>CM049388.1:13724216-14131716 GCA_026937815.1 Etheostoma perlongum
GCCTTTGAGAAAATGAATGCTCAGAAGGGCCGAGCTGGAATCTTGCTCCTTACGAGGTCAAAAGGGGCAAGGTTACCTCCCTTTTCTCTGCTTTGCCTGCCCAGAGAATTTGGCCGGCCCATGAAAAAGAGACATAATGGCTTTCAAACGTGCAAAGTGGCAGTTGGTCACGGCCACACCCCCATCCTCTCCTCCTCAAAAGCTACAGACTCAGAAATGGCACATACTAAGGAAAGCTCATTGTGGGACTGGTTCTAGTGGCTGTAATTCTGCACCAAGGCTGAATTTTGGGAAAGAGACTTCAGATATGGTATTAGGAGACCACTAAGGTCTATATAAAAGCCTCCAAAGAGCACCATGTCATGAGACCTTGAATTATCTTAGACTTAGAGTTCAGGCTAAAGTAAATGCAGGTTTAGTGTATATTTTCAATATCTGTGTAATATTTTGGTCGGATGCACATTACGTAGTTTTAATTGTAACTGTTGAATCAAATCAATCATTTAATTAAGCCTGTCCTGCATTTGATTACCCATCTGGATATTGGAGAGAGCAGCCCCATTGCTGTTTATAGCTGTTAATGCCCAGGCAGCTGACGTGATCAATAGCGTTCTTTATCTGAAAGGCCTTCTCTTTAGCGCCGATAAAGAATATGCACCTTCTTATCCACATCCTGCTTTAGTCCATTAATGGAGAATGTCTCCAAATTATCTTAGATCAGGCTGAATCTCTGGCTGTCATCCATCTAAAGGCAGAGAGGCCTTGATCATGTGACCCAATTACATTGTCCACTCTTCTTCTTTACTTTCTCTTATCCTTTCTATTCCTCCTCTTTCTACTCCCCCCTCCCTCGTCCACTATCATCATATCTCTCTATTTATTTTTACTCTCTTCTCACTGCTGATCGTTTCACAAGTCAAGAAAGTCTCAGTTTATTGTAGGCTACTGTTGAAGTATAAAACAAGAAAAAGAATACTTAATTAGAAAGACTACACACTTCAAAATCACATGGATGACGTCTCGCTGAAGCCACAATGTCTGTGTGTATCGTACCAGCGTGAGATTGTGCGTGTTCTTTTGGTTATCTGCTAAAAACACTTCACTAGATAAAACACATCAGGTAAGATAACGTTACATGTTTTGTGGAACAGAGCTAAGCTAGCTAGCTAGCGAGCAAGTTGAGCATCAAGCTAGGTGACGTAAATTGTGTGAGACGAGAGATGTAGCCTAGTTCAATGAGCGGTTTTGCACAAAACAAGTGGTCATATTACAAACCTACGGCTAACTGAGACATTCTTCGGTTGAAAAATTATCTTTCGAATTGACGAACATCATATTTGTAATCATCCATGGCTCAATTCAAACAGGATAAAAAAAGAATTTGCCTCTCCCCGTTCACTGCCGTTCATCATTTTTAAAAAGATAGGTCCCATGGACCGGAAGTAGTAGGACATGACGTTGGCTCTCTATGTCACATGATCACAGTGCAATGAGTTGGGGTACCTGAGGACCGTTGCTAATAGTTGTCACTCCCCGATGTAAGTCGAGTGCAGATTTGAGTCATGCGTCACTTTGTGACTAGTAGCCCACAAGATGCTAACAGAAGACTTCTGTAATGTCAGTACAATAAAAATGGATCGACTTAACGAAGTTCGTTCACTGCTGGCTACAAGTTAGCAATCAAACACAACAAAGGTTGTCAATTGAATGGTGTTTTGAGCTAACGTTAGCAATCAAACAGCCATCATTAGCTAAAATGTTTTTGAAATGATACCCATCTTCTGTGCCTGCCTTGTCTTTAATTTCAAGATTAAACTCATCTGAATAAAACCTATTCTGATTAACTGAAATGAGTTCAGTTCCTTCTATAGGGCTATATCACAGCAGACATTTTGACTTGTCATAGTCAAGCATGCAGTATGGTTTTACTAATAACATTAACAATGGCCTTGTTGTATTCAAGTAAGTCATGACTGTGTGACAGTGAGACAGCATACACAATACCAGGGCCCTGAAATCAAAGCAGCTAAATGGAATTCAGCCATGATAATATGTATTGTTTACACCTGTGCTTCGCCTACTGCAACATGCTCTGTTTTCTGTAAAAATAAAAAAAGACCATTATTCCTCGATGATTTCCAATGAAATAAATACAGTATAAGTAAACAAATCAGTTCTTCGAATAGACCACACAAAATGATGTATGTGTATGATGTGTTATAATTACAGTGATAATATTTAGTCAAGACGTTGGAAGTGGTTAACCAGTACACACTCCAAGAACTGACAGGGTGGAGCAGACTTGACACAGCATCTCTCATCTCGGCTTGCCGCTCCCCATCGCTTTCAGCTTGCATCATGTCAACCCGGTCTCCATTCAACATTCCAGTAGCTCTCGGCGTAGCAATTGCCCAAAGGCACTGGTCACAGATCGTTGTGTGTTTGTATGTGAGTGTATCTAACTTGCCTGTGGGACTTAGATCCCAACTCAGCCATCCTTTTAGCCAGGGCTCTTTACCGCCATAAGGTGGATAAAGACATATTTGATGTAGGATCAGTGAGCCACGAAGTGTTTTTGGTTGGTGCAAAAATCCCTCGTCTTGAAATACATAAATGTTTACATACACAAAAAATTCACACTATGTTATATTTTTATAACTTATTCCTCTCCCATAAAAGTTAAGATGCTGAGTTGAAGAGATGTTCGCTATAACAGTTTACTTTGGCGCTGTACAAATTTGCGAATGATGATTAACACAACGCTGACATCACTGTAAAACTCCCGCTGGAGCTGTGATACTTTCATTTCATGTAAATGGCAAAAGAATGGCAGATTTGTGAGATGGCCTGCTGAGGTGTCCTTGAGCAAGACACTGAATCCCTACCAGCTTTTCTATAGCTGACCCATACTACTGACCTCCCTTAGGCTGAGGGAAAAGATTAATTTCTCTTTCAAAAATCAGAATCACTAGAAATACTACTAATTTAGCTATAGACAACAATCTGTGTGTTCCCATTGCTACCACCCCAGTGAGGTTACAGAATATATATTTATTCCCATGTATACTTTCAAAGCCACAACATGTTTTGCTTCACACAAATGCAGTTTACAAAGGCTTAGCATAAATATTTTTTTGTTCTAAGTGAGTATGATTGCTACTTCTGGTATTTTCTAGTAAAAGAAGGATTACATAAATTTAAACCCTACTGACTACTTCAGACAGGCAGGGGACTGTGCAGACCTAGAGGATTGAGAAATAAATTGATCTTTATCATGTCACTTTTCCGCACTTTACACTAACAGTTACACACTAGAATCCTAGACAGTTATGGATGTGGAGAATCCACCAGATTAGAGATATTTGAATAGTGGGATTTCATGTAAAGGGAAACTCAGGTAGGACCAAAAGGCGTGAGAAATCTTCTGACCAGAGCTCCCAGATCAATAGGCAGTCGGGATGATTGTTTTCATTGTTGATTAATCTGTCAATATTTCTTTTTTCAATTAATCATTTTTTCTATAAAATATTTGGAACACTTTAGAAAATGATCCATTACAATTTCCTACATCCGATGACTGTCCTAAATCCCAAAAATATTTACTACAATTTACTACAATGTAAAACAAGGAAAAGCAGTAAATTCTCTAATTTAAGAAGCTTGAAACATCAAATGTTTGGCAATTAATCGATTATTATAGTAGTTGCTGATACATGTTTGGTCAATTAACTTATTAATAAATTGACTATTTGTTGCAAGCATTAACAAGCAGGTACATTGAGTTTCTAGCAATGCATCTTAGAATTGTTTGCAACTCTTTTCAATGTTTTAGTCCTCACAGTAATTGTTACTCCAGTTGTGCAGTGAGTCTGTACTTTCATGTAAGTATCTAGTAAAGGGCAATATTTCTTTCAAATGGTGGATGGTAAACAGACAACAGAAAGAAAGAACATGACAGTGTTTTCTAAAGTTGCATTGATGATGGACAGAATTGTTGATATAATCTTACCTACTTGACAGAGCCAAACAGAACATGTAGAGAGAAAACAGAACAGCCATGAATCAGTGGCTGCTGGAACTGCTACCCCATTCCCACACACCCTCCACTGCTTTCCTAAGAGTAAAAAAATCAGTATAGAAGAAGAAGAAACATTTCCGCACACAGAAATTGAATTCTGTCCTGGAAGCGAGGCAGGGTGTTAGGGAGAGAAAGACACAGAGAAGTAAAGATACCAAGCAAAAGCGGGAGATTTTTTTTTTATTTAAATCTCCCTGATAAAGGAGGTTCAAACCTTATTGAGAGTCAATGTGCGGCCCGTCGGAGTGACTCAGGGTGTGACTCATTGCAGCTGGCATTGCCTGCACCTTACACACACACACACACACACACACACACACACCCACACACACACTCTCACTTTTTCATAAACCCTCAGGCCATATGTATGTTACGTGACCCTCGTGCAGTCTGCTGGCTTCCACCTGTTAACAGACGATGTGTAAGCCATGCTTCATGCTGCTCTAATGGTATGTATGATTTTATGAATCAGCTTATGAGAAGATATACGTGCAGTCTGAGCTGCTTAGCCTTCCCACTAGCATGACTTAAAAAACAGATGCTGTTAAACTTGGCTAGGTTTGTATTTTTGTGTGTGTGAGAGAGATACTTCTAACCACCCACTCAAGGGATTAGTGTAAGGATGTTTGGATGAGTCATCGGTCAAATTTATTTGGGACGAGGGAGGGACAACATGGCCAAGTCGTCCACATGGTGTGTGTGTGTGTGTGTTTCCACCTGTCCATCACTGGCTCATTTTCAGATCTCCAAATGTCTTGTCATGCAAGCCTTGTAATTACCTCCTCTCTAAGCGAAGCTCCCTATGGCGCCATTTTGATGTTAGCAAGCCATTACCTGTCGTTAGCATACCACAGATGCCATTCATTTTGACGTCACTTTGACAGCAAATAACTTTACATCTGAAGCGTTTAAAGACTCTATTTGTCCATTGTTTATTTCTAAAGAAACACAACATTGTAGAAAAGGCTCCATTACCTTGTAGCTCACGTTGTGGCGCCAACGTTTTAAAATAGGCGGTTGTGTCATAACCACGCGACTTGCTGTTGCACAGTAAAGGAATTGCCGTGTACTACAGGAGAAGCTCACAGACAGTTTGGACTTCCATTAGCTGTTTAGGTTTAATTACTAATGTTAACTAGCATGTTAGCAGTAATTAGCCTGTGCCTATGTTTTCTCGTAACATGTACCTACGCTAGGGTTAGGGTTAGTGCCCCCATTACACACACACATACACACACACACACACAATCTTCAGAAATTTTTTCCTGCATCTGTAATTGACGATCCAAAGGCAGACGTTGCTGCAGGATACATGAAACTGTAATTACTATAGACAGTTAAAAAAATGGACCAACAGACCACGTTGTTCTGGATGGAGACCAGTGAAGGATATTAGAATAAGGTGACCAGACGTCCCCCGTTTCCGGGGACAGTCCCCGTTTTTGGTGACCTGTCCCCGGCTGGATCTGTCCCCGGAAATGTCCCCGGTTTTTACTGTGACTGACAGACCCAAAATTGGAATGAAAGAAAGAAAACACTGACCAAACGTAGCCAATAGTCGCACACCCTACACACGCAAGCTCAAGACAGCCAGAACCAGCGCTGCTCAGAGCTTTTGAAAGCCATATTTGCAATGCTAAAATCACTGATTATTTACATGGAGTCTGGTGGGTTTAGCAAACGCAATTTTGCAGACTTTTTATGTTTAAAAAAGGATCTCAATCTTTAACAGAAAGGTTGACCTCCTTAGAAATCCTTTCCTTAATGTGGTCAGACACTTAGAATATTAATCTGAGTCTGTCAGAAGCAAAACTATCACTATTATGAACGTAAATACAAACTGGACAATTATCCAATTAACTTACATTGTAGCTTGTTTCTCTGCTGCCGACTGCAGCAACCTCGTTTAATACTGCATCAATGTCAAAGGAAAATATTTCCTCAATAGTTTTTATTGTATCCAATACTCAATGAGCTGTTGCAGAAACAAGCCTGACGCAATAAAGCAAAAGCTGTCAGATAAATGTAGTTCAGTAAACATTACAACATTCCCCTCTGAGGTGTGTGAAGTATGAAGTAGCAGCAGGGGTGAGTCTAGGATCAGACCTTTAGGGGGGGCTCAGTATCTGCACACCCATTACTCTCTGTGAAATATCTCACAAACTCTTCAATCAACACATGCATCAGTACAACAAGCGGTTCCCGAGTAATCCGGTTTTGAAATTGCAACAAATCTCCAAGTCTCCAAAATTATAATGTATGCTCATGTGAACTATTTATGTCAGCACAGACAATTTTGTAAATTGCTTAGCCAGTGTATCCCACCATAATGGTTATTATATTGCCAGATTCCAGACAATCCCACTTACAAATATGAATATATATTTCTACTGTTATGGTTCCTAGTGACATTAATGCAAAAATATGAAGAAAAACCAATTCCACCTGTGTGTTCATGGTTAAAATTCTGAAGTGCAAACTAGTTCAGGCTACAGCACAAATATTTCCATCCATAGATAAGAACAATCAAGTCTAACCTCTGAATTTCTTTTCAAAGTGCACCAGATTGATTGCCTGGCTCTGCCCTCCTACGTACTTTTGCTCAATTTTCATTTTCCTTCAGCACACCGTCTGGGTTTGCGGTATATTTGCGGGCTTTCTCCAGCCAAATAATTTGCGGTCCAATCAGCGAACAGAGGGAGGGGCTGAGGGGGAGGGAGGAGTGGGCTAGTCTCGTTTTGTTTGAAAATACTTTGAACGTCAACAAGAAGTAATGTCACCCAACATCGCTTAGAGCACCTTTAAAATAGACAGACCCATGGACCCCCCTTGTGATGCCCCTGGGGCTGTGTCCCCGTTTTAAGTTTTACAAAGACCCATGACCCGTTTTGGAGGTATTTACGCTTCTGAGCTCAAAATGTCCCCGGATTTTGTCTGAGAAATATTGTCACCTTAACCTACGCTCTCCGTCTCTGCTGATTGGGAAGGATTGAGATTTTTCTTGGCACATCTACCAGAAGACTTACAACTTTCAGACAGGTTGCTCACGTTACATCTACGTCTTGTTGTCGTCAGTTGGAGGCTGCGCAGTAACGCTCAGCCATCACCGGAAAAGTGCTTCTAATATAAGGTGACCAGATTTCCCAGACAAAATCCGGGGACATTTTCAGCTCAGAAGCGTATATACCTCCAAAACACGTCATGTTTTTATCTGTAAAACTTAAAACGGGGACACTAGACCTAGAACTGTTCTCATTAGGGCCTGAGCCGCCCCCAAAGGTCTGATCTTAGACTCACCCCTGCTGCTACTTCATACTCCACTCCACTACATCTCAGAGGGGAATGTTTCAAGATACAATGTCCTCATATTTCAAGATAAAAAGTCTTAATATTTCAAGATAAAAAGTCATAATATTTCAAGATAGAAAGTCCTAATATTTCAAGATAGAAAGTCCTAATATTTCAAAATTAAAAGTCTTAATATTTCAAGATAAAAAGTCCCAATATTTCATAATGTTGTCATGTTTACTGAATTACATTTATTTGACAGCTTTTGCTTTATTACTTCAGGCTTGTTTCTGCAACAGCTCATTGAGTATCGGATACAATAAAAACTCTAAAAGACATATTTTCCTTTGACATTGATGCAGTATTAAACAAGATCACTGCAGTCGGCAGCAGAGAAACAAGCTACAGTGTAAATTAATAGGACAATTGTCCAGCTTGTATTTATGTTCATAAAAGTGATAGTTTTGCTACTGACAGACTCAGATTAATATTCTGTGTCTGACAACATTATGGAAAGGATTTCTAAGGAGGTCAACCTTTCTGTGAAAGATTAAGATTCTTTTTTAAAACATAAAAGTCTGCGAAATTGCGTTCGCTAAACCCACCAGACTCCATGTAAATAATCAGTAATTTTATCATCGTAAAATACGGTTTTCTAAAACCTCTCTGAGCTCTGAGCAGCGCTGGTTCTGGCTGTCTTGAGTGTGTAGGGTGTGCGACTATCGGCTACGTTTGGTCAATGTTTTCTTTCTTTCATTCCAATTTTGGGTCTGTCAGTCACAGTAAAAACCGGGGACATTTCCGGGTACAGATCCAGCCGGGGAGAGGTCACCAAAACCGGGGACTGTCCCCGGAAACCGGGGACGTCTGGTCACGCTATTCTAATATCCTTCACTGGTCTCCATCCAGAACAACGGGGTCTGTTGGTCCATTTTTTTTAACTGTCTATAGTAATTACAGTTTCATGTATCCTGCAGCAACGTCTGCCTTTGGATCGTCAATTACAGATGCAGGAAACATTTTCTGAAGATGTGTGTGTGTGTGTGTGTGTGTGTGTGTGTATCTGTGTGTGTAATGGGGGGGGAGGTAATGGTTGCCTGGTCATGTTGAGCTTGGAACATGACCCGGGCACAGCGTCTAGCTGTTAGGCCATGCGTACGCTGCTAAACGAGCCATGAACAATCGCTATGATCTCGCCACAAATAATTCATGAGGAGCCCTGTAGAGGAGCTATGGAGCTAAAAGAGAAGTGGGGTTGGCGGCGGGGGGGGCATCAAGAAGTGGGCTGCATCCTAAGTGTCTCAAGCGTGGGAGGCGAGGGGAGGAAGAGAGAGAGGGATCCATCTAATAATGTGTCTGGAACAGAAAGGAAATCCCCTATTACCTACAGCACTGACAAATATGTTTGTGCATGTGTGTGTGTGTTTATGTGTTCCTATTTTTAAAAGCCACAATGGGAGTGTTAACAGTGTGCATCACAATCGGTGGATGTGTCAGAGATTCTTGCAAAGGCATGCACTATGTGTTTGTTGAAGACGTAATGGAGTGAGTTCCGATTTTTCTGACAGCCGTGAATCCCAAAGCGTTCAACTGTACACGTTTTTTTTTTAGCCCTAACCAAGGGAATATGAACTAATACATTTTACTAGAGAGTAAAGTTGTGGATGTAAATGTGCACAGTAAGAACTCTCATTTACTTTTTTGTGCTTGAAGTGGGAATTCTTGCACATACAGTTTAAAATGAATGATAGGCCATAGTATTGATGCTAAACAAAAGACAAATGAGCACTACTGCAGATCCTAAGCCAGTGGTGAGGAAATATCAAACCAGATATCTGTACCTTGTTATATTGGCCACGACGATTACATTTCATTTAACCATGGCTCATCTCAATCTACTGGATGGATGGTGCAACATTCTGTACATCTGTACCCAGAGGATGTATCCAAATTACTTTGGTAATCCTTCAACTTTTACTTTTGTGCCACTATGACTTTTGCATTTGTGGTTCTAAGTTAGATGTCTCAACAACTGTTGGATTCATTCCAATAAAATGATGTAGGCTACTGGATGAATTTAACAACTTTTCATCTATCGCAAATTTTCATTTGTCCAATACTTCAGTTTATGACTAAATACCTGCAAGACTAATGACATATCAGCCTTAGCTGTACTTAACACCTGTTAAACATGTTAGCTTTGTGAGCATTGTAGCAGGCTGCCATTAGGATTTAGCTCTAAGCACCGCTGTGCCCCAGTACAGCCTCCCAGAGCTGCTAACATGGCTGTAGAGACGTGTTTTTTCTTGAAGATTACTGTTCCTGACGGAGGCACTACAGACCAGTGAGACATATCAGTGGAACACACAGCCTAATGGAAATTAGGGGACGGAGACAAAAGGCCTGTGTAGGTCTCTGTGGCATGTCATTAGTAAGAGAGTGGGGTTGACTTGCTCCATCTGACATTTACCAGTGCAGCTGAAAATGTCATGGAATGCCAGCCTTTTCCTCTGGATATAATGGTGCCTCTTACAGCCCAGAGCCATTGATCCCAAAAAACTTTTGTCCATTTTCCCACCCCTCTCTTATTCCCCCTTGTCCACTGTCCTGAGAAAGACCACCATCCCTGCGCTCCTAAATTCCCTTTCTCTGTTTTTAATTACACCATGCGTTAGCAGCCTTGGCTCAGTGGGTAGAGGATGCCAGAACAGATATTTTGTAATGTTTTGTTACAGTAAAGCATGGATAATAACTGTATACAATATGTTTGTGAATTTTGGCTAAAATGATTCACTGCATATTTGTCAGCCACATCTACAACTAATGTTGTGGCTACATTTGCATTTTTGTTCCATTTCTCCAGGTTCTTTAACACCTTGGGGGTGGGGGGGGAACTCTGGCTGTCTTTCCAGGTTAGCTAATTGACTGACTGACTACAAGTTTGCCAACTTTTTGTCAGAAAAGCAGAGGGAGCTTTTCTTGTGGGCCCCCCCCCAAAAAATAAGACCAATCCGGTTTAGTTTCCTAGTTTGTGCTCAGATGTGTCGTATATCTTTATAGATGTCACATTTACACAACTTTTTTGTGTGATCTCTCATTAGAACATGCAGGTTTTCTTTGGCCATGAAATCATATAGTGATCACAATAGAAGTCATCTGCCAAATTCTGCAAAAACAACTTTGAATCAATTTTCTTGAGTTCAGAGCACGTGTCATATCAAAATAATGCATGAATATTTTCTAGTGGTTGAAAGATAATTGTTTTCTAATCCCAGGAAAACAAAGTGTATGTTGAGATCATTCACTATTTTGTGAGCACAAGTAAACCAAAAAAGTGAGAAGCAATTCTCTGTCAGGCCTTCCACATCCAGTACCAGATGTATTTCACAATCCCATTATCACATTAAGCTGAATGTCGATGGAGTTCTATTCTAGGAAGTGGTTAATGCTTAAATCTTAGCCAGAACAATAACCAAAAGCAATCAGACCCTACTAGACGATGCATTCTTTACAGTGCACTGCTCTCAACCTCAATTCAAATTGAACACTAATCTCTTCCCCAATAGCTAATGCAGAAGCTAATTATGTTGAAAACCACTCATAAGCATTTTCTGGTTTTGTTTGCTATGCTGCAGTGAATTTGTACTTTAAGAAACTGAATTTAGATCCATTGTCTCTCCATTTGTTTTGGGGAGTGCTAATGTCTAGTCTATTTCTGTCATTGCTACACTTTTGTCCTCGGTTGACTGCCTTCACATCAAGTGCTGGATTTATTTGGCCACTCTGCCAGCTCAGGCAAATAGGCCCTGCAGCTACCACCCAATATGCAAGGGCTAAACCCAGTGTAAAGATAACTATAAACCACTATAACTGGCATACTGGTGTCAGTGATTTTCTCTCAGGGTTAACATGTTTGAAGAGTTAAAGTTGTGATTGGAGAGAATAAAAGCCTGCCAGACTGCAGTTTTCCTTGTTTTTGTTGCACAGATTTAATTTTTTTGGATGGATTGATGTTTTTTACCATACATTTTCAAGTTTGCTGTGTCTTGTTCCTGTCCGCTAAATGTTTTCCTCATAAAATTATCTTCTACTGTGCGTGTTAATTGGTTATGTGCACAGAAGATTGTCGCTCAGACTGCAGTTACTTTTCAAAATCCATGTTCAAAGAAGATTATGATCTTAATTAGCTATATCACAGCCCCGGGTATATTACATTTTTGCCCAGCAGTACACAATGCCATCAAAGCAGTGGTACAGCTTTGAAGGCAACAGGAGCTTGATTCAATTAGCTGCCACTTCTCAGCTGCATTGCCTACTGTCTCCCTGGTTTAACCAAACTCACTTCAGCGTTATGAAACCCCATAAGTCATAAAAATAGCCAGTCCAGCTGACAATATGGCTCATGTGGTGCACTTAAGAATATGATCATTGCCATGCTTACTATATATACTGTACACACTTAAACAACTTAGATAACCACCTTCAGAGGCCAAAGAGACATTGTCAGATGTTTTTCATTTTGCCAATACTGCTTTACACAACGTAGTCAAACTGTGGAGTAAAACTGCTAAAAGTTACCAAGTAGTTACTTGGTGCCTAGGCAAGCTAGATCTAATTGGATGTACTGTATAGAATGATGGGCAAGAGAAGAGGTGAAGTTTTCTGTAAGGATTTTTCTTTTAAATTTAAGTTTAGGACAATTTTTCTTCCAGCTTATTTTTTTCTCAGTCATACTTACATTGGTGTTTTTTTTATATATTTTATCACTATACCTTCCTGCAAAGTGTTTGTGTTCACAAAAGTTTAAGTGGCAATCTGTCCACACGTTTTAGTTTTTGTCAAATTCTTTAAGTGTTTAAATTAATTAAAACTCAACTTTATTCATCTGCAAAAATCTTAACAATTAAACGTATCATGAATGCAGAGCGCTAAATTTGACTGTGTATTAAAAAATGTAGCTAAGTATGCCCTCTAGTGTTGTCTAAACTCAATGTGCATGTGTGCTGAACCGTGAAGTCATGCATTTTATTTGGGTAGCAAAGATGTAATATTGATGCCAACGAGTGTCCTTGGGCTGTTAGGGTCAATACAGCGAAATAATTAATGGATTGTCTAACTGTCTGTTCTTTCTCTCTCTACAGGTACATCCGCACCATGTACCTCGGTATACAAAGTCACCGTCAGAAGGAGAACCAGCGGCGTTTTTACTGGGCTATGATGTATGAGTATGCCGATGTCAACATGCTGCGACTGCTAGAGACCTTCTTAGAAAGCGCCCCTCAGCTGGTGCTGCAGCTCTGCATCATGATCCAGAGCAACAAGGCTGAGTGGCTGCAGTGTAAGGGCTTTCCTACGGCTCTATATGAGCAGCACTAGTCTTATTTTGTTTGTGTTTAGACATCTCTCACATTCTTCTTTTTTTGCATACTTTTGCATGATGCTGAGATGCTGTTTCTGTGAAGTTCACATATCGCTTTATTTAAAGTGTGCAATATTTTCCACCAGTGGATCTTATTTCCAACATTCATCAGTCTTGTTATTAAAACCATTTTTACAATTCCAGTTTCCTAGGGTAATACAGCAATTCAAGGAAGGCAATTCAATCATAACAAGCGATACCCTTCCCTGTCTGGGTGTCTATAGAAATGCCATCAATACATTTTCTGAGAGGCACCATGCTGCTGCTCTGCAGATAATCCTCTTTCATTTTTCATGCAGCAGGTTACAGCTATGACATATCTGCTGTCTCTACTATTACACACGTCTAAAGGAAACTGAAATAGTGCCCTAAATGGAGACTGTGTTGACTGAGAGACCAATGATGATCTTGGTAATAATATGGCTTTCCAAAAGGTGATAGATTGCTGTGGCTGAAATAAAAGGTACTGTATACAGTAAGTGGAATGGCCGCCAAGTCAAGATCCAACTATAATTCTTTGGGTTATGCTGTATGCTTAAAATGAAACTGGATATTTCTTTCTATTTCTTTTTAGAACCATCTCACAGCATCTGTCAGTATCACTCATTCTTCTTTTACTCTTTCCCTCCCTGTCTATATTCCCAGGTGTTTCTGCCATGTCCTCCCTCCTGTCCCTGGCCTGGGTGCTAGCGTCTTACCACAAACTCCTGCGTGATTCACGTGACGACAAGAAGAGTATGAGTTATCGAGGTGCCCTAGTGCATCTGTTCTGGCGCCTTTTTACCATCTCCTCACGGGTGCTCTCCCTTGCTCTATTTGCCTCAGTTTTCCACATCTACTTTGGCATTTTTGTGGTGCTCCATTGGTGTGCCATGGCTTTCTGGGTCATCCATGGCGGCACCGACTTCTGCATGTCAAAGTGGGAGGAGGTACTGTTCAACATGGTGGTGGGCGTGGTCTATGTCTTCTGTTGGTTCAATGTACGTGCAGGCCGGGCGCGGTACAGAATGGTGGCCTATTACACAGTAGTACTGTTTGAGAATGCCATCCTCACCCTCCTTTGGTATGCGTACCGTGACCCAGTCACCACTGACGCCTATGCCTCTTTTGCCCTCTGTGGCGTCTTCCTGTGCTTTGCCTCAGGTGTGGCCTGTATGGTTCTCTATTACGGGGTTCTACACCCCATGGGCCCCGGCTGAGGGTGCTGGCCAGCTCCTGCTGTGCTGAGCTTCTGTGGGGCCTTCCATTACCCCCCGAGGCCGAGCCCATGGCTCCTACACCAGGCCCCCGTGGCTCTCAGGCCACCCCCACACGGGGTCTGGCAGGGGAACACGAAGAGTCAGATGAAACAGCCACAGACACCTGCCTTCCGGTTTTCCAGGTGAGGTCCACAGAGCCAGTGGATGCAGCTGGCAGGCCAATCCGGCCTGATGGTCCTTTCATCAAAATAGACATGCCCAGAAAACGCTACCCAGCCTGGGATGCACACTTTGTGGATCGGCGCCTGCGTAGGACCATAAATGTGCTGCAGTACATTAGCCCAAACGCGGTGGGCATCAGGTATAGGGACGGTCCGCTTCTTTATGAACTCCTGCAGTACGAATCCTCTCTCTGAAGGCATCTCCTCCCTCAACTCTGTCACCTCCTCTCACACAATATGATGCACATGCCTTTCCTTTCTTTCATACTGCTCTTCCTCCTCTCCAAATAGTATCTCAGCTCTGTCCTTCTCTCCTTCTCTCCTCTCTGATCATTCAATTTCCCTGCAGGAGCTGTGTTAGTCAAAGGAAAATCTGTCACGACAGTCTAAACACGCAGTCATGATTTATTTTTGGAAAAAGCATACCGTAAAGAGAGAGAAAATTTTGAACCTACAGTATCTGATGTGATATACAGTATACAGAAGTACCATATGAATCCCTCTACATTGATAGAGGAAGGTTCTGTATGAGTGTGTAGATAACATATGAATGTTTCATTATGAAATGTGTTTAATGCATTATATTGTATTGGTGATTAAACCTGTGAATACTTGTGAAGGGCATATTGTATGTCCCTGTGACATGGGACCGGTGCAAAGCCTGATGGGAATGATGGAGGAGAGTCCCAGAGGGGGCAGGTCTTTGCACATCCCAACATTTACTGCCATTGTATATGTCAATTATTGAAATGTATGATAATGTTTACCAAGTCCTTAGCCCATGAATTAAAAAGCACTAAAATGTCTATCACAATACTGTACATTGCCGAAAGGACACAACCAAAGATGTGTCTTAGAGAAGCATTTCAAAAATGGATTTTCCTTCTGTGAGCTTACGTGGCTCAAGTGTATCCTGGCTGTACTATTTCTGTTCAAAATCCTTAATTGTAATCGCATCATGTATGGAAGAAAAAAGAACACTGACCTTCAATCGGTTCCAGTCACACATTTCACTTCTACAGTGCATATTGCCCTCCAGTGGAGGCATGCTGTAAGAGCACATCTTACTTAGTCATTTTTGCAGTAGTACCCGAGTTAAAAAACAACAGTGAAACAAATGTAGAATGGAGTTGACATGAACACAACATTTTTTAAATTGGTGGGTAGAAAATTATAATAAAAATACATTCCAAAGCCTTTTTCTAAAAGATTGTGTCTAGTAAGTAAAGGGTAGAAGGGTAAAAATGTGTGTTAACACATTTTTGTTTGAAGTGCAAAGACAGCTTTCAAGGAATCCTCCACCATTCCCTTCTGAATCCTAGAAAGTACTCCCTAATACAACTTCCCTTTTTTGTTTTCCTATCAACAAATGTTTTAGGTTGATTAAGATATGCTCATTGGGTGCAAAGACTTGTAATAAGTTCTTGAAAAAAAAAGACAATTCTGAGAAGATATTTCTATGCTATTATACTTCAGTGCGTATTTGTGTCCACATTTATAGTCATTGACATAACTATATTTTGCCAGACCACACACTTTTTTTACATAGCTAAAAATGTGTTCAGTGCAGTGTTAAAAGTTATTCTCCTCAACATCAGTGTGCCCTCATAGAAGTTATACTGTTCGGGCACCAGCTAGCGCAGTTGAAAAAAAGCCAAATCACATCTAACAGTACTGTCTTTCCAAGTTATCTGCCCCCTTGAACCAGTAGAATTAGTCCTTGAAAAACGTGTCTCCATTACAGATACCTGCGGGACGACCACTGTATTCACTCATGACAAAAATGAAATCAAATTTCAAAAACATGCCCTCTAAGTCACTTGACTTACATTTCCAGAAAGGGCTACGGAACAATTCAAAGGGAAAATGAATGCATTTCATACTCCAAGTTTATGTACTTACTCAATGATTCATCCTATATATATTGTGTGTTTTTTACATTGCAGTGTCTGGCATGACTTTAGTATGAGGCATTAATAAAAATGCACCCAACAAGGGGTGCCCAAGAGCCCTACACAAAACAGAGATTTCTTTCTCCTGGCTCACTGGCTTTCTGCCTAGCTGTGGCCACATGCGCCTGCTAACATCGTACTGTAAAAGGCAGATGCCATGTAAGCCCAGGTCAAAGGTGAGAGGGGTTTTTTGCCAGGGGTGGAAAAGAACACGAGGACAGATTGTGATAAAGGGCTTGACTGGAGCATATGTGTATGATTCCTTGTATGCTTGTGTGAGAAAGAGTGTTTACCTCTTAGCACATACTGTTCAACCTACAGTATGTATTAGGGGATGCAATCTTTCTTGTGGGGTGGTGGTGTGTTTGCATACTTGTCTTGTGTGTCTCCTCAGCCCTTTCTCACAATTCTGTTCTCTCGCCGATTGTTCGGCTCCATCCTCGGTTGCTGCTCCACCCTCTTCCCCATCTCTTCGGTGCTGGGCCTTGGTGCACTCCCGTGAAACACTCACACTCTCTGGTAACTGAACAATGGGGTTTGAGGCTGAACAACTGGAGATCCTGACATGAGAACATGCAATGAGGTACACTGCCATAACCAAGAGCTTCAACATCCAGGGTCTTCCACCCTTCAGCTTAAAAGTGATGTTCAGCCCTGAGTATTTGAGAACTGTTGGGTCAGCTAGGGTGGAGAAAACATCCATCACATCATGTGTATAGATGTACATGAGTATGCAAACAACCAACTTGTTCATTGTTTACTATAGTAGCCAGACTAGTTCCTCTCTGTTGTAGTGAATGAACAGCCATGTTAATAGTTAGTCAATTAATGAATAATAGGTATTGTCAAACTAAAAAAAAAAAAACAGCCAATATAGGGGTTCCTCAGGACCAACAAACAAGACCACTGAACCAGCTGACTCAGGGGTATCTCAATGCAGTTCACATCCCCAGGCATGTCCTCAAGGGTCTCCATTTTTTCCCTAACATATTGCATCCTGGACCACTCCTCGGCTGGGATTGTATCACTAAATTATGATTTGCATGTTTGTTTTCTTGGGAATATTATACGTTTTTTGTGGTAGTTGGCTGCCTGGCATATGGTGCATCCTTTCTACACACTGCTGACCTTTTTGAGACGTGGACACATGTCCAAATCAGGTGCAAATACACTGTGATTCATTAATTTGTGTGTGTGTGTGTGTGTCTGTATGTGACAACAGTATTATATAGCATCATTATGTACAACTGCGCTGCATTTTGGCTGCATAAAACCCAGAGTATTTATGCTTGCTTAACTGTGTCATTAGAATAATAATGTCGGTTAGTTACACTCATTGATTTTAATTTTACAGTGCAAGAGTCTACAAGACTGAATTTTTCATGAAACATGCAGTATATTTTACATATTTCTACAGAACAATTATAGTTTTACCATATTCTGTATCTAGTAAAAAGGATTAGCTAAAAGCTAGTTAATAAGTGGGTTTTGATTTTTCCTTAAAAGAGCTAAGCTACACAAGAGTGCAAGTAAAAGCTGTTACTATACAGTGTAGTAGTTCGGCTGCCACACTTTATACTCTAATCAAAGAAAATCTCCTGCAGAGAATTGTTTCTGTCAGGTTACCTTCCCTGTTCCAAATCCCTCAACAGCCAGAACACACAGCAAGAGCATTTGAACAGCAAGCTTGTTCTTCTCAGTCCTTGTTGAGCCTTGTCACTTTGGGTGCTTCAATCCAGCCATGGCAGCCAGGTCCGCAAACAACAATGCCAACGTCTTTCTTTACTTGTTTCATGTGCCAGCACATTCACCAAGACGATGACAACACCAAACAATATTCTTCTTGTCGGTCTCCACAAAGCAGATCAAGCCAAGTTCTCAATACTGACAGCTCTCACCTTAGTCGACAACACCATTTAATTTACCGTTTCATCCAAGTTGTCATCAATAGGACTGCACTGTTTCCTAGTTACAGTGTTACAATTAAACTTCACAGTGTGGCAGAACCAAGTGGTGGTTACAGTGTGAAACCCAGTTATTGGCTCTATCAAAGACATAGGAGAAAAGGTATGGCAATACTGAACATCTTCTGTACTTGAACGTAGGGTTCCTCATCTTTATTACACTTGAGCAAGCTGAATACACAAAACCCCCATTTGATTCAGCAAGTTACAAATTAGCAGTTTGGACTGAGCTCAAAAGCATTAGTTTTGGACTGTTTGATGGATAGTCTTAACAAATGCCAGCCACGATACCAAGCGATTTGGTCAATGATTGTTTTGTACTTTTGTCTATGCCTTTACATCTTCTTCTGTCTTGCAATGATGAATGATTTGTAGTGCCAAGACGTAAACTTTGTGTCTTTTGTCTCGTGTGAAGAAAAAAAACATTGTCTCGCCAAAATAATAACGCCTGCAGTTGGAGTAAAACATAGAGGAAGTCAATGATGACAGAATGCACAAAAAAAATCACTCATGTTGCATTTTCTTACAATGGAATGATTGAACAGGCCCAATCACTGAATAACTTTTAAATAACCTCATTTCCTGGTTTTCCAACCACCTCCCAGCATGCCTTTAGAAGTCATTGTGAGGTGACCCTCAACATTTAGCATGTAAGTGCTCTCGACTGCACAACAAACCCTCTGATTTCTGCATTAATGTGTAGCAGCAGGTCATTGTAGTGTTTGACTTGGTTTAAGTCTGTACCTTTGTGTCATGACCATCTGTTTGACCACTGGAGCAGTATGCTCAGATGATAAAACGGTGCATTTTGTTCTTTTACTTTTGATCCTTCTTTGATTTCTGTTAATAACCTGGTGCTGAATTTAAAAGGTGCTACCACTGTGGACTGCAGTCCACTTTTTAGCTTTCTGATAGCAGCCTTACGGTTGACTGAGAGGGCCTGCGCCCCGCAAACTTGCAGTCTCAAAATGCTCTAGAGCTAGCACCTCAAATCCACACAGTTTACAGCAGAACTAAACTCTCAATGGTGCCATTTTGATTTCCAACCTGCACAAAAAACAACATTTACTCTGTTTATATATACTTTAATATACTGGTTTCAGCATATTGTATGTTTTAATTTTACTATGATTCTATCTGCACTAGGATTTTTTTCTTTCTTTTTCTCTGAGAGACTGAAACTGGCAGATGATAAAATGCATCACTTTGGCAAACGCACAGGAGCACAAATGTACTATTGCTAATGGAATTTGGATAAAAAAATCAAATAGAATGTGATTGCTGTGTTGTAAATTCCTGTCATCTATATGTCCTTAATCTGTGTGTATCTATTTTTGTTGTTATTGTAGAATTGGCTGTAATATTTTGTTTTTAAAATGGATTTGATAGTCCAATGAAGCGACTATGGTTGTCATATTAATTGCTGCTGATTTTTGAAATTGTTATCGAAGGTGTTGGGAAATATTGTTTTGTTTATATTCAATCATTTCTAGATTGTGTTAGCTTGTTGATGTATTTCACAAATCTATCAGGATACTCCCTAGACTACATGATTTACCCGGGGTATTCCAAAAGTTGGCATAATGTCAGTAAGCAAATTCGCTACAATCTGTAGCATCTTTATGAAAGTGTACTCATACAACCTATGTTGTAACTGAGAACATATAAGGAAAGATTTATTTGTTGTTGTTGAATATAAAATGTAAGTAAATTGTTTCATGGAATCCCCGTTTTTAAAAAAAAAAAGATGAAAAAAAAGCCAAAACTGATGTCCTATTTATGGGAACAATATGAATATTATTAATAACATATGGTGCTACAGTTCTTTTTGTATGTTTTGGTTTTTAGATGAAAAGAGAAATATTATGCTGAAAATGTAATGTTAAGCCTTACTGTAGATTCATATATCAGACTGTTCATCCCAGAAGAGAAAATAAATATAGTATTTGAAAGTGCAATATAGCAGTACTGTATTTACATGCCCATTTCCCATTTCAACAGATCAACAACAATATACGGCCTGCAAAGGTGTAAATGTCAGCCTACACACAGTAAATGCGTACTAATGTAATGCTTTACAGCAAGCAATTTAGCATGTGAATACTTCATTTAGCTAATTAAAAGGCCTGCACACAGGTGTTTTTATTTAGTTTGATTAGCTAGACCTCTGCAGGTTAAAGACTTTCTTTAACTGTCTATGGTTAAATATGTGTAGCAAAAGGAATAAAAACAGCTGTGTGGTTTGACTAAGGCTGTGTAGGGGCTTTTCATATGGGTGCCCTAGATCAACTATTTTTTTATTATGTATTATTACATTTCCCTGCATTGTTTTGTACTGGTGCAATCAAACTTTTGAGTGTTGTATCAATGCATGTTTCTGTCTTTCTCAATTGTCTCACCTGCCTCTTTCTGCTGCTGTCTTGATTATCGGCCTACAATCTTGTTCTAGTAAAACAGGGATAGTACACAGCAACTTTAAACAGCGTGTCAAGATAAATTGTTACTCGATCATCTTACAAATGTTACAAGTGAAAGACCTGTATTTAAAAGCCTCAATGTGTTGCTAGCGTTTCAAGTCTTGTGTCAGGGCAAGCTATTCAGACTTATCTTAGCAGAAAAGATTGCTTACACACTTAAACAGAAAGGAGTTACCTGTGCTTTTTCTGATACTTAAAGTAGCCTATATTTACTTTAAAAGATAAAAGCCTATTGTTTACCTGTGCAAATTTAATTGATGAACAAAAGTGAGATTTGAGGATTTCCTAAAGAGTGCGGCAGTGTCAAAAACTCCAATCCTTTCTAGAAAAATATAAGTTGCCATAAGCTAAGCAGGGGGAGTTCTAGACAACAAAACAAAACAAATAAATATAAGTAATGAAACAACGAAAAGGCGTGTATGGCTCTTTACAGTCACCTTAGCTAAAGTTAACCCGTGTTTGCATTAATGGTTATAATTCTATATAAGTCACTTGATAATGTTTAAGCTGCCCGCGGTGTTATCACTGTTAATCAGCAACTGTTTTGGTTTGTGCAAAGCATGCTGGACCGAAGACCACAGTTCAACGCCCAAAATGGCGGCCCGATTGAAAAGTTTTGCCTGTTTTATCCGAGTTTGTCTTCTTAACAGACTATTTCTTTAGTTGTGTTAGTGGCACTGACGCATACAATTCCCACACTGGTGACACGCCGACATTTCTTTCTAATGGTTGCGGAATAAGGCAAAAATCAGGATGGCGTTTTGCTATCAGCTCAATTTCGGGCATCACTTTACCAATGCTATGCTAAGCTAAGCTAGGCTAGCAAGCTAACTACTTTCAGATGAGTGGTTAAAAGCTTCGGTAGCTAGCTAGTTATGTCTTGTCTTACCTGGATCTCAACGTTGAACTGAATATGAAGGAAAAGACATTTACATAGAAATGGAGGATGATGTGAAAAAAGTGAAAAAGGTAAGTGGGGCAATTGACATAACGCTAACGTTAGCTATTACTTTTTACTTCAAGTTGACTAGTGTTAGCTAGCATGCTAACTTAATAGCTATATAGTCAGACCAGGCTAGCCAAATAACAATGTACGTTAAATATCAGCGGCCAAGGTAAAGCAGTCAACACACCAACATATTTACCGACTTTTCAGTGACCCGGTCGGCATTACTTTAAATGGGAGAAATGTGCAACTTACCGAAGGGATATTAAATAAGGGTAAAGTTAAGTAAGGCGCAACAGATTGATCCTAAAAGAGCAAATTAAGTGTTACAAGTTAGCTAGCTACGTTTTAAACGTTATTGTCTAATTCAGGATTACCACGATCTGCAGGATGTTTTAATTGTTCATAACGTTAGTTCTCTTAATATCAACTTCAACACTCTTTGCTTTTATTCGTTCGTTTTGTAGTATAGGAGTGTGTGATCGTTTTGATAAGTTGAATATATCTTATTTAAAATTAAAACATCGGCCGTTGTTGTGTAGTGTGTAAATTGTAATTTCCCCATAGGGGGTTAATTAAATCAATTAAATTGTTGTATTTATTAGATTAATTAGGCTAATGATTTATCTGTTGTGGAATTTTGAATAGGACTGCATCTTATGGGGAAAATATCTAATTGCGATTATTTTTGACTGATATTGCAGTTGCGACATGATTCACGGTATTGGAGGGAATGTTCTTTTTTTTTAAATGATCATGGTGTGATTTTTTTTTTTTTTTTTAAATACTGTGATTTATTTTATTTATTTTTTTGATGGTCTGTACCACCTAAAGACTTTTTTTCTTTGTTCTGTAGAATATTATATGTAGGCTGGGACATCTCTACAGCACCACAATTCATTATTTTGAGACACATTTAGCCTTTGACAAATATTGCACGCCTACAATCTTGATATTACACTAATCCATATTGGGATATTGATAAATAGCCATTAATTGTAAAGCACTCATTTTTTTAACAGTACAGGGGTGACAGTATTCGCAAAAAGTTAGTGAAAGCACAACCAGGCTTCCCAGAGTAACAATCCTCGTTGTTTCAACTATGTGTAGGCGTCGGTCATGAAAGATCTGTGTGCTCAACAGCAGCTGTTAGAGGCAGTGGTTATCAGTATCAGTCATGCTAAAGGGAATCAGCAACAGTTGGCACAACTCTTTGGTTGTGCCAACCTGCTCTCTCTCGCACATACAGTACATACACATGCAGCCTAATGATCCCGTTTGATATGGAGACAGATCCAAATGTTCAGACACATTTCTTTCTCGTGTCTTAAAACCGACACAAGGGACATTTTCCCTCTGTTCTGGTTTCCACAGTAGAAAACTATAAGACAGGACCACCACATCTAGGCAGAATATGACATGACAAGCTCTCACAGCAGTGTGATAAGAAGCAAAGTGTCTTAGGTTTACATCTTTTCTGTGATTGTGCTGGTCATCATTACTTAACTACTTAATGTTACTTCCCATTTAATTCCACCTCCTCTTGATGTGAAGGGAAATTTGGTCGGAAATGAAGTGATATCCTGGTGTTAAGAGGGTTTGTTGTGGCAAGGAAATGTTTTTGTCAGCAATGTTAACTAACCTGAACTTCGATCATAGTTTATTTTGGCATAACTTTAAAACTTCCGCTCACCATACCATATTACTAATGATACATTGCGGCCACAAAACAGATTCTTAGTCAATATGTTGAATCACTTGTCTAGCAGTATTTTAGCTCTCTGGCAAAGGTGGGAATAAATATTTATTTTTTTACTTATATTCTCAGTACAAATGAAAGTTTTCAACTTTTTATGAAACAGGTAAGGACCTAGGTTTAGCATCTATGGTTAGGGTTAATGATCTTTAGTTTTTGGGATGAGTGTCCTCAATGCATACAGTTCTTGTATGTGCCACTTGGTGGTGATAATGAACAGCCTTTGGCCAAGATGTATTTTTGATATACTGTATGGATTAATATATTACATAGGTTCAAGTGAAAGCTCAGGCCCTTTCATATAATGACATGATATAGTCAGTGTTACTTTTCTTTGCTAACTAATTTATATTAACTCATTTCAAATCTGGAAACTGTCAAAGCTATCTGGGAAAGTAAAGGGATCTGACAGTTTGACTCCCATATACATTCTATTAGCTTGCTTTTAGCACAGCTGGAGTGGTAATGTCTTAAAAACTCTAACAAATAAAAAAAGTTTTATGTAATGTAAGTGTTGCAGCTTTGAACAAATAGGATTAGCCTACTCTGACAGATGAAAACCATTTTCCTGCGTTGTTCTTACTTATGAGGAAAAAAAGTCCACCCGCACCCCGGCCATCACGGCACAAAGAAGCCATGTCATCGTTATGTTTCTTTGTAAAAGGACGTTCACCAAAAAAAAGCCCTTGTTCATCTCGAGGGCTTTTGCTGGGGTCAACTACGCTAGCTCTCGTTTCACATTTCACAAGAACAAGCCATAAAATGTTAATGCACTTGTCTTCACGAGCTGAGTACTGTTAAATAATGCACTGGTTGTAAGTTGTAATGTTCTATGAAGTCTAAAGTCTGGGATCAAATGTCAGCAGGAACCAAATTCTGGTTACAGTTTAAGAGTCAACTACACCGTTCTAAGGCTTTGCTACATTTGTTGTGGGTGCTTTAATAGGTTAATCAACTTGTCTTTAACTACACCAAATTGTCTGCACTTGTGGCCTTATTGAATCTGCAGTGTAAACAGCATTGCAGGTTTGCAATCTGTGGTTAGCATAATAGAATACACAAGGTCTTGTATTTCTTGGGTTTAGCAGCAACATGTGTATGAACCTTCAGTTACAGAGCTAAGTCCTGAGTAAAATATGAAGATCTAGAGTAAGTGATTGTCACCACTTTTTTGTCTTTATCCAATATTTGTGAAGCAGTTTTCAAAACAACACGATAACTTTTTTTCAGTGTTTTTAATATTCAAAGCATCAATGCACGTGTCATCACAGGAAGTTGTGGTGAGTCCCCTTCCTGTTCTTGTGCCTGAGCACAAAGACATAGACACTTCCCTTCCTCTGTGACGGGGACACACCCTACACATACACACTTAGACTGATTGATCCTGTGTGTCTGTCACCAGTTGTCACTGTGTGAGAGTGGAGGCAACAGGTGTCTAGTGTTGACAGTCCGAACGTAGCAGCAGCCGTGGCCAGGCAGTGTGCTTGCCGTTGAGCAGGCAACTTTTCTAGGGAGAGGGTTCATGGAGAACGAGGTAGGCTTTGAATCTAAAAATGTTTTGTGTGTAGGATTTACACCATTGACAAAATTATATCCAGGTTTTAGTTAAGCACACTTAACTGAGCTCTTAAACAGTGCTTCAGTGTTGACTTTTTGCCAGTTTAAACAAGCTAAAAATTTATATAATTGTGTTTTATTTTTTAACGCCATTTGCAAGCAAAGCATGGAAGAGATAATACAGTAAATACTGAGAATTTGTTTAATGGTTAGGAAGAAGGAAAGCATTGTTTTCTGTTCTGACACATTGTGGCATTTACCATTTGTTTCAAGGTCCATGTTTAGGATTTTAGATCTTAAGATGTGATTCTCAGTCATGTTTTTACACTTCCACTGCAAACCCCGTTTGCACATGCTATTATTGATATATGGGCAACATGTATTGGGTAACACAGAGGGCTTTACATCTGCTGTATCTTACTCTGCAGCTACCAGCACAGTCAGGACAACCAAGATCCGCAGAAATGACAAGGCATAGAAGTACCACAGTCAACAGATGTATTATGGGGTATTAAACTTGGGAGCTGCATTTGCAATTGCTTTACTGTGTTGCTAGCCCATTGCAACTACATCATATGTACAGTGAGGAAAATAAGTATTTGAACACCCTGCTATTTTGCAAGTTCTCCCACTTAGAAATCATGGAAGGGTCTGAAATTGTCATCGTAGGTACATGTCCACTGTGAGAGACGTAATCTAAAAACAAAAATCCAGAAATCACAATGTTTTTATTTTATTTTTTTTAACTATTTATTTGTATAATGCAGCTGCAAATAAGTATTTGAACACCTGTCTATTAGCTAGATTTCTGACCCTCAAAGACCTGTTAGTCTGCTTCAAAATGTCCACTTCCACTCCATTTATTATGCTAAATTAGATGCACCTGTTTGAGGTTGTTAGCTGCATAAAGACACCTGTCCACCCCATACAATCAGTAAGAATCTTACTACTAACATGGCCAAGACCAAAGAGCTGTCCAAAGGCTGTAATCAACCAAAGAAAATCTTGGTCGACTAAAGTCGTGAAAATTTCGACTAAAAATCGACTTGGGGGGGTGCGGAAATAAATGCTAGATTAATTAACTGTACTGTCCTGCAGTACTTGTCCTTGTAGGCTATTTGCAGTATATTACATCGTTTTGGACCTAATTGTTTTGCACTGAAATGACTCGTCTGTCGGCTCTGACAGCGCTGCATCAGCCTCATATCCTGAGACATAGTCCACAATTCCTTCCGTGATATTATTTTAGCGTTTGGATGATGGAGGCTTAACATCCAGCGGGGTGTGGGTGTGTCTGGGGAATGGGTGGGTGCGCCGGTAGTTATAAAACTATTATTAGACTATGAAATATGCCAACTCTGATATGTTCATACAGCCTACTCCAAACAGACAGGGCAACCTAACACAGAAAAGTTAGCTTACCGTTTTTAGGTGATACGCCATGTTTGTAGTCAAGCTGCGATATGCAAACTGTTGCTTGCAAACTTTGCATTCAACTTTTTTCCGTTATCTATTTTTGTAAAATGCAGCCACACTGCCAATGTCTTTGACATGGTAGAGGAGGACTGACTGTAAATTAAACACTCACAATTAAATATTCAGCAAACCATCAGAAGAAGGCTTTCTAGTACTTTCTTCAATCTGTCTCCGGTGGGTTGGGCTAATCCATAAAAGGTGAAAACTAGGGGGGTGTTCTGAAGACAGACTGTTACCTGTGAAAGGGGTGCTTTGTAAACACCCTCATTAGCAATTAGTGCTTTCCTGCCATAGACCGTCAATAATATACAGTGTATGCTTCCACCTGACGAAATTAACACGGAAAAAAATCGACCAATCAGAATTTTGGTCGAGCCAGAACGTACCGACCAATAAATCGACCAGTCGACTGGGAGGTTACAGCCCTAGTCCAAAGACACTAGAGACTAAATTGTACACCTCCACAAGGCTGGAAAGGGCTACGGCAAGCAGCTTGGTGAAAAAAGGTCCATTGTTGGAGCAATCATTAGAAAATGGAAGAAGCAAAACATGACAATCAGCCCAGAACTACACGGGAGGAGCTGGTCAATGACCTGAAAAGAGCTGGGACCACCGTTTCCAAGGTTACTGTTGGTAATACACTAAGAAGTCATGGTTTGAAATCATGCATGGCACGGAAGGTTCCCCTGCTTAAACCAACACATGTCAAGGCCCGTCTTAAGTTTGCCAATGACCATTTGGATGACCCAGAGGAGTCATGGGAGAAAGTCATGTGGTCAGATGAGACCAAAATAGATTTTTGGTCTCATCAATTTTAGGTCATAATTCCACTAACCGTGTTTGGAGGAAGAAGAATGATGAGTACCATCCCAAGAACACCATCCCTTCTGTGAAGCATGGGGGTGGTAGCATCATGCTTTGGGGGTGTTTTTCTGCACATGGGACAGGGCGACTGCACTGTATTAAGGAGAGGATGACCGGGGCCATGTATTGCGAGCTTTTGGGGAACAACCTCCTTCCCTCAGTTAAAGCATTGAAGATGGGTCAAGGCTGGGTCTTCAAACATGACAATGACCCAAAGCACACAGCCAGGATAACCAAGGAGGGGCTCTGTAAGAAGCATATCAAGGTTCTGGCGTGGCCTAGCCAGTCTCCAGACCTAAACCCAATAGAGAATCTTTGGAGGGAGCTCAAACTCCGTGTTTCTCAGTGACAGTGACAGCCGAGAAACCTGACTGATCTAGAGAAGATCTGTGTGGAGGAGTGGGCCAAAATCCCTTCTGCAGTGTGTGCAAACCTGGTGAAAAACTACAGGAAACATTTGACCTCTGGAATTACAAACAAAGGCTACTGTACCAAATATTAACATTGATTTTCTCAGGTGTTCAAATACTTATTTGCAGCTGTATCATACAAATACATAGTTAAAAAATCATACATTGTGATTTCTGCATAATGTTTTTTAGATTATGTCTCTCACAGTGGACATGCACCTACGATGACAATGTCAGACCCCTCCATGATTTCTAAGTGGAAAAACCTGCAAAATAGCAGGGTGTTCAAATACTTATTTTCCTCACTGTATGTAGTGGAAATAAATAGTCATGTAATTATTTATACTGTAGTGTTGCATAGAAACTGGAGGTGTGAATCTTCACTGATCTCTCAATTCAATTACAGTTATCATGTCTTCTTGATGCGTCAAAAACATGTTTCTATTAAAGCCAATGGAATGCATTAAGATACTGTATAGTTCAATATAATAGTTTTCTATATTGCTTCATGTGGTTGTTTTCATCCAAAAATACAAGTAGTAAGATATAAATAGTCTTTTTTATTAAACACAGTCTGAAAAGAAAACACACACACCCTCACACACCCACACCATAGCTTTTCAAGCTTCAAAAACAAAACCTTCTGAAGTGCTGTAATACTAAATAAATTGGATACATAAAACTACAGCACTGAGCACATGGCACCTATTGAATGTGCAAAACATAACAGAATATGTAAACGGAAATGTTGTTAGGCCTACATTAAATTGTAAACAGACCGACCCACGTGAGGTCAATGGGAAGTTAGCCATCATAGGTAAATAAGTGGACATACATGGAATACAAGTGCATTGCTTTTATTTTGAAGGTGACTGTTTTTTGTTGCTTTTTTCCATATGCAACTTCTTATCTGGTTGCAAGTCGCAATTAAAAAGAAGTAGAACAAGAATGGCAATGTGTTGGACCCCTGTGTCGTCGAGAGGTGTTAGCATGGATGTGAATGAGCTGTTATCCCTAAAAAAATGCCAGCTCATGGGAAAGAGAGGTCGATATCAGACATGGACTTCTAAGTATTTTATTTACTGAAGTCAAAGGGAAAGCCGTGTGCTTAGTTTGCGGAGAATAGATTGCCGTGTTAAAGGATTATAATTTGAACCGCCACTACAATACTAAACACAGAGAAGAAAAACAACTTAACTGATGCAGAGCAGGCACGGACATCTGAAGCTTTGCTAGTTAACTGCAAAAGCAGCAAGGCTTTTTAACCAAGCATCAAGACCAGCTTTGTGATATCCCACAAAGTCGCCCAACAGTAAGCCATTTTCTGAACTGGAGTTTATTAAAGTGTTTTGTGGCTCTGCTGCGCTAATATGGCCAGAGAAAACAAGAGGTGTTTGAGAACGTGCCTCTTTCCAGGCGGCATATTCCTTTTTTATGTGCTGCCAGGGATAAAATTAATATTGAGCAGAATTGAGTTTAGCCTATTGGTCTTTGGAAAATTAATTGCCCCCCCCAATGAAACAGGTTAGGCTACTGAGAATTTTATTTTTCATTTGAATGTTTATGCAGCAACCGGAAAAATAGCGAGCAACATCATTGCGTTATGATTGATTATGGTCGGCCACTGCATTGATGCAGCATTGTCCATGTCCGCATCGCGATGCATCAATTATTTGATTAATTTCAAGCCCTCTAATAGAAACCGATAATGCCAATAGAATGGTTTATTATTTATACTGTGAAAAGTTGCACAAATGTAATCAAATTTCTTATTGTATTTTGGAAAGCGGCTTGGCAATCTTTTAATTTCTGTCAACCCCACTATGTGTGTCTTTATTCACTAGCCTGGTATCGTGTCTCCGTTCAAGCGAGTCTTCCTAAAAGGAGAAAAGGGGAGGGACAAGAAGGCCCAGGAGAAGGCCACTGAGCGCAGGGCGCTCCACACCTTCTCACTCTCCCAACCTGACCACCGTATCGACCCTGACATCCTGCTTAATGACTACATTGAAAAGGAAGTCAAAGTAAGTGTGACTAGTAGAGATATAACATCCCTACCCTTTTATATTAATACAAAAATGTGTTGGTGTACAAAGCTTGATGATGTTCTGTCTTGTCCAGTACTTGGGGCAGCTGACATCAATACCAGGATACTTGAACCCATCAAGTCGCACAGAAGTGCTGCAGCTCATTGACAATGCAAGGGTACGTATCTGATTTAACATGATCATCAGTTTGTTGTGCTCTCTTTTCCTTGCTTTCCTTAAAAGGAGTTGGATGGTTTTTCCACATAACTGACATTCATCATAATAAATTCGTTGAATATTTAAGATGCAAATAGAGAATGCAGTTGATACACGCTTTACTGCTTATACTTATTCTTGGTGAACTGGAATATTGAAGTTATCAGATATGGTGTCTGCCTCTGTGATTCTCAGAAGTCCCATCAGTTGGCAGGCCAGCTGACATCAGAGCAGGATGCAGTGGTGAGCCTGTCGGCGTACAACATAAAGCTTGTTTGGCGCGATGGAGAGGACATCATCCTGAGAGTGCCCATCCATGATATTGCTGCTGTCTCCTACATCAGGGATGACTCTTTGCACCTCGTGGTGATCAAAACAGGTAATACAATACAAACATTTTAAGGTTCCTATAAGTGTTGAGATGTTAAAATGATGTTGTAAAATGTGTCCTATAATATTGTGACATTACAGAGGAGGAGCAGGAGCTTCATGAAGTGATAATCTGCTGGCCTAGAGATACCTGCAGTCCTATTTCAATACACTTTTGAAAGCTGTAGAAGTGTGAGGTCTCTCTGGATTTTTGTTTGGTGAGGTTGTCCTTATGACATTGCCAAATGACAAAATAATTATCAAAGAATAAAAGGAATCGATCATTTTAAATCCAATTTAAAACAACCGCTCAACTAGGACTGCACGATTTTGGCCATATTGATAATCACGATTATTTTGATCAATATTGTGATCACGATTATTCTCACAATTATTTATTTTAACCAAAACAAATTTTATTGTCCCATAGGCTGTTTATAACTGCTTTCACATCCATATTATGTTACATTCTTCTTACGTTGAAATTGTATAGACATACAGCTGCAACACATGTAAATGAAAATTAGCTATCTGAAATAAATAACGTAGAATTTTTTTTTTTAAATGCATCTCTAAGAAAGTTCCTTCACTTGTTTTCAACAATAACGGATTAAAAGAGCTAGGGAGAGAGAGGGAGAGCAATGGATGTACTCGCAGAGAGACGGCTAATCATTATGAACGGGTCCAGCACGGGTAGAACGGCGGATACACGTCGTGTGTACGAAATGTTTTTCGCCGTGGCGGCCGCAACAGCAGTTACCCGCGGAAACACTGGTACAAATACAGGTTTGCCCTTCATACTTAAAAATATACAGCTGTGTTAATAAAAAATTTAAACTGTAGACAAATGTCAGAAGTGTGGACCGGCGCTGTGTGGCCGGGCTGCGTGGAGAGTAAGAGGAGAGAGTAGAGGAGAGAGCCAACACAGGCACGGCTTTACAGAAGAAATGGGTCATGTAACGCAAAATTAAACCATATCCATATAACAACATTGCAGCGAATGCGAGGACATCCTAAAGGAGCTAACAGACGCTAACTAGCACTGGTCAGTGCTGTTGTCTGAAAAACAACACAGACGGGACAAAATGTTGCGTTTACTGGTAAACTGGTAAACCTTGAGACCGACGTATAACCGATCTGTTGAATTTCCCTCACGTTACTCTGTCCTCTGTGACTGTCTACATCTAGAAACTAAGCTGCGTGATGCAGGGAAATACTCTGACTGCACATGAGCAGACCGTGGTTTACGGAGCGATAGATGCGCTATGCAAAAAAACCCGGAGCGTACTATAAAATGACCCTTTAAAAAAAAACGCTCAATCACGCAAATTTGATCGTGGGAAGTCAAGATCGTGATTAAAATTTGATTAATTGTGCAGCCCTACTCTCAACTAGCATTTTTTCTGGGAAAGTAACTAGCAATAATGTGAAATTATTTGTAACTGAAATAATGTGGCCCAATAAGGTGGAAGTATAGATTTAAATACTTTTAAAAATGTCCAAAATAAAAGCAACAAATGAACACACAAATAATGCCATTTGTCTGTTTTTCAGCCCAGGAGTCGGGAGGCTCTCCTTGTCCCAGCTCGTGTCCTGATCTTAACAAGTCTCAGACCCTGAGCTCCTTATCAGAGAGTGGAGCTGTGCTTGTGGAAGTCTGCTGTCTGCTTGTGCTGGCCGTTGATAATAAGGTATTATTTTGCGTCTGCGACTATGCTTAATGGAAATCTGCAGTTTGTGTCTTTAGTTCAGTTAGGTTATACAGAGAAAACGAGAGAACAATGTTTTTTTGAACCAAGATGCACACCAAATTAACTGTTGTGAATTTAAGTTTTGACTCCAAGCCACCTGGAGTGCTGTGTGTTAAAGGTGCTCTGTGGAGTTTTGGACCTCCAGTAGCATAATGGAGTGTTGTTTCTATGAGTTGGTCCCTGTTTTGCTTGTGGCGCATGCGGGTGACGCAATACACGATCCTACCGATGATGCCACACTGTTCCACTGATCAACAGGTAGCAGAGCTATGCTGTAGTGCACCAACAAAGACAGGGAAGAAGAAGACTGTAAACTGTAAACATGACTTTTGTTTGTTTACAAGATAACTCCACAGGGCCCCTATTTTTTATGTGTCAGAATGTAGCCTGAATCAAGTAGACATTATCATGAAAAATCGTGTTATGTTGGTACAGTTAGGCAGATGTTGACTTCTAGTTGCCAGCACTTAATACTACTATTATGGATGAGGCGCTCTGTTGTTCTATGCCAGTCGTTTTTCTTTTTCTAAGAGATTACTAAAACATGCATATACTGCCCCCGTCAGGTCTGGAAGAATTGAATCCCTCACATTTTCCGAATTTTGGTATTGACTTAGTACCAAAGTACCGGTTCTTATGACATCCCTACTGCTGACATCATGACATGTTACAGGGAGTACTGTCATGAATTAGTTTCTGCAAAAGAGTGCATTATTAATAGCTAAAGTTTTTTGTCTTTTAGGCAGCAGCAGAGGAGCTGTGTCTGTTGCTCAGCCAGGTCTTTCAGATTGTTTACACTGAATCAACCATCGACTTCTTGGACAGAGCCATTTTTGATGGAGCAACTACACCTACCCGACACCTTTCTCTATACAGTGGTAAGGGACAAAACAGACTCGCTTTTAAGAGGAAATACAAACTTAATTAAACAAATTATTAGTGTAACTAATATTTGTTGTACAATTAGATTATGTAATACTCCTCCAGCCATTTAAGTTTCAGAATTTAAGTCAGATATAAACTAGAGCCTGACCGATATACAGTGAAGAAAATAAGTATTTGAACACCCTGCTATTTTGCAACTTCTCCCACTTAGAAATCATGGAGGGGTCTGAAATTGTCATCGTAGGTGCATGTCCACTGTGAGAGACATAATCTAAAAAAAAAATCCATAAATGACAATGTATGATTTTTTAAAACTATTTATTTGTATGATGCATCTGCAAATAAGTATTTGAACCCCTGTCTATCAGCTAGAATTCTGACCCTCAAAGACCTGTTAGTCTGCCTTGAAAATGTCCACCTCCACTCCATTTATTATCCTAAATTAGATGCACCTGTTTGAGGTCGTTAGCTGCATAAAGACACCTGTCCACCCCATACAATCAGTAAGAATCCAACTACTAACATGGCCAAGACCAAAGAGCTGTCCAAAGACACTAGAGACTAAATTGTACAACTCCACAAGGCTGGAAAGGGCTACGGGGAAATTGCCAAGCAGCTTGGTGAAAAAAGGTCCACTGTTGGAGCAATCATTAGAAAATGGAAGAAGCTAAACATGACTGTCAATCTCCCTCGGACTGGGGCTCCATGCAAGATCTCACCTCGTGGGGTCTCAATGATCCTAAGAAAGGTGAGAAATCAGCCCAGAACTACACGGGAGGAGCTGGTCAATGACCTGAAAAGAGCTGGGACCACCGTTTCCAAAGTTACTGTTGGTTATACACTAAGACGTCATGGTTTGAAATCATGCATGGCACGGAAGGTTCCCCTGCTTAAACCAGCACATGTCAAGGCCCGTCTTAAGTTTGCCAATGACCATTTGGATGATCTAGAGGAGAAAGTCATGTGGTCAGATGAGACCAAAATAGAACTTTTTGGTCATAATTCCACTAACCGTGTTTGGAGGAAGAAGAATGATGAGTACCATCCCAAGAATACCATCCCTACTGTGAAGCATGGGGGTGGTAGCATCATGCTTTGGGGGTGTTTTTCTGCACATGGGACAGGGCGACTGCACTGTATTAAGGAGAGGATGACCGGGGCCATGTATTGCAAGATTTTGGGGAACAACCTCCTTCCCTCGGTTAGAGCATTGAAGATGGGTCAAGGATGGGTCTTCCAACATGACAATGACCCGAAGCACACAGCCAGGATAACCAAGGAGTGGCTCTGGAAGAAGCATATCAAGGTTCTGGCGTGGCCTAGCCAGTCTCCAGACCTAAACCCAATAGAGAGTCTTTGGAGGGAGCTCAAACTCCGTGTTTCTCAGCGACAGCCCAGAAACCTGACTGATCTAGAGAAGATCTGTGTGGAGGAGTGGGCCAAAATCCCTTCTGCAGTGTGTGCAAACCTGGTGAAAAACTACAGGAAATGTTTGACCTCTGTAATTGCAAACAAAGGCTACTGTACCAAATATTAACATTGATTTTTCTCAGGTGTTCAAATACTTATTTGCAGCTGTATCATACAAATAAATAGTTAAAGAATCATACATTGTGATTTCTGGATTTTTAGATTATGTCTCTCACAGTGGACATGCATCTACGATGACAATTTCAGACCCCTCCATGATTTCTAAGTGGGAGAACTTGCAAAATAGCAGGGTGTTCAAATACTTATTTTCCTCACTGTATATCGGTACGATTGGTATCAACATTTATAATGGCCAATTAAAAAAAGAAAAGAAAAAATCTGAATCATTTATAATGACAAATTATTCTGATGAATTAATATTTAAAAAAAATAAAATAAAAATGGACGGTCAAATATGTTGTTGGCTTTGCATAGTTTGTCCACCAGAGGTTGCTCTACAACGTCCCTGTTGGCAACACTGATTATTTATTTGTGGTGTTGTGTTTTTGTTCAAAGGACATTTTATTTATCAGAACTTTACTATATATTTGATGTTCCTCTGTTCTGTTGTGACAATAAAACAAATTATCATTATTTAAGTGAGGACTCATAAATGACTAAAAATAACTAATGTTAGGGAAATCTGTTACGCGTTTCTGGATTTTTTTTAATTTTTAAATCTATATTGGAATATCTGATTTTTAAATTACCAAATATTTGTATCGGTACTGGCCTTAAAAATCCTTTATCGGTCGGACTCTAATAACTTTTTTCTTTTGTTGTGTGCAGATGATTCTTCAAGCAAAGTGGATGTTAAGGAGGCCTTTGACGCAGAAACCAGCACATTGTAAGTACTCAGTTGAAAAGTCTCGATGAAAGGTTTCCATTTTGGGCACAGTGATCCAGAAAGATGTCGACCCATCTCTGAAGAATGTTTACATTTTTCTTGTCACTTACAAGTGATGCTTCCTTTTCTCAGTCCTTTCCAGGGCTCTATGGAGGCAGAAGAAAACTCCCCCTCAGCATCCACCCCAGCATCCCCTCAGACGAAGACTGCAAGTGAAGGAGAGCTCAGCACCACTGCTGCCGAGCTGCTGCAGGACTACATGACCACAGTATGACAATGGCACCCTCTCTTTCTTTGTCCCTTTCTGTTTTTGGGAGTATTTAGCTGTAATAATGTTTTGACTTTTCAATATATTTTTCTTTCCCTTCTAGCTGCGGACTAAACTGTCATCACAGGAGATCCAGCAGTTTGCCACCCTGCTCCATGAATACCGTAACGGTTCGTCCATCCATGAGTTCTGCATTAACCTGCGACAACTCTACGGGGACAGCAGGAAGTTTCTTCTACTCGGTACGACCCCTCTATTTCCCCAGAAGTTCAGAAACGGTGTATGTGTAAGTTATGTCATGTCGGACGCAGTTCATGACCAAATGCATTTCAATGTGCCACTGCAGGCCTGCGTCCCTTCATACCAGAGAAGGACAGCCAGCACTTTGAGAATTTCCTCGAGACCATTGGTGTGAAGGACGGCCGAGGCATCATTACAGACAGCTTTGGTCGATACCGGCGTACAGCCAGCTCTGCCTCCGATTCCACCACCAACGGCAACGGAGCAGTGGGAGGAAGCGCCGCCTCAGACGAGGGACAGGAAACCTCTGAAGGAGACGAATGGGACCGTATGATCACTGACATCAGTAATGACATTGAAGCTCTCGGCTGCAGTATGGACCAGGAGGGAGTGACACCCTGACACGGTGAACAAAGGGAGGTATATATATATATATATATATTTTTTTTTTTTTTTGCAAGAACAGAGGACACATAATGATCTGTTCATGAGCTTAATGGATCAGATGAAGGTGGTCCGAAGCACTGACCTAAGATTGGTTAATTGTATTTTCCTCTAATTATCAAGAGGTACCATAGTCCCTACGCACTCAAGGAAAACCTCAACCTATTGCCCCAGAAACGGGAAGTCAACAAATGCACTTATGCAGACCCTGCAGATGACACCAGTCAGTGGCTTTTTTTGCATTTCAGAGGGATTTGTAGCCTCTGATATATTTCTTTTTAAAGTTCCTTTGATGTTGTACTCATTTATTGGCAGTATCTGCCACGGCTGTCAGCAATAGTAGCAACAATCTCCAGAATCTTTGAGAATATTTCAGAATATTTCAGTCTGTTTTGAATACCCTCAAAGACTGCAGAGGATCCACCAAAGAACTGGACATGTTTTTGAAGGTTAAGACTGAGGCTGTACTTGTTTGTGCTTTGTATTATTATAGGTCAATCAGCTTCATCCACCAGGAGAACTTTGGTTTTCCTACGTTTGTTTCACGTTTTGTGTGTCGCTGTGACAGTGATATATATAATTTTGTTTTTTAATAAGGTTCCTGTACCATTTTGTTTTACACTATCCTTTATCAGTGTTTACTCATTTATATATTTCTGCCTTATTCAAACTGACCAAGGAAATGCTGTAAAAACAAAAATTCTCATTCAGTTAAAGCGAGTGAGTGGTGACTGTATTTGACAAAGCCAGTTATGGCTGATTTATGATTTTTGTTCTTCTCCTGCAGGTTATCGAGTATTGTGACATTACATGTATCCGTCATTGTGCCTTTACAGTGCAGGACTGCTGCCAACTGTCTGTCACACACAGACAGGTTATTATGAACTGTAACTACAGTTGTTGAGCAAATCATGGTTATTAAATAACAGCTACTTTTACACTGGTTGTCTGTTTTTGTTGTGAAATTGCAATTATTATTATGCCTTTTTGAAAATACACGGTTATTATCCTTTACACCTGTCTGCGACACCATGAGCAGTCTGAAGTGAAGCTAACCTTGTTTAAGTTGACTTTCATACACCAAAATCTGACACATGAGGTGATGGTTTAATCTGATTATGATCCTCTCTGACTGATCATTTGCTTGATTGCACTTAAGCTGCTGTGGAACTTCAGTCTGAGTTTCATCAGAGCAATCATGCCAGACATTCCCCTCAAAGTTAGGGATTAGTTTTGTGACTCTGCTGGACGAGAAATTGGCAGAACAGTTTGAGTTGAGCACATTCCAGTCAGTAATGCCACTCACCAGGCTTTTAAACCATTTCCTTCACAGATCTACTTTTATATGATTTTCTCTCAGAAAGTACAAAACCACAGGGATAGGCTGTGTTGTGTTTGTTGTGGGAATGGAGCAGACGTGGAGGAGTGCCTGCACTGACTGGAACGCTACACCTGGGTTCATATAGCCACTTTGGCTTGAGACACTGTCTGCCTCGTGCAAAAAAGATGAGATATCAAGAAGCTGATGATCTCACCCAGCAAATTCTTTTGTCATCAAACAAGCAAATAGGCGTGGGAATCACCAGAGGCCTGACGATACAATATCATCACGGTACGATATTATTGTGATTTTAAACATATTGCAATATTCTGCGATATATATATTGCAATTCATGACCTTTTCCCAATTTCAAATGATGTTCCCAACATCTGTTTTATCTAAAATAATACATGTCTCTGTTTATTCATCTCACGTCAATTGTATTGCTTCAAAATTGGATTGTCCAGCAGACAAAGAGACCAACACATAGTAATAGACCGATACTTGGCGTCTGTGTATCGATACAGTATTGCCACGGAAAATATTGCGATACTATGCCATATTGATTTATTTTCCCCCGTCCCTACAAGAAAACTATTCTTGGTTAGTCTGTGACTGTGTTGCGTCATTGTTTTGGTGCAGAGGGAGAGTAAAATGATTGTTTTGGACGTGGGCTCAGTGTACCTGAACCATGTCTGCTTTCTCACAGGGCTTGGTGGACTCCTAATTGGCCTCCTGTAAATTCTCCTCTTAGTCCAGTCTTTTAGACAGAACAGAGTGACTCATCACAGGGCCTCATTTGAAGCAAGTAATTATTAAATAGATCAGTTGGTTTAATGAAGTCATTAAAAGATCCCATGCTGCTTGGTAAAGAGTTCGCCAATTATCTTTACGACAGCGGCTGGAGCCCCTGTAGTGCTACCCATAGAAGAATCAGATGGGTGTTTACTTATTTCACTAAGAAGATAATTGTAGTCACAAACGGAAACATGAGATTGTAGCCATAATAGTAAGCAGATTTTTTTTGTACAAGTCTGACTACGCTGGATTGGCAACTTCAAATGGATGTGTTGTATTAGACACTCATTTAATAAAAACTGATAAAAAAATAAGCTGGTTATTTTTATTACATTTTACTTCATTTAAGTTTCGATTTAGCTTCATAAAGCCGAAGTATTAAGCTTCTGCAAATACTATAATCGTCTATACTAAATAGGTTTTATATTAACAATAGATATACTCAGACAATTTTCACCCGACGAGTTCTCCGTTCTACAGAGCTTTTTAACATCCTTCAGCTCATTGTTTTGGTTTTACTGCTACTCGCTGCTCTCATGAAGATATGTTCTGAACACAGAAGGCTGCTGTTTCCAGCAGCAACAACAACTGATAGACACGCTGCACTATACCTACCCAGCACCAAATAGCACCAATAGCTTCAAATATATAAAAAGTAGTGACATGTCACACAGAGCACACAGCCTAATCCAAAATGAAAAGGAATCTGCAAGCAAGGGGCCTCAAATGAATGTCCCATAGAGAGCTATGGTTTAACTATTTACTATTTTTAGCTCCTGGACATGTTTAATATGTGTCCGGGAGCTGGTCCAAGTGTTGCTCTGACCTTTTAAAGCTATTTTCCAACAACCAACACTGTCAGAATCAGTGTTTTGGCAATCCCGGGGTTTAATTGTGAGGTCAACCTTAAGACTTGTTTCTCCAACAAAAACAGCTCTTATTTCCAAACCATTAAAAATGAAAAGTGCCATTGCTGGTTATATTAAGTGTTTTCCAGTAAATCATTGAGAGTGAGAGTGGTCAAAGTTCTAGCTTTGCGAAGTGTCACCAATGAGGAAATAGGACATTTGGAAAATCATCCAGGTCAGCATTTCACAATGGGGAATAACCTATCAATTAAAAATACTCCCTTTGTCTATTTATTGTGCTTTTCTCTGGGCTGGGGTCTTAAAGGTGATCTAAGCAATGTCACGCGTGATTTAAGCTACATTTGTTGTCACATACAGCAAACATCTCACTATCCGCGAGCTGCCTGTCCCCAGAACACACTGTAAAAAAAAAAACATGGTCTCTGTGGACAGCCCAGGGTCTACAAACGGCAACAAAAACAAACTGTACCCACCTGCACCGCCAAGCATACACAGTGTTCCAGCCAATAACAGACAAGGAGGATTTGGGGGTGGAGATGGGATTGGGGGGGAGGTTAGTGCGCAGAAGCACAGAAGGGAGGGGCAAGCTAGTCTCGTTTTGTTGGAAAATACTTCTAACGTCAACAAGAAGTAACGTCACCCAACATCGGTTAGAGCACCTTTAAATGGCCCTTCTTTACACTAAATCAGAGATCTTCAACAGGGGGTCCGAGACCCCTAGGGGGTCCTCAGAGTAAGTGCAGGGGGTCCATTAAATTATGTAAAAAATGTTCTTTATTGTATATTTTTGAATGTTCTTTTTATCAAAAAATTAAATAAGTCTGAAAATATACATTAATATTAATGCAAAATTGTAATGGCAAAGATATTTTTAAATTTGTAAAGAAAAACACATTGAAGATAATCTTACTATAGGTAACTATGGTAGCCATATGGATAAGCTTAAGGAGTCACTGTGCCTTCCAGATGGATGTTTAACATTAAAGCATGATGCATACATAATATCCATTTATTTTCATCCATTCTTCCCACTTTAATATGCAATTCAATTGTATACAATACATGCAGACCCTACTCTGTCTCTCTGTCAACTTAGTGGTCCCTGGCCTAAAAGACGAAGTCCCCTGCACTACATGTTTGCTGAGATGGGATGTACCAAGACACTCCTACACAAAGGCTCGGCGTGAAGATGCAGTCTGGGATTCTCGCCAGGCTCACCCTGCGGTGAGGTTTCTGTCAGTCAAGCCGGTGTTTGCATCCCAGCGGTGGTGAGAACTGCATCTCTGTGGTGTTACATCTGTTATATTCCTGAAACAGGATGGCAGCTACATTCCTTGTCATGCACAATATGATATAAAAGCTCTTTGTACTCAAAAGGTAAAGATAGCAAATAAATGGCTGCGTGCTTCTTTAAGGTATGTAGAACTCTAGGGATATAAGTTCCCTTATACTGAATGCAGATCATTCTGGCAAAGCTCTTTCAATAATTTGTTGTCCTAAACCAACTGGCTAATTTTTGCATCTGGACTGTGGCATTTGGATACAGTATCTGGTCTTCATGCTTCAGCAGCAGAAGAGAAGATGCCTGATTTTATGCCTGTCAAGTCATTTTGTCATGCAATTGAGATGGTTTAGGCGTGTGAGCTTGGCTTGGTCCAGTGATAGCCAGACTACATGTAATGGCAGGGGATATAAAAAAAGTTTGCAAATAAATGATTTCATTCATTTCAACAGCTTTTTTTTTTTTTAAGTTTCTTAGAATAGAAAAAAAGAACAATGAAACCAAACCAAATCTTGATCACCAGCAGCTAGTTAGAAACAAGTATGCAGCAGCCCCCTTTGGCAGCCTTTCAGTCAAAAGGAGTTGTGGCTTTCAGCAGGGATAAGCCCACATAAAGCTGGAGCTCATGCATGAAAATCTCAGGCTCAGCAAAGTCATTCATGACATGCCACTTCAGGCCCTCCAGATGGAGAGGGACAGGTTACACTGACCGTCACATGCAAAACCTCATGACGCCCATGCTCACGTCTTCCACATATCCCAAACCTGTGGGAAGCCGAATGCTATTTGGAGAACAAAAGCATTAGGACACAAATGACAGAGGCTTATTTAAAGAAAGGAGGTGAGCCGCCCGATTCATGTCACATTCTGACACCTAAAAAAAAAGTAGACATTTGGGGAATTTATTCTGGTTGGGAGTTTGAGTTTGAGGAGAATATCGATACCGCTCTCATAGAACCTTTACAACCAAACGTCACCCCAAGTTCATTCAGGTCAGCGAACCAGTTGCTCCTTGTGCTCCCAAGGTGGTACAATCTCAGATCAGAATAGAAATTCTCAAAACTACCTGTTCAATCTTCACATCATTGTGTCACTTCTGCACATCAAAAAAAAAACTGTTAATCAATTCTTTGAACAAGTTGCAAATGCTTTGATACAAGCCGAGACGAGGTGGCTAACCGTAGCACATGATAGCGCTAGCATGCTAGCTTGTTCTCAATGGAAAAACACTACTACAGCACACACTAGTTCACCATAATCTACAAAGGAACTACTTCCATGTCCCTGTTCTGCAGGTATTCCATAAGTGTCCCTTGTTTAGAAGAAGTCTCCCAGCTAATCCTGCCTTGTACTGACCAAAGTTGTCAAAAAGTTATCTAGCTGATGTGATCTTACCTAGCTACTGTGCATGTACGACTCCCAACATAGATAGTATAGAAGTGGATGTCTCACTCTGTAGCTAAAACAGAGACCCAGACACACGGGGTGAAAAGAGGATCTGCAGCAATTCGCGGTACAACAAAAATATGTTTTTTAAAAATGAAACAATGTAAACCTATTCTAGTACAACCTCAAAATACAATTATGAACTGAAAATGAGCATAATGTGGGCGCTTTAAAGCATTGGTCAATAGCATAAGTCTTTACATGCAAAATGGTTGAACAAGCTGTCATAATATGTCAAGCATATGTTTATACATTTCCATCAGACTTCTTTTCTAACTGTCTCTTGCTCCCAGGTGACACCCATGGGCGCAGGTGCATTTGCTGTTTAAACGACGTTGGCGCTGGACGGGAAATTGACAACTGCGTCAGTCTTAAACTGGGGGCGGCTCAGTGGTAGAGCGGTTGCCTGCCAATTGGAAGGTTGGGGGTTCAATCCCTGGCCTTGCAGTCCCATGTCGAAGTGTCCTTGGGTAAGACACTGTGCATCGGAGTGTGAATGTGTGTGCATGTTTATCTGATGAGCAGGTGGCACCTTGTACGGCAGCCGCGGGCCACGTGTGAATGGTGAATGTTTCCTGTATGATGTAAAAGCGCTTTGAGTAGTTGTTGAGACTAGAAAAGCGCTATATAAATACAGCACATTTACATTTAAACTAGCAAAGACACTTGCGTTGGACTTTGCACTGGGCTGCACCTCGATTAAGATAAGGCCCTAAAGCCTACTAACATCTTATACAGCATGGTTTGTTAAATCCGTACAAGAATCATACAAACTTCAATTTGCTGTTTTTGTGCCAAACTGCGTGAAGAAACAGTCCTGCACATAATCCCCCAAAGAAACGCAAATTGTCATTTTAAAATAAAGTGTTTCAAAGATTAAACAAAGTAGATAAATGTACTGTAATTAGTACGTTTTTGAAGGCGCTGGTAGGTGTATTATGTTATTGACCTGGTCTAAAGTCAATAGCGCAGCATTTCCTTATTTTAACAGCAAATTAGTAAAATGGCTTATACACACACAGGGAAGCCCAGCAGCACGAAACATCCAAAAGATTACATATGAAAATATTACGGTGCAAATCCGCCATAAAATAGCAATGCGCCAAGGTACAAACGCACCTGGTTTTTAACCTTCATAGGAGACCGTTGGTGAGATTTTGTTGCAATGACAGCAAATTAAAGGCTAAAAATAAAGTAATGCATCCAAATTCTTCATGGGTTAATTATTCCCAGAACATATGTGTACTAGCACTAACAACAGCCCATTTAAGGAATCGGATTATACCAAGCCACTTTTAAGGTATTTTCCAGTCATTATAGGCTCAGTAACACAAGCCCAAGTTGACATACCAGTTGTTTTCTATTGTGGCTCAACATCTAGAGGACACTATACAGTCTTTGTCTCAGGGCAAACTGAGACAAAGACCAAAAAGCTAATCTTATAATGTTGGAGCAGTCTGAGCTGTGTAGACACCAGTGAGTACCTCGTCATTTCAGTGGTTGTTAAAACTCTATTGGTACCACGGTTGTGACACATGTGGTGTGTGAGAGAGCTTTAAAGCGCTGGTTTTATTCAGATTGTATTATAGTATATCTGGGCCACAAGGAGGGGGCACCTCAAACCCTGACACTCAGGACTATACTTAACTCACATTTCAAATGCAAGAAAAGTAGTATGAAATGATATATCCCATCATAACTGCAGATATAACAGATGGCTCAAAACAAGATCCACATAATCATGTCATTTGGTACACACTAGAAGAATTCAATGTTTATCTGTAATACTAAACCATGGTGTTCTTCCAGACAAACAATACCATCTAAAATGGTTCCTTCCTGGCTGGATCTCACACAAAGCTCCAACCAAGAGCTAAATACATCTTTACTTATAAGAAGCAGACTTCAGCAAACCATTGTGAAATCCTCACTAGTGCAATATGACAATCATTATAAAGAATAAATCATTTTCATCATAGTCTACAAAAAAGCAGTCCTTGCTAAATTGATACAACTACTCGCTAACTTAAATATCCATTGGGTATAGTATACAATTTGTATCAATAGTAAGGCATCTTTTTACCTTTATCAAAGCACAATACATTTAGATTAAGATGCCGGACGTTGAAAAAAACATTCTTGACTGTCACTGAAAACATACAGACAGGTCTGTATATGAATACATTGAAATATTTAACCTGTGCTTGATTATTTTAGTTTGTAGATAAAACACAGCAAAACAGTCCCAGCAAAACAACATATATGGAAATGTATACGGTAATAGTATAACTGATAAGGCTTAAGTGGACAGGCTTGAGATTTCAATTCTGTAGTGGTAAAACATTAAGTAGGATATTCAATTTCAAGTCATAATGGCCTAAAGGTCTAAAATCTTCTTCTGTTTCTGTATATAGCTGCTGAATAGTTTAGTGGCAAACACTATATACTGTATGTACCTACTACACTTACAGTTGTCTTTCTAGATAATATACATGACCTAAATCTATCTCTCTGATTATAGGGACTGTAAAACGAGTTTCCATCTGGGTTTATCTCATAATATTGTGGTCAAAAGGATTTCACCACAATCTGATAAATGGCCAGGACTTTTAAAGTTGCACTGGAGCAAAGATAGCATTAAACAGGCTGTTTTTCTGCCTGGAGGGCCATCACTACCACTAGCAGAGCGAGAAGCGTCGAGAGTTAATGTTCATCTTGGTGACGCCGATGAGTCTCAGCGGGGCTGAGAGGCCGAGCCCCGGGGTGACAGGACACTCACACAGCAGGTCCGACAGCTCGTCCCGCTCCTCCAGGCCAAAGGTGGCGTCATTGAGCATGCGGCGATGCAGGTGGCACGTCTGCTCTATCTTTAACTTGTTGATGTCGTTGCGGAGCCGCATCAGCTGCCTCGCCAGCTGCTGGTCCTGCAAGCGCATGTCTGTCTGATGGGAGAGAGACAGAAAACAGTGGTGCTTAAACAACCCGCTGATTAACGGACCCATCACAACTACAATTTTGATAACTTAATGTTTTAGTCAAGTAAAAATACCAAAAAAAGGATACTAATCTTTTGTCTGCTTGGTGGCAGATTTTCCTACCTTTGAACAGAGCCAGTCTTTATGCTATGCTAAGCTAATTGTTTTAATGGCTATATTTATATATTATATATATTTACTGTACAGACATGAGAGTGGTATCATGTCTTCTCATCTAACCCTAGGCAAGAAAGCGAATAAGTGTACTTCCAAAAATATCCAACTATTAAGTTAAACAACTTATTGTTATATGCTTAACTGTTTTACTTCTAATTATGAATCCAACACCATATTATAAGTAGTTCACAATGATCTAGATTCACTGGAGGTCCATGCATCCAGTCAAAAGCCCAAAAGAAAACTCACAATGATACATCCACAAACTAGTTTCTTATCATAACCTCTCTCAATTTATTGCTTTTGCTTCCACTGTTTATGTGCAAACGTCTGTGCAAAGATCGTAATCACTTCTCTTGTCCACTGTCTTTGTGCAGAACATTTGTGTCCACATGCTGTATGAGTGTGCCACTGCCTCCAACAGTGCCTCTTTGCGTGCTCAATCCAAGTTTATGTACCATGGGTGAATGTGCAACGTAATTGAGTGGAGTGAAAATGATTACACTTGCAGAAACTGTGTGTAACAAATGGCTAATGGTACTGGCTGAGGCCCAATCAATCTCACTCAATAATGGGAATGGGAATCTTCTGGCCACTAATTGGACATTGTGTCCATTGTTAAATTCTAATTAGCTAAGAAGCAGGAAGTTATTTTCTATTCTGGCCTTTAACTGCAAAATTATAAGGCTCTTCAAATTAAAACTGTAAATGAACCGGTATTTAAGTATTAAGTCAGGTGCCTAAACATAATCTTTGAAAAAGGGTACACTGGCTTCCAATACTAAACCAAAATAAATGTACAAACTGCTCCACTGGGTGGTGATGGCGCACATGCCTTTGGTATGTGAGAGCCAGGTTCGATTCCCACATCAACCAATGTGTCCCTGAGCATAGGGCTGCACGATTATGGCCAAAATAATAATCACGATTATTTTGATCAATATTGTGATCACGATTATTTGTTGATTTTAACCAAAACAAATGTAATTGTCACATAGGCTGTTTATAACTGCTTTCACATTCATATTATGTTACATTCTTCTTATGTTGAAGTTGTATGTTGGATAGACATACAGCTGCAACACATGTAAATGAAAATTAGCTATCTGAAATAAATAGTGTAGGATATATATATATACACTCACCGGCCACTTTATTAGGTACACCTGTCCAACTGCTCGTTAACACTTAATTTCTAAGCAGCCAATCACATGGCGGCAACTCAGTGCATTTAGGCATGTAGACATGGTCAAGACAATCTCCTGCAGTTCAAACCGAGCATCAGTATGGGGAAGAAAGGTGATTTGAGTGACTTTGAACGTGGGATGATTGTTGGTGCCAGAAGGGCTGGTCTGAGTATTTCAGAAACTGCTAATCTACTGGGATTTTCACGCACAACCATCTCTAGGGTTTACAGAGAATGGTCCGAAAAAGAAAAAACATCCAGTGAGCGGCAGTTCTGTGGGCAGAAATGCCTTGTTGATGCCAGAGGTCAGAGGAGAATGGCCAGACTGGTTCGAGCTGATAGAAGGGCAGCAGTGACTCAAATTACCACCCGTTACAACTAAGGTGGGCAGAAGAGCATCTCTGAACGCACAGTACGTCGAACTTTGAGGCAGATGGGCTACAGCAGCAGAAGACCACACCGGGGTGCCACTCCTTTCAGCTAAGAACAGGAAACTGAAGCTACAATTTGCACAAGCTCATCGAAATTGGACAATAGAAGATTGGAAAAACGTTGCCTGGTCTGATGAGTCTCGATTTCTGCTGCGACATTCGGATGGTAGGGTCAGAATTTGGCGTCTACAACATGAAAGCATGGATCCATCCTGCCTTGTATCAACGGTTCAGGCTGGTGGTGGTGGTGTCATGGTGTGGGGAATATTTTCTTGGCACTCTTTGGGCCCCTTGGTACCAATTGACCATCATTGCAACGCCACAGCCTACCTGAGTATTGTTGCTGACCATGTCCATCCCTTTATGACCACAATGTACCCAACTTCTGATGGCTACTTTCAGCAGGATAATGCGCCATGTCATAGAGCTGGAATCATCTCAGACTGGTTTCTTGAACATGACAATGAGTTCGCTGTACTCAAATGGCCTCCACAGTCACCAGATCTCAATCCAATAGAGCATCTTTGGGATGTGGTGGAACGGGAGATTCGCATCATGGATGTGCAGCCGACAAATCTGCGGCAACTGTGTGATGCCATCATGTCAATATGGACCAAACTCCCCGAGGAATGCTTCCAGCACCTTGTTGAATCTATGCCACGAAGAATTGAGGCAGTTCTGAAGGCAAAAGGGGGTCCAACCCATTACTAGCATGGGGTACCTAATAAAGTGGCCGGTGAGTGTGTGTGTATATATATATATATATATATATATATATATATATATATATATATATATATATATATATATATATATATATATATATATATATATATATATATATATATATATTTTTTGTTTAATGCATTTCTGAGAAAGCTCCTTCACTTGTTGTTTAACAATAACTGATTAAGCGAGGGAGAGAGAGAGGGAGTGCTACTCTAGTACTACTAGTAAGAGAGATGGCTGATCATTATGAACAGGTCCAGCAGGGGTCGAATGGCGGATACACACGTCGTGTGAATGAAATGTTTGTGTCGTCACTGCGATGCATTTTTATGAACTATGATATTCTGGCCCAGGTCCAGCAGCTCCGTCTCACACGCTGTTACTCTGCGAACTGAAGTTAGTTGCATTCACTAACTTCTTCTGTGTTCAGCGGATGAGGACATTAGCACCGGTGCGTCCTAGAGGAGCTAACAGCTAACAGAAGCTAACTAGCACCAATCACCGCTGTTGTCTGAAAAACCACAGACGGGGCAAAATGTTGCGTTTACTGGTAAACTGGTAAACCTTGGGACCGACGTATATATTTCGTTATAACTCCTTTAACTATTCGGGTCAATTTGATCGTGGTTAGTCAAAATCGTGATCTTGATTAAAATTCGATTAATTGTGCAGCCCTACCTGAGCAAGACACTTAACCCCTAGTTGCTCCAGAGGTGTGCGACCTCTGACATATGTCGCTTTGGATAAAAAAAGTGTCAGCTAAAGGACATAGAATTTAATTTCAAAGATAGATAAGTTTGTGCATTGTAAAGGATTTAAGCAATGTCTTACCAGTTCTCTTCTCAGCCAACAGAGAGCTTCATCTATGTTCCCGAATCCCTTCAGTACACCTGATGGCAACTTGCACTGAATCACATTAGACTTCACTACTGTTTCTTTGGGGGGTCCAATTGTCCCCTCAGGTTCCAGTTGGATTGGGCCTTTTTCATTTCTGGACTCTCTGAAGCTTTCCGCCTCGAGCCTGGCTTTCCACTCCAGATAAGAAGGCCTCCTAGTCTCCAGTCGTAGTTTCTCCGTCAAGGCCTTCAAGTTCATGAGATAGTCATCAGTGGGCAGATCCACGTCCTCCCCACATTGTGCTTTCTCCAGGACACTAGCCTTGTCCACAATAATCTGAGGATCTGAGGCAGTTTCCATCATTAATCTGTTATATACAAAACGCTCCTTAAAAAAATGTGTCAAAATAAAAATAGATAAAGATATCTGCTCTTCATTGGTGACCTCTTTCGTTTTTTACAAATATTGTAGGTTTTTGTCCTTCCTGCATTTACTGTCTTTCTTTAAAGTTCTTTGAAATCTCCATTTGTGTTTCGGAGGCAGAGTATGTTGAGATCTGCCGGGGAGAGAAGAAGCAGGTTATGAAACATTTGCTGACTACCCCACTGTCAACCGCATCCAAATGACAAGAGACAAAACTAACGGACATCTGATCTGACAAGCAAGACTAAACCTCAACTGTAGCATGACAGGCTCAGTTGGATGCCTGAATATGAAAAATTGAATGATGAGCATAATTAAAGTTTGTGGAATTTCTCCCCGCTTTTATTATTCGATTATTATCAAATATCAGATCAGCTCACTGAGGGAACACAACGCCAGGTCTTTTCTTTAACAGGAACAAACTGTTTCTATAGCAACGACACATGCACTGTAAATGAATCAGCAATTTCCCCTCTCCTCTTCTCAGGGCTTATTGCCTTAACCAAACTGTGACAGACGAATGGCAGTGTGGCACAATGGTGGAAAGTCTTGTTTTTTTCCAGCAACACTTCTATTTTTACAGCCAAAACCTTAAGTGATAAATATGTGTTAAAAGGTATAAAAATGTGTTAAAAATTGTCAACATGGGCATTAGCAAGTATAATTTAAACCAGAGTAGGTCAAGGAAACCATATAAATGTCACAAATTGTGGCCAGGCAGCTAGTGTTTTCTTCATATGTTTATTGTATACAGTGCTGTGGGCCTGGCTCGGTCGGCGGAGCTGGACCGAGGGCAGGACCTGAAGGGGTGCTGGTCTAGATGGCAGTCGAGACCTGCAGAGACGCCTTTTGGGGGTGCAGGACGGCGGAGCTGTACCCAGGATAAAGTGGCAGGCTGTTGGACAGCGAGGAGTGTGCGTATGGCCACCGGCACTGCACCGACAAGAAAAAGTCAGCTGGACGATACGGGTTCCACTACCCCCCTTCCTCGCCTGAAAGGGTAGAGAGCGAAGTCCCTCTAAAAAGGTGTGTGTGTGTGTGTGTGTGTGTGTGTGTGTGTGTGTATAAACAAAGTACAGCTGAGGCTGATGGAATGTCATTAGTATTGCAGGTATTTGTTCATAAACCAAAGAATTGTAAAGATTGAAACTGCACTGATTTCGTCAAATGTAAAGTTACTGTGTCATCCTGAGAAGGGTATGAATGTCTGTACCAAACTTCACACTTTTCATCCAAAATATAGTTTAGTTGTTGAAAGTAAACTATCTTTTGGAGATATGGTTATACTGTTATGGTGCTAACCCTATAAAGGAAAATCCAGGAGGTTACCAAAGTTAGTAGTGTTCTTCCTCTGGTGACCATGAATGTCTGTACTAATTAATACATTGAATAGTTGTTGACATATTTTAGTCCAAAGTGATAGACGGACCTACAGACTAACACTGCCATCCACAAAGCCATGCATAAGATTTTAAAGAAACCTGTTTTTCCATATACATATACAAATAAATTTACATCACATCATATGGCATCCAAATCTCAGTTTTTTTTATTTTAACAGTTTAGAAACACTGGGGTGAGTCTGGAGGCCAGGAAATATTAACTTAGGGGGAAAAAAGTCACAAATATTTAAAGCAGCCTTTAAAATTATATAGCAAACATTACAGTGGCAGCAAAAGCAGACTTTCTGCCCAGTGTCCTCTTACAAAGTCTTCAAGCACTAAATATGGGGTTAGTGCTCAGTTGTTCCATAATGGGCACAGCAGACCAGCAGTGAAGTCATTCCCCCGGTCTCCTAATGACAGGCTCGGCTGTTCTGCAAGGTAAACTAGACCTCTGACTGTGCAAAGTAGCTGACTTACTGTATGAATGCCCGGGGGAATGGATCTTCTTATTTTCCAAAGGAATCAATGCGTCTCTGGGGACCTCATTGTTACAGGAGACCAATAAAGGGAGGAGGAAAATCCATGCCACATGCATTTTTAAAGAGTTTGTAAAGACCCTCTATAAGGAATTGATTTAAATTGAAGATGGGGAGAGTTGTGATCACAATTAGCGTTCAGAACCCTAACAGCAAAAAAACCCAAAACCAACTTCTTGTTGGCTGCTGGATAATTTAACAGGCACTTTTGGTGAACACAGTCACTTTTGAATAGACCAGCAGGAAATTTTTATCGGAAGCCACCATGTACATACCTGAATATCAAATGCGGTCTGGAGCAAATACAAACACTCACAAATTAGTGGGAAAGAGTACCATTTATCGTCATTATCCAAATATCTCAACTGGCATCCAAATCACCCAGCATGACCCATACATTCCTCTGGTTTTGAGGCAGCAGAGTTTGATTGCTTGGCAACATCCAGTTGCAGCGTTGCTACACCAATAAAATGTTATGCTGTGGTGTTATGAGATGCCCAAACCGGGTCTGGCTAAAGAACTTAAGCAGTCTGGCTCCTATCTGGCTCAGGCAGGCAGCATGACTGCAGGATAACGAATCAGGTTTCACAACACACCTCTGAGTCATTTACAATTAAAAGGTGTTCAATTTCTAACTGGATATTTAATGCTGGATATATCCAGTACAGCAGCATACATGAGAATAACATATATATATATTTTCCATATCATCAGCAGGTTCACATGGGGACTCAAAGAGATGAGTAGCCTAACAAAAATTCATAAAAAGGTGAACACCCAATCACTGTGGTATTTTGGATTCCTTCGTTATGGCAACAAAAGCTTAATAAAACAGTCTGTGGTTCAACATGTGGCTCATTAACAACAGGTTATGAACAGGTGTTACTTTCTGGTTACATGTTCAGAGAGAGAAATGAATGTTAATTAAAAGCACATATGGAGAGACTAAGATATTTAAAAAAAAAACAATAAAAAGAACTATTCTTACGATAGCCTACTTTGTTACATTATGTCTTATCAAATCACACACAAACTATCAAGTCAACAAAATAATAGTAAGAATAAAAATTTTTCTCCTCTATCAACACAAAACAGTGTAATGTTAAGCTATGTAACTTATAAAAGCAATACTAACTAGCCTACTTAATGCCTCATTCCCATCTCTTGATATTTTTGTTTACCTATAGTCTTAGCCTAACCCATAAATATCGGAATATAAAGTTGTGGTCAAGTTGACTAATTTCATACTTTTTCACAGCATAAAGACATCTCAGTTCTCATTGTTTTTTTCAGGATATAACGTTAGCCTAGCATCATTTCTGTAAACAAACGATATAGCTAGCCTTTATGTTAAGCTTAACGGATAAACCGAGTGATACTGCGTCCACATTTATTTTTTACCAACGAGCGGGAGTTCATTTTAACCTCCTCTTGCTTTTCACACAGTGCTCCGGAGTGGGGCACCACCGGCATCACCTGAAATTTAAACTGCGTGTGGCTCGTTTACCTTGTAGGAATCCCCCTGCAGCAGCAACGTGTAGTTCAAGCAGCGACATAAGTGACGACCACCTCCAGCCCGCTCTCTCGTTCATATCATCCCTCACAGCTACACGGTCCACTTGTTCTTTAACAGAGGGCCACCGGAGGAGGGGCGGGAACGTGGTTGCGTCAGGTTCTGGTTGCTTGGAGACGAGACGACCCAGGAATCCCTATCAGACTTCCCGCCGCATGAATATTACCACAAGTGCGCCACAGTCTGATGGCTGGACAACATACTCACTACTATTATGTATTTATATTCAACAAAATACGACAAATACACTTTTTTTATAACAATACATTTGGAAAATAAGTACAAAATGTGAAAAAATTGACAAATAAATACAGACAGATCACCACAGTTTCCATCTGTTAAAATGTGAAAGAATATACACAAACAATGTAACACAAAACTACATTAGCTTGCAATGAAGTTGTTTTCACTATTTAGCATACTTTTGATAATAGGACTTTACCATGTTTCTAAAGGGTAAATGATGAGTTCCTTGTAATGGGACATTTAATCAGTATTAATATAATATTGGTGGTCATAACACGCAGAAAACCATTTTCACAAAGTTGTAAAAAAAATACATTCACAGACAATCAGGATGCAGTCTAAACATACCATGATTGTCATATTGCTTAGTGGTAGATTATTATGGCATGGCCTCTAAAATAACTCCAAAATGAGTGTGCCCAAACACTAACATTTGTCCATATAAATTGCACAAAGAATTGTAAGATTCCAAAATATCCAATAACAGCAACCCCAAATTATTATTACTACAAAATATTCAAAGTGCTAAAATATGATATTCAAATTCATTGTAGCAAAAGCCAGTTTCATTTTAACTGTATTGCCTGCATTTGTTTACTGGACAAATATTCTCGGGGCAGGGATTCTGTGTGTTGTGGCGCTGCTATCGTTGGGGCATTGGTCGGATAAACCACCAGTTAAATTCTATAAAAAAACTGGAAGGCAACCTGAGAAGTAACAGCCGCTGTCTCCACTGTGCACAACACTTCCAAGTGCAACTACCATTAAACCAGATCATAGGGTCAACAATTCTATATCACATTTTAGCCATGGGTAAACACACTAAATCTAAATGTTCGAAGACCACTATAAATTAGATTTTCTATATGAAACATCCTAAAAACAGTCACACAAGTTATATGATTTTTAATTTATATCTTCATATAGTATTTAAGATTCTGTGCAGAAACATTTTTTTTCACTTCTTCGTTTGGTTCTGTTAATTTAAAAATGTGTATTGGGAAATCAATAGTGTTCAGACTTGAATATACAGACCACGTTCATTACTCCATCTCTTATTTTGGAGATTACCTCCCGGTTATCATTGATGGCCTGCTATAAGACTAGATCAAATCTGAATTAATTTCATAATGTAAGTTCCTCTATGTCATCATCAAATGAGTTGATGGCATGGATGGCAGGCCTGCTCTCTGCGATGTGCAGGGTGTTCAGGGAGGATGCTGGGTGGGTGGAAGACCCTGAGTTGAAGCTGAGCAGTCCTTCCCTTCTTGACCGCACTCCATTGGTAGTTGGAGGACTGTTGAGGACCTCCATTTTATTGGAGGTGCTCACACTGTCACAAGCAGGTGTTGCCAGGGCACCAAAGAGCTGCTGCATGAGGCTAGACTTCCTCTCCTTCCCCGACCCTCTTTCAGTCTCCTTTTCTTTCTCCGTCTCCACCCCTCTGAGACTAAAAACACCTATTGCTTCTAATGCAGAGTCCCTGTCCTCTTTGGGCGGAGGTGGTGGGAAGCCTGAAGAACCTCGAGAAGCTGAACGCCCGAAAGAAGGCGCGTAGCTTCCAAATGCCAAGTCGTCACTGGAGATTTGGGGCCGCGGTGCTCTCCTCCCTGCTCCTGTTGTAGCAGCTCCACCCTCCATGCCTGATCTTCTCCTTCCGCCTTCCCCGCTTCCAGCACCAGCGCGCAAACTGGCCGACTCCTCTGATTCAGTGTGGTTAAAAATGGAAGCGTTAAGGTTCCTCTGCTGAGGAGAAGAATAGTTACTGGTAGCCTTAGGAGAACTAGACTCAGCAAACATGGTGTCCTGGGTTCCATGGTCTTGAAAGTCAATTTCACGCATCTTAGCCAGCAGCTGTTCTTTTTTGCGACGTGCTTCCGCTGCTGCCTGCTGATTGGCCAGAACCTCCTGGTTCCACCTCTGCACCTCTTCCTTGACATGGCCACGCTTCCTGTTGTTCTCTTCCTCTTGGTTTAACAGGGAGCTTGTCCTCTTTCTATCTTCTTCCTCTTTTGTTTTCTCCCAGCCTGTGGACATAAGACAAATCTCTTACTGTTACTTTTTTATACTCATTACTAATTTTCTCAATGCAATAGGTATGCGTATGCTTATCTTACCATCTCTTAGTCTCTTTGCCTTCTCCTCGAGCACATTATGTTCCTCTTTGAGTTGCAGCTTCTCCTTTCTCTCCAGCTCTTTCTCCTTCACCAACTCCTCCTCCTTGTCTTTTCCTCTGTCTTTCGTCTTCTGCTGTTCCCACTTTTGATGTTTGTCTTCTGTCTCTGCCTGTCTGTCCACTTCGTCGAGCACCTGCTGACGTAAAGTCATTAAAAGGCTTTTAAGATTAAAAGGCTTAGGAGGTGTATGACAGACAAATTATTGACTGAAGAAGTGTGGACGTTGGGGTGAAGTGGACTGACTTTACCTTGAGTGATAAGTATTCGTCAGGTGCATGTTCAATGTACTCATTGGCATCAGTAACAGCAGGGGGAGGTGTGGGGAAATCCACACTAGACGTCCTGTCTTTGCTCTGCACTGCCTTGGTGCTGCCCCTGCTGGGGACTATGTATGAAACAAAAGCAGATTATATATACACAGTGTATGTATTAGTTAATTTTGCTAACGTATTCCAAACCATATCTTGATACAAAGCAATAGTTTCATGATTAATATTTATTAGCATCCATGTTCGACAACTTTTCAAAACTATTTCAATATGCATGAACTATGACAAGCTATGACACACAATTTTCAACTCTTCCAGGTTTGCCGTGAGCACTTAAGGTTTTGTGAAAGACAGTTTGGTAAACTGCACAAATGAGCTTCTGTCTACCTAAACTAATATTAGGCATTACCTTTCCGCTTTGTGCCACTGTCAACATCTTTCTTTTGTGCGGGTTTCATCACACGGTTGGCATAGATGTTCTTAGCATCTAGTTCTCTCTCTTTCTCCTGACAACACAATATCAACAAAAGATTTCATACAATGCTGCTTTTTTTATACCTTATCATGAATAAAGATATAGCTGTTTTCAGTTGGTATTTTTCAGTGTATTTGTTCTGTATTTGGACCTTGAGTTTATTGGTCAGTCGTTCCAGCTCCACCTGCAGAGTCCTGATCTCTTCCTGGGCACTGATTGTCTTCTTCCTCTCTGCAGCCAGCTGCCTCTGGTAACTGCTGTTGCTCAGCTCCACGCTACGCTCCAGCTCCTTCAAACACACAGACAACAAATACACTTTCCAGCTGCCGTTTTACAAAAAGGAAGTCAAGTCTGATTATGACATTTGTTTGTATGCTTGTCAGAGAAGCATACAGATTTGGAGCAAATGAGTGTGTATTGTCTGCAAGTGATTGTTTACCTAACTAGATCATGTAAAGAAATAGTTTATTATAGGGCAACTTTTATCAATCTGAACAGTCACTGTCAGTCACTGACCCAACAGCCAAAAATGTGAAAATACATAATTTATTTGTAGATATTGTAAAACCCTGACCTATTTAGGCCTTTCCATTGAATGAGATACAATTCAAAGGCTCTCAAATGTCTGTACAGATAAAGGTAATAGCAGCACTACATTCTAGATAGATGAAATATCTGCAAAGCTCAGCATTATCGATAAATAGCTTAATAAATGAAATCTAAAATAAATGTACCTTAATCTTGCGTTCCGCCTCTTGGGCCCGTGTCTTCTCTTCCTCTAGCCTGCGGCTTAGCTCGTCTCGGGTTCCTAACTCTCGCTGGTCGACCAGCTTCTTCAGCCGCGTCATTGTCCCCTGACTCCTCTGCAGCTGCTCCTCGCTGTCCTTCATCCGCCGCTCGGCTGCCCGCTCCCGCTCCTGAGTACGCCTGAGCCGCTCACGCAGCACGTGCGTCTCATTGTTGTGGCGTGACAGTAACTGGGAAATCTCGCTTTCTGTGTCATCGTAGCGATGCAGGGCTTTTTCCTGACGCACCTGAAGCTGCAGCGTGGAAAAGAAGAAATTTAATTTTTGAACGCCACAGGTGTTGAAGATGATGAGAAAACTGATTTTAGGGTAAATGATTATTTGACGGATTGTCCTGCTAAGATGTGTGCTTGTTTTCTTTCTTTTTTCTTTTTACTATAAAACATCAGTTCTGGCCACCAAAATCTGATATTGTTTAATTAAAACAGTCTCTCTACATATTTAACCCAGACTTAACTAGAGGGGGAGGTCTACCTGTCTGAGAACTCGATTTTCCTTCTGCAGCTCATCAGTGCGCTGTTGCAGCTCAGCAAGGGAGTTGCGTAACTCATTGATCTTCAGCAGGCGGGCTGAAAGCATCCTCTTGGTGACCAGGTCCAGGTCTTTAGGGGGGGTGGACTCCTTGCTTTGTGAATGCATTCCCCTGCGATGCTGCTGGCTCAGAAGCTGGCCACCTGGACGCTGTGGGCGAGACACACCCCGGCGCCCCACACCAACTACAAAGAAACACACAGAAATAATTTAAAGGCAATGACAATACACACACAAACACTGAAACACATGGACATGTGCACTAGTAGTGGTGAATAGAAAGTAAGGTTTGGGCTAAAATCAAACTTTATTGACATGATTAGTGTGTTAAGAACCTTTACAATATTCAAATGGAAATTGCATTTTTTTTTATCAAATTCAGGGTGAAAACAGCTCATAAAAATCTACATGTGTAAAAAGAGAAGTTTTTGTTAAAATCTGCCTTACGCTGCCATCACCTGGACAGTAAATGAAATGTAACCAGTGAGGGTTCTGTTTCATTCATTCATCGTCCGTGCTTGATCATTTCCTTGCTTTACATACCTGTCTTGTACAGGGGGCTGTTATAAATCCTCTTTGCCCGCACCCCTCTCTGAGGAGTAGGAGATGGAGTACGGGACCGGGAGTATGGTGAGATCGAGCGGTCTGAAGCAGACTCATTCTCATAGTCCTCTGAGTAAAACGAACGACTGCTTCTCTGTCCCTCTCCATCTGATATCTGGTCCCGGTCTGGATCTGAACGGCAGGTTCGGGTTTTGGATCTACTCTCAACACAGCTGTCTTTTTCCCCCTCATCCCGCATCTTGTCCCGGTAGTTCTTTTTGTGATTTTGGAAAGGTGATGCTCGGGAATCTTTCTTTGTACTCTGGAGTGACTGGCGACTTTGAACAACATCCCGATTGTCTTGATACGGATCAGATATGTTTTCAGATTCCATGTTGTCACTTTGAGAAGAAACGCTGTTTTGAATTTAAACACAAAAAGTGGGAAAGAAACATGTTAGACTTTGAATTATATTAGAGTTACAATTATAGTTACAATTTCACAATAACAAAGCCTTACTTGGAGAGGATGTACCTTACCTGATTTAACAAACTTACATTAATAGTCCCCTGGTAAACGGACCTCAACATTTGTACTGTGCAACCCAGGTAAACATTTTTAAAATTCACTCAAAACAGTAATAAGAAGCTCAGCCAACTGGTTTGTCTTAGGTTTTCTGTATTGTGTGTCTTGGTCACTAAGCAACAACACACATGAGGCGGAAGTTTCCATGAGGCTGAATGATGTATGATATCATTACTCAACACCACTGCTGCTACAGCCACAATACTAGCCTGCTCCCATCTGCCCTGGTGATTTACTAAACAGCCAATTATTATTTTTGACTGCAATATATTCAAGTTCAAATATTACAAAAAGAGGAAGAAAAAAGCATGCAGGTGTTGTTACCTATTTTCAATCTGCTGATGTAGTGTTACATATAAAATATATTTTGTAAAAAAAAAAATTATTTTATAACTGTGTTTGTATCTATCATAATGTTTATCTTTTATGATACCAGCCTAATGGATAGGTATTTTTAGGTTTTCTACATTAAGCAAATACTAAATTAAACATTTCTACACATTTGCCCGATTCATTTTCTATGTGAACAAAGGCCCATGTGTTTGAAACGTCAACAAAAATAGTCAACTACAGATGTTCTTGTTGCTGAGATCAAACAACCTTGAATAGTTTGAAGAATAAATATGGAATACAAGACTAATAGCGAGTACACGCTTTGATATTTGTGCTAATGGCATGTAAAGCTGATGCAGTCATCTGGCCCTTTCATCAGCATGACAATAGTACTTTACAGGCAAGTACTGTATCTATGGAAACTATCTACACACCCAAATTCACTGGTTTTCAAACAGGAGTTCTTAAGGGTCTCAAGCAAAAGGGGAATTCATCTCCATTCCATAAGTTATACAATGAATGAATGCATTAATATTTGGTATTGGGTTTCTATTATTAGGGTTTATCAAATGGGGGTCAATATTCTAATTTGTGTCAGTTTAGGGTTTTTTGGTGTAAAAACGTTTGAGAACCACAGCACTAAATTTGGTCAAATATTTTGATGACAAAAACGGATTAAAGTATATGAATTACCGTTATTATCAAATATGGCTGGATGTATTTTAACACTCATTAGATTGGTTACATCATATCATCTCTGTTGACATCATCATTCACATCTTCTGTTTCATCGTGCTCTGACTGTCTCTGGAGGCTTCTGATAACGCTATTAACAGTTAGGTCACAAGCTCTCCAGCTAGTAAAAACAAATATTCAAACAGAAGCGTGTTATCAAGGGCTTAATATAGCGCTACAGCAAGCTTTCTCTGGCCCGCCATCTGTGCGAAACGCATAGATTGGATTACAGTAGGCCGTCTGCTGTTGACAGGTGCATTGTTGTAAGACTAACTGTCAGGTAAAAGCTACAATGTGGCTATAGGTTAGCTGAAGCCAACCACCCACCTCAGTGGGCTCTAGCTATACGTATACAATATGACAAAATAGACGTGAATAAGATAGAAAGTAGCTGAGTTAGATGATGTTGCAATCGACATTTAGCGTATTTGCATTGGCAAACGTTAGCTAGCCCCAAAGTGATTGTAGAAAGCTAACGGTGATGGAGGACTGACTGATAATAGCTTGTTAGCTTACAGCAAAAAAAGTCTACAATCAACAGGTGGAGTGTGTTGAACGTTACCGCTGGGCGTCTGTTGGCACCAACCTGTACGTTTTCCGCGTTTACTCTTTTAAATCTTGCCGACCGGTTTACCTTATCTTTGTAGCAATGCACGGCTTCTTGTTTAGGCTCGGCTAATGTTAGCTAACGTTACATAGCTTCAACTATTAGCTGGCTAGCAAGCTACTATGAACTTAAACAAACTTAGCTAGCTACCGTTACATATAAGAAGGCATAACGTTAGACGTCCGCCCTTTTTGGAAACTGTCATGGCTATATTTTAAATGCGTCGTCCTGTAATTATCCACAGTAAGACAGCAAACCGGAGTATAATCCTGACAGTCAGAGGCGTTCAGATGCTATTTGTTTGGCCCACGCCTTGCTTGAGGTTTGCCCCATTCCTACCGCTGACGCCGTACCATGGCAACCGCAGCATTCCCTGCAGTACCACCTTAACGCCAGAGTGGCGCTGTAGTACATGGATTTAACTAGCACCCCATTATGTGCTTATTTAAGATTAAAGATGTTTATAGTCACACCGGTTATATAAGTAGGCTACAAACCATAGACTAATATTATAAGTATATTGTACAAACGTGGGAAAATTCTGGGAGGCTCAGTTAAAGAAAAACAGTATGTAGAAAAGGGACATATTCAAATATAATAATAATATGTCATCTGACCATCTAATATAATATGGTACATAATTGTGCAATGCATATTTCAATTGTGCTAAAGTTTTTAGAATGTGTACATATGGAATGTATGTCCCTTCGAGAGCATTTGCTTGGTGTTTGAGATTTATGTCTTGAGCCATATGTGCTATCTGGCCATCTGTAGCATATACCATTGTGACAAAACATGCAATATTCACAGCTGCTGATATAATTAAAACAAACTGGACAAAAAACTACCTTGCTGCCAGAATCCTAAGAACTAGACCTGAATCCTGTTATCAACCCGCGTCAAGTTGCCTGATCTAACCAGTCAAAGAAAATCCTTTCAAAATAAACAATATTGAATTTAATAATATCTAACTGTGATTGGTTAAAACATGAGTAAACACTAAATCCGAGGAATTAATTTAAAACACATACTTTAACTATATTTATTTAGACCTTAGATGTGGTCTATACTTTATCAATTGAATAATCTTATGGATGAATTGTAGCCTACAATTTTACGCACTATAATTTTAGTTCTCCAAAAAAAAAAAAAAAAAAGATCTTAAAGATTGACTTTTTTATTTTGAAAAATGTGACCGGAAATCCAATGTTTGACATGACGTCTGTTGCATCTGTGCTGTAAGAATTGTTGAGCAGAAACGCACGCTGTTTTATTATCATGGCTCAGCTTAAATAGGCTACTGGAGATCTCGCGTGTCTTAAAACAGAATTCTCTCTTCTAAACACAGCCGGTAGTTTAAAGTCTGAATTTGTGATATTGGAAACAAACGGGACTCGCTGCCAGCAAACAGTTTGTTGGTCAACTGTCTGACATTACTTTGGGATTAAAATGGTCATCAAGGTTTACATCGCCTCCTCAACCGGCTCCGTCGCGGTGAGTGTTGGCAATTGTGTTTTCAAGCTCGTTGACAGTTGTACATAAGAAAGGCGGGCACATTACAAATGCATGTGTAAATCTTTATGCTCGCCGAATAGTGTTAAAGGCTAATTGCCATTTTTTAACTGGACTGTAAGTGCGCCTCAGACCGTTCACAAGCAGTAAAAGTAATCAGCATGATGCAGTTTATTCCCTATGGAAGACGCACAGTTTTATTTGGAAGGGCAGATTAGTTTTGTTTTCTGTGCAATGCATTTGCTACTCAATCTGATGCATTTTTTGAGAGATGCATTTTCAAAAAATGATTCGTATTTTTCAGTTACAGTGGGCTTCGCTGTAGAATCTTAATAAATAACATGAGCTTCTCTTTCCTGGTAGAACAAAGTGCGTGTTTGGTGTGCAAAGCCTGCATCAGCAGCAGGTAGAGGTTAAACTCTGGAACATTGTCCTTTTGTGGGGTAATCTACTCTTATATGTTGTGAGATGTTACTTTCAACTTGTTGAACCCCCTGAGTAATTCTAGGGTAGGGTTCCTACAACTAAGCATTATTATTAGTATTATTAGTATTATTATTATTGCAGAAGACCTAATCAGAAGGCTATTTACTGTGGATCTTGTGTAGTGCAGAAATGATTAATTATCGAGTTAATCAACACAGAATTCCAGCTTCTCTCCAGTTTTGTTGTTGTTGTTTTATACCATCTTACAGCATATTGAACATGATTGGATTTTGGACTGTCAGACAAAAAAAAAGACATTTAAAGATGTCACTTTGAGCTCTAAGGAATTCTGCCACTATTTTCTGACATTTTCTGGATTTAGAAATTCTTGGATTAATAAAAAAAAAATACTAGACAGATTAATTAATAATGAAAAACAAAAAGAACCGTTAGTGGTTACCCTAGTCCTGTAGTGGCTGCTGGGAAACAACAGGCACATATCATAGAGAAGGCCCTGCTGATATTAGAGTACCAGCAGAAAAGCATCAAACAACACTTCTGCGTGAATGCTTCAAGGCTTAGGTAATGGGGAAAATGAGTAATATATTTATTTAATCATGCTTGGTCTTGAGAAGAGGGCAGCACAATCTTTGTTTACAAAGGAGTTATTTTTAGGCCAATGACACTATACATTCAAAACACACAATCGCCATCTCTCTCTCTCTCTCTCTCTCCCACACACACACACTCAAAACAGTCATGCACGCTTAAATAGGTCTACCATTTGGGTCAGTTATGTGAATGTTGAGCTCATGTGAATGTAATTTACTGTGAATGCTTTTGAATTGAGTTACAAATGATTGAATAAAGAGGTGAGACTGCTAGAATCCCTCAGCTGATTTAAACTGAAATGGATGTGTGAGAGCAAAAAAAGAGAGAGCGATAGTAGTGTGATATATGAAGGGAGACAAACTGTGAAAGATAGTGAAGTCAGGGGGGTGTAAACTGGAAACCAGACAGGTGCTAATATGTGGGGAGACTCAAGGCGGGAGCAATAATCAAAACATTACAGTGAACCCATGAAATGAGCAGTTCCCAGCTTAACAACGGCAGATTAGTGGGGCAGAAAATCATCACCAGAGAATGAAATGCAAATTAGGTTATTCACCCCCCCCCACACACACACACACACACACACACACACACACACACACACACACTATCAGGCTCTTAGTCTCACCAGATTTTTACATAGTATATTTGCTGTTCTAATTTCCAATGCCCCTGGAATAATCTGTATTTTTACTAATTAAAAAGTCCTCACTATGTGTCCTCACATTATTTGATCTCAGCAATGATTTTATATGCTTGCTATGAAAGCATTTCTTGATTAGAAAGCCATGCAAGTTGAAAATAGTTTGTATGGTAATGTTGTGAACAACAGAAACTGTCCTATACCTGTGCTTTTTGTTATTTCAGTTTATTTTTTATTTTTAGCTCAGGATATTGGTGGGATTTAAGTATGTTTTCTTATCCTAAGCCCTCTCTATCCCTGTGTCCCTCTCCGTCCGTGACTAAAGGATAAGTCTTAGCTTTAGTTAATCCCTATTTCAGAACGTGCATTTATAGAAAGCATACATTACTCATATACTGAAATGGGAGTGTTTGTTTAGGAGGGCAATTTGTGTATGTGTCTTTAATCTTACACACGCACCAAAATCTGAACTCACCTATCCCCTGACACACACTCTCACTCACCCTCGCTGGGGGGGAACTTCTTTCATTATTTAGACTCACGCTGCTTACTCACTTCCGTTCAGCTCGGAGAGAGGTTGTATCATTTGTACCATGTTGGAGACAAGCTATGTGATATACAGCATGGAATCAGACCTGTTATTCCATATGGAGTTTTAACCTTTGACCAGAGCAAACAGCCATGGTTTCTCGTTAAAGACAGTCAGTATCCTGGTACATCATTTGGTTTTACCATATGAGAGTCCAGATTAAGCTGTTTCATGGCCACAGAGAGAATTGCAGTAGGAAGAAGAAACAACAGATTATATTGTTTGGGTGTGTGTCTATAACAGACTGTACAGAACAATCCCTTAATGTAAAACAATAGCTCCATTGTGGCCATTAGCATCACTAAAATAATAGACACACATGACAGTATACACAAGCACAGGGCAGATATTCAATCTTTGTGTATTTATTTTTTTGAATAATCAGCCCTTTTGTCATGTTAATGAATGCTCAAGCATACCTACTATATTGGCCGCACTTGAATCACCATGATAGGCTGCATTAGATGATATTACCGGAGACAAAACAAAATGGGGAAAGATTTTTGGATGATTACAGAATGCTTGTTGTTAATACTGAATGTGAAATGATTCCTGTGCTTTAAACAAACTTAGAATGACTGGATCAATACTACAAGCTAAATGTGAATGCAAAAGATACATTTAGAAAAAAAGTAAAATAAGGCTGTTTTACCTTTTTGTATCTAAGCCAATTGAGCAAATTATCACCATCTAGTAATAGTAATAAACTACTAAACTCCAAGACGTGGACTGGGCCTCTGTGTCTAATGTTTGTTTATGACTCTCCCTCCTGTGGGAGTTTTCTGTCTTCTAAAATTATCTCTGTATTTTTTCCCCCTCTCAGTATTCACAAACACTGTCATGCAGTTTCAAACACAGTACATCCCAGAGCACATACAGTACTGTGACAATACCACAGGGGGCTGTAGTATCCGTTCCCACAGACCACAATTGGTTCATTGCATTGGTTTCTTAGGTGGACTTTTGTCTTAAATGGAGACTTCATTGTGTGTTTGGAAAGTACACAAAGGGCACACAGTTGCAGAAATGGTCGAACTATTGTATGTCTAAACAAAAATATGCAAATTTGTTACTTTATAGAATACAATAATAACAATAGTAATTGAGGTATTCATCAATAGATAATAATTATTAATGCCAGCCTTATGAAATCTAATGAACTGTATTGATGTACTATGAGGTCATTGCATACTGTACATGAAAAGGATGTCAGCTCTCTGATTTTAAACCTAATCGCCTCCACTAATCAATTCGCCCATTCTTAATATCCTGTTACCAATTGAGTCTCTATGAAGTAATTACATAAAGTACACTCCACAAGTGTGCTCTGGTTTGATGTCAGCTTACTGTTGCAGGAGTGTATTGAACACCTTCCAGCTTGGCCAAGAGCAATATACATGTAAAGACAAAGGGAAAGTCATGCACACAAACAGTACAGTGCCCAGCTGCACTTTATGCACACATATACTGTACATTAAGGCAATATGAGAGTATGCCCTTGTGGTAAGATGTACATTTTATTGCGTTGGTCACATTATTGCTGTAACAAAGTCCTTGTTCTTTTTCTTTCAATTATTTTCAATTAATTTCAATTATCAATATCTTTATCAACTTAATCTCATCACCTCTCCTGAACCTATCCCCCCCTTCTTCCCCTTTTCTTTGTTGTATCAAATTTTCACTCTCTTCCAGGTAAAAAAGCATCAGCAGGCAGTGGTGGGTTTTCTAGAGGCCAATCGAATCAGCTTCCAGGAAGTAGACATCACCATGCTGGAGGAGCACAGGCTGTGGATGTACCGGAACATCCCCAGAGACAAGCAGCCAGAGAAAGGCAACCCGCTGCCTCCACAGATCTTCAACGAGGATCGATACTGTGGGGTATGATGGATGTTTGTTTCTGATGGTTCTAATGAGCAACCGTACATCAGGTAGATCTAAGCATTTGGAGTCAGTGTTGTCAAAACTTATTTTTGGTTTCTAAATAAATATAGTGGATGGTAAGGTTTTGATATTTCATCAAATTCAATTCATGAAAAGTGAAGCAAATGCAGTGGGTGCCTTAATCCTGCATTCTATTTCATTTCCAGCAGGGAGCGACTCCACTATTTGCAAAAAGAAGTCAAATTATATAGAAGTCAGTGGGAAAATGACCCTACTTCACTTGATTTATTACTTCACTTAACATTTTCAGAATGAGTTTATGGTCTCAATGACTAGTTTCAAGTCTTCTTTAATACAGAAGTATGTTCATTTAGTTAATTATGTTCCCATTTATTTTAAAACAGAAGATAAAGCAGGGAATGCTTTAAGGCGTGGCTACACGGCAACCTGTCCATCAGGACAGAGGCTTAACAATGCTAATCCATGGCACTGTGTACATTGAAATCGCCCTAAATCACATTTGATTGGATTTTAATTTTATCCTGCCAAGTTCAAATGAGTGTCATCCAGAATAATGTACATTTTACAGGAAGAGCAAAGAAAGGGAATTTTACACAGGATTAAATTGTATTTCAAAGGTGTAAGATTGAGTTTTTATATGCATTGATGATTGTTAATGCTCAAGCTGGTTATGCCAATAGTTCACATCATTCAGTACAAGGCTGAGCTACCTATGCTAGTGAATGACCGTTGCCAGTTTATGCTCTCCATTGAGCTTGCATGCCACTTTGTAATCCTGCAGTAATCCAGTTTCACGGACGGTGCAGATTATCTGCTTTGCCTGCCGTCACTCTCACTGGCCAAAGTAATCCAAAATTACTCTGCAATGTCATGGCCATTGGATTATATTAAAAGGGATGTTTACAACCATCATTCTTCATGTAAATGTAACATCCTCATTTTTTGTCTTTCCCCTTAGGACTATGAAGACTTCTTCCAGTCGAAAGAGGACAACACTGTGTTTTCTTTCCTTGGGCTCAGTTCCCAGCCCTCAGTGAAAGAAGGAGAAGAGTATATATGCATTTAAAGACACAGAACCGCAGCACTGTCTCTGTGGTATAAAATATACAGCCGTAAAGGTTTGCTCTCATTCCAGACCTTAAACACACACCCACACATATACTGGATCAGCAGCTCCAGTTTCTGCAAGCTGCTTCTGAAGCATTTGATTTACAAGTATTTCATGCATGTGATCTTTTTTTTTTGGTTGGTCAATTTAAAAGCGGCAAATCCCATCCATCTAGATTCAGTGGTCTTGTCTCCTTCCCTCAATCTGTTTTTCAAATATCAAGATTTATCTGCTGCGCCTCAGAAAAGATCTCCTTAGAATTTAGATAATCATAGTTTCCACATTGGGATCAGTGCTTAGATGATCAGGAAATAAATAATACAAAGTATCTCTCATCTTCATAGTGGCAATGGACTTGGACTATGTAACTATGAAAGAATACACAATAACAGGAACCTTTCGGTGATCCATTTACCAAACAAATGAACTTATTTCCATTTGTCACTAAAGAGCATTTATTTGACTTACCCCCTGTCACACCCCTTTTCTGTCTCTCTTCTAGCGGTTGATTGGATAACTAAGTTAAAAGAGATCTGATTACATATTAACCAGCAGGGTATTGCAGATGCATTTAGGGTGGGCATGTTTCATGTTTAGCAGAGATGTCTGGTCTTGTAAATCTATTGTAATCTATCTATTAATCTCTAGAATTCCAAGTCATAGCCTAGATAAAACTCTTAAAATAGGAGGACGGAAACGGCCTCTCTTCCTGTGTTGCTCTACCTCTTCTCCCGTGTTCCTCCTGCTATGATGCCGGCATGTTGCCAAGACCCCGCGGATTTCACCCTGTATGACCTCCCCTGACTCTGTAAACTCTCATTCCACTATCACTTAAATCTCCAGGAAGTGTCTTGATTCTCAAGAGAGACTTGTTCCCAGTACAAGGGGATCAACTTTATAATGGATGCATTTGTGTTTTCCTTTCATGTTCAACACACTGTGACAGCAAGCACTGACATTAGCATAGACTCAGTGCAGACTAGATGTAGCAGCTTTTGCATCATTAGACCAGTTGCTTTACTGATCAGGTGCAACACAAGTCACCTAAAAACATACATTTATTTTGTGTGTATGCCTTAGTGTGTGCGTGTGCGTGGGCGCGTGTGTTTTGAGTGAGGGAGTGTAAGAGCATGCTGTCCCAGACATGCTAGTGGCACTGCAGTTTACCACATAGCAGATGAGACCAAATGGTATGATTCCTAAAAGATATGAGGGATAGACACGATACATAATATCATTACCAGCATTCATGTTAAGTGTGTAGTCACGGTCATCAAATAAAACAAACCTTTTTCTTGTGTTATTCCACTGCCAAACTAGTTTAAAGGGCAGGGTCTCTGTTATTTTCTCTTTTTTATTGCCTTCAAATCCAATAATAAGACAAAAACCAACAATGAAAATAACTTTGTACATTCTGACATCCGTACCCTGTCTGTGCCACTCATCCCTGAGCCCATTAATTTTACAGAGGTTTAAATTATATAGTTAAATATTTTGATGATATATTTTAAGATGTTGATTAATACACATTTGGTGGAGTATTTACAGCAGCAGAATTCAGGTGTTTATTTTTATGTATGTATTTATTATTATTATTATTATTTTTGAATCGCTATGGAGCTCTGTGGCACACAGGAATAACATATATCAGGCTTTGGCTGAACAGATTATATTTGTCAGTAGGATCAATACATTGTTAGTTTAGTTTTTTTTCATGGAATTTGTTGACGACATGAAAAATATTGTCCTCTACTCTAGACCAGTATAAGACAATGCATGGTTACAATCAGGAATCAGCAATAGGAGTAAACCTCGCAGTTTATTACTTCAAGTCTTAGACAGAAGATAAGAAATTATAGTTTATTGCTCCGAGAGAATTAAGTGGCAAAGCTCTGCACAGACAGACCTAGACTCCCCTGCTGAGCCTGCCCTTCTTTCTATATATTTCCAAAATGTTTGAGTAAATAAATGCTGAAATGTGAGCAGTCTGCCCAGGTTTTACATTTACCAGCACTAAGCATTTTCTCTTCAAGTCTCTCATCCTTATTAAATTATTACAGGTGGCTGGTTGATTTATTGCTTTTTGTTTACACATGACAGACGCACACAGACAGATGTACCTTCGCTAGCCATTCTTTCCTAAATGTTGTGCCATCACGTGAAAGGATGTCTTTTGTTTTATTATGTTTTTATCACGGAGGGGACATCAATGTATTTCTGCCACTATCAACATTCCTATTTTGCTGACTTGTATCCTCATGTATTTTGAAATCATGTAATGACTTTGTTGTGAAATATTTGATACAAACAAGACTGTTGGACCAACTAAATGTACTTTATATTACACCTCTCTGTCTCTGTCTAATGACACTTTACTGTATGAAATATTTTGTTATTTTGCCTCAGTATTTTCAGATGTTAATGTAATACTACCAGGGCTTTATATTTACTACCGCCAACCAGCCAAAAATTGGTGGGTACAATTTTAAAGTTATAGCCAATTTGATTGGTGCTGAATGAAGTGAAGTGTCTGTTTGAATCGGCAGGCTGCAGAAACGAACAAGTCAGTTAACACCAAGTCGTGATGCGCCAGACAACCGCTAGCTACATGCCTATAGCGTGCGTGTTATTGATCACGATCTATGCTGAAACAGAGAAGAGGAACAGACCAGAGCCAAACAAACCAGAAGAGTTGAAATTTAAGTAAAGTTAGTTAGGAAAAAAATAAAAGAAAACGTGGCTAGCAGAAAATCTGATTCTCTCAATCTACTAGCTGGTGGGGAAAAAAAGTAAATTTAAAGCCCTGGATACAAATCTAAAGGTGATACACACAGTTGTTTTCTTTGCATATTTAAAATCACCCTCACAGCCCTTTGTCTGCGAGGATCGATCTGAAGCCCCTTTTGTAGTGGGGGTGGGGTGTTTTTTTGTGATGTAGAAAACCCAAATTGCCAACTAAAAGCAAAAATTGTTAAACATGTTTGTGTTGCTTTTGTAGTGTCACCTACAGAGTCACAATAAACTCTAAGACCCACAACTGGATATGAAATCCAGACTCCAGAGACAGGTGAAGTGGCAAAGACAGTGGCAGAGAATGCACGTGAGGAGGTCACTGCACACTAACAGTGGTGGCTGATGAGGCAGGTTTACACATGAAAAGATGTTTGTTGGCCTAACAATTTTATCCAATCCGATGCCAGAAAATGAATTGATTCATACTGTACCTTCCTAGTGTCTAATTATTGATAATTAAAAACACCTGCATCTCTCTGTATAGAGTAACAGCGTTTCTACCCACTTCTACAAAGTTGCTTGCTTTTCAGGGCTGTTCATCTTTTAGTAGGCCTACTGGCTCTCATGGCAGAAGCTGTAGTGCTTAGGACTAACAAATATAACAACTGTTAAATTCACCTTTGTGCTTTTGTATTTTAATCAAAAGAAACTGAACTGAGATTTGCTCATAAAGAGTCACTTTTGAGTTGTTCCTCTTTGAACTTGTGAGATGATTATCTTGCTTGTGACATGATCACCTTGTGTGTCAGGCCAAACGCAGAGCCCCTTTCCCCGGATGTAATGATTTACCCAGACATCAATATGTGCTTAACCTGCTGTCCAAACCTCAGTATCCTCATTTATATCATGAGCATGAGTACGTGGAATAATGTGAAAAGCTACAGCATCAAGAGGAAGTTTAAATTGTGATTATTCTGTTAAAATTGTGACACTTGCAACTGAACCGGAGGCAAATTAAGGAAATTCTTTTTACATGCAAACAGATGGCAAAACCACGCAACCTAAAATGCTGAATAGACAAGTCAGTTATGTAATATCACGTCCTCAATCGGAAAGTATATGATTATGATTAAAAAGCAAAATGTCAGGAAAATTAGCTGAGGCAAAAAACACATTTCAGACCCGCCCACAATAACTGCGGAAGCAAATAAGAGACGTAAGTCTTTGAAATTTAACAGCCAATAAATACTTTTATTTTACTTTGCAAACCATATATCGGAATTGATTTGTTCTGAATTCACCTCTTTGAAATTAAAATATGAACATTTTTGATTTCCATTTTAAAAACATGAATTTCTATAAATATTTTTCAATGGTCACAAATTCAAATCAACTTGCAGAATTTCAGATAAAAGTAGATTCAGGTTGATCAAATTTGATTGATGAAATTCAGATCTCAAATTTCAAGTTACCATTTTTCAAAGAAGAATCGAGAAATCCAAGTTATATTCACACAGTAACATCCGGGATACCCACGGACCTGTCTGTCATGTGATCCAAGAAATCGGTACAGATATTGAACCTGTGAAGAAGACTGCCAGGGAAAACGAAGGTTCTCTGGTAAGTTTGTGGTTTATGTACAATCAAACTCAGGGCTCGATAGATGCATATATGTTGTATCACGTGACAGACAGGTCGTGCTCTGCTAGGCCAGACATCGCTTCCTGGATATTACTGAAGGAATATGTAACTTGAATTTTTCAATCTGAATTTGCAATCAGATTTGACTTATATTTTTTTTTTAAATTTAATTTGAAATCTAAATTTGAGCAATCAAATTTGATCAACCTGAATCTATTTTATCTGAAATTCTGTAAGTTGATTTTTATTTTGTTTCTGAATTTGAGACCATTGAACAATATTTTCGAAATTCAGGTTTTTAAAATGGAAATCGAGAATGTTGAATTCAGGACAAATAAATTCAGATATGTTTTTCAAAATAAAATATTTCAATATTAAGTATTTAGTGGCTGTTAAAGTTAAAGACTCATGTCTCTTATTTGCTTCCATAAATAACAAAACAACTACATTTATTGAAATTAACAAAACAGACAGGGATAACCATGACTAACAGAAAACACTAGAGATAAACATCAGTTTATTGTATTGCATTGACAGGAACTGTGTTTACTGATCCATAGAAAAACTAATCTAGCCAGTGGGATCTATACAGCAAAAATGATTGCTTCACAGAAACTGCATTATTTTGCGGTCTATAACAGGAACTGAACAAATAAAAAATACTCATGCTCAAACTTTCACAAGGGGAAGTGTTGGCCCATCCCAGTCCCAATGAGTCATGTTGATGTCAAAATGTGGGACAAGAACTGGTTCTGTCAGGTCTGTCAGGTCAATTGATTGTGACAGAACAAATCCTCCACTCATTTATTAAGGTAAGAAAATGAATTGTAAAATATGATATTTCAGTGATTTTGTGTCAACAAAAAAAATCCATTTAAAGCTCATTGTTTGGTGCATTTAACTAACAGAGGAGGCTTCTTATTATTATATTATTGGGCTTGGAAGTGGCCTGGATTGTTTTGCAGCATAATCCAGGTCTTGGATCACATTGCGAGTAAAAAATGCGATAATATTAACCAAGACTGACCATATTAAGTTTTGTTGCATTAAAAACACTTTTGAAAATGCATAATTAATGCAAGATTAAAAATTTAAATATGAATGCTACTGCAAAGCTCAGTTTTATAATAGAACTGAATGTGGAATTGCATTCATATTTTCAAATTGAATGTACGGAAATCCTGCAACAGAATTGTGAACTTTTCACAATATAGTGTTATTTTTTATTCAACATATTTCTTTAATCGATTTGTTCTCACGTCAAATCATATGTTTGTGGAGGCTTTCTTAAAGATCATACGCTGTTGTGCAGGCGCAGCAAATAAACAGCAAAGAGGCCTGTTTATTAAGGCTACCACTTCATTTGAATTTAAAGAAAGGGAGGGAATTGGCTCTGCTTTGTACAAATTCAACATAAAAGGACTGTGAAAACACGAGGTGGGAGGGAACAGGTGGGTTCATTTACTTTTATTTTTTTGTGGTGTTTATTTGTTCTGTTCATAAATCAGAGATTTCATAAACAACTCCTTTCCAACATTATTTTACACGTGGATGTGTTTCCCTGTTGAATATACATTTCTTTTTCAAAAAGTAATATAGATGTTGTGTAAAACAAAATGAAATGCCCTGTCTTTAATGATTGATCAAAATGTCAACATGCGTCCAGGTTGCAGTCCAAGTCCAGGCAGCCTCTTTTATTCAAAACAATTACTGGATCTGCACATGGGGCATCTATCCTTTGGATGTTTTTATTTTTAATTGTGAGTTCAAATAGCCTGGTGGATTTAAAAGGTAAGAGGGCTACTTATTCGCTTTCACTGATTTTTGTAAAAATAAAAATAAAATAACTGGATGGCTCCCAAAAATCAATTTGGCCAAAGACAGCTAGACACAGTAAAATAACAAACTTTTTACCAATACTTTCTTTTTATTGTACCATGACAGCATTTGATCTACTTTGAAGACACAATATGATCTTCATTACTGCTGAAAAACTACATTTTGTTTTTTATTTGTCAATAGGTGAGTTTCTGTTTTTTTTTAAATTGACTTCTTCCTTCTGACTTCTTAAATCAAATCATATAAGTACAATTTAATCAAACAGTTTGGTTGCATGCCCTCAAAACCATAACAAAAATGCATTCACTAACCCAATGAATGCTATAGAGTATGTATGTATGTATGTATGTGTGTGTATGAATGAATGTATGTTTGAATGAATGTATGTATGTATGTACAGTATGTATGTATGCAATAAATCTCTTTCTGATTCTGAACAGAAGTGAAAGTTTCATTCATTTGTTCTTTCTTTGATAAATTTGACAAAGTTAATATTGGACAATTTTGAGGTATGTTTTTTGTAACTTCATGCTACATCTTTAGGGGCTATCCTGATACGTAACACATTTGATAAATTACAGCACTAAACGCTGGGCATTCATTGTACAATATTGTTTGAAATATTCTTGACAAATCTCTGGGCTGAATATTCTACTACGTGTTTCTGCTGTAGGTCTACTGAGTCTACCACTGCTTACAGGTTAGTAAGTTCTATTTATGTTTGATGCCAAAAAAAAACACATGCACATTTATTAGAATTTTAGATTTCTACAGCCCAATCTAATAAAAAAGGACTTTTTGTTATTGAGTTTGGTAACACAACCTACAGCTATTTCATTTTTCATTTCTAGAATGTGACAAAATTAGGCTGGTTGGGCCTTCCCGTTGCTCTGGTAGACTTGAGGTCTACCACAGTGACAGTTGGGGAACGGTGTGTGATGATCACTGGAGCATGGCCAACGCTGACGTGGTGTGTCGAGAGCTAAACTGTGGGACAGTTCTTGAGGCCAAAAAAGGCGCCTTTTTTGGAGAAGGACAGGACAGGATCTGGTTGGATGATGTTCAGTGTACTGGTACTGAGCGTTCTATCCTCAAGTGCCCACACAGACCATTGGGGGGAAAATAACTGTGGCCATACTGAAGATGCGGGTGTTGTCTGTTCAGGTAAGACTGGCTATATTCTTATCTCAGTTATGTTTGCTTTAAACCCACTAGTGTTTTATTTAAAATTGAAATACTGGTTGGATACGACTCAAATTGCACACTTTGTTCCTTTATCAAGGCAATAGTTGGACGTTTGTCTTTGGGAAATTGGTCTTCTCGCGGAGTTGATAAGATTGATACTACTCTTATATGTTAATGTTAATTAAGACCCCAGCGATTTAGCTCAGTAAGCATAAAGACTTGGAACATGGGAAAAATAAAAAGGAATTGTGAATTGTTATTTTTACACAAATAGATATGCAGATTATTGAATTTTGGTGCTGGTAAGTGGATTTTGTCACCTTTGATCAGAGCCAGGCCAGCCGTATCCCTCTTTCCAGCGTTTCTGCTGATCTAAGCTAATTGGCTGCTGGCTGTACACTTATTTTCATTTGATATGAGTGATATCCGTCTGTAAGCAAGAAAGCATATTATCCAAAATATTGAACTTTTTTCTTTAAAAAAAAGATGTCTAATCACAGAGTAAGCTTATGAAAATCATAAATCACAAAATTCTGCATTACCAGTGCCTTGCTCAATTAATATGAAGACCACAAATGTGGAACTGTCAAGAGAAATTGGGAAATACAGCTGTGGAGAAAAGCAGCTAACGCAGCATTTATCTTTGTCAAAAAAACATTATGTAATATACTTTCCATTTTAGTAATCCACATTAATAATAAGTGGTTCCTCCTACACTTGCACCTAATGTTAGACCTGCCTGTTGCCTTCCCCTGTCTTTCCTGATCCACCATCCTCACACCTGAATAAAATGAACTCACAGTTAAATACAGCAGCATTAATTCAATTCTTATATCAGCCAAGTGATGGAATCAGATAAGACAACTATTATGCAGTAAGGCTGTGCTGTTGTTGAAATTGCATTCACATTTTGGATTTTAAAAAGTACAAATATGGAGAGCTACTTAGCACAGACCTTTAAAGTGAGAGATAGATGCAACCAGCTTCCATGTCACCCAACAGATGTATATCTATGTCTGACAGCACAGCAAACATGAACAGCTAATGGTAAAACATAATCTATTAATGAGTCCATTGTAAACCAGAGGTATTGCATACGTTAAGTTTTCCAGCTTCTTGTCATTTATTGTGCATGCTCTGTTAGAAAAAACTAACAACGTGTTCTTTGATTTGATGAGGAAGGAGAAAGGCTAGGGTTCCAATGAAGAATTAACAAAAGGTTTAATGACACAGCATGATGAAAGTGATATGACAATAAGACACAAAAACAAAACATCACTGCAGCTGACAGTTGTCTGAACAACATGTTCCCTCTTCAGAGACATATAGAACAGCCCTGAACATTTCTTAATCACACACATATATGGGGGCGGTTCCTTTTCACCCGGTGTATTTAAACCCATTCTCATTGGTCCGTTGTTGGCATGGTAACATGTTGAGCTCATCTCAGTGGCTGTCTTTGCTGCCTAAGAGGAGTATAGGTCACACCTCCAACATGCACGTTGGGGGTTCCTTTTGGACACAGATCAAAGGCTATCAAGTGAGGGTCAACTCTCCATTCAATCTCACAGAGATAAACAGTTCACAGATAAATACAGACACAGATAAACACAGCAGGGATGGCTCCCAAAAGGTTGGAACAACAGTTACCTTTCCAGTGGGAACAATGAGTGTCCTCTAGTATGCAAATTGACAGTCATGACTTAATCATTCTGTTGAAACTTGAAATGGTGTGGGCCAGTCAAATGCTGATCTTCTAATCTGGTGTGGGGCAGTTAGTATTGATGTAATCCATTTTCGCCCAGCTGCAGTGTCCACTGATTAGGTAACTAGACCAAAAGTACGTTTTCAAAATATTAACATTGTTTTATCTTTTTAAAACCCAACACTACCTTATATTTACCAGCTGTTATTTTACCTGTATGTATATGTCATGCATGGGAATGGTAACCAAAATCTAAATGTAGCTATCAGGAACATTGATTTGCACTAAGCTAGCTGTAAACCCTACTTTAGCTAGTGTTAGCTAGTCTGAGAACAGTATGTTAACATGAATATTTGCAAGCCTCCAAGTTTGGTAGCAAATGATTCCATGGTGAATCAGAGTTACTGCATCATTATGTTTTCCAGATTCTTGTCATTTATTGTATGCTACCTTAAATGTTCCAGTTTTCAGCTCCACAACCTCAGTTTTGCAAATTCTAAGCTAGCAGTAAACCCCCATTTGGCTGCTACATTCCCAGTGTTAGCCAATGCTAGCTAGTCTGTTAACATGGATATTTGCAAGCTTCCAAGCACAGACGTCACACTTTAAATCCTACATGTTGCCTTTCACCATCCACTTATTTAACTGCTGTCATATCTCTTGACATGCCATCTCCTTTTCCCTCTTTCTTTTTCTATTTTTAGTCCCTGACAGCTTGTTAGTCTTCTAGTCCTCTAAAATGTTATAGCACTGAGGAAATTCAGAAATGGCAGCAGCACATATAGAAAATACCCCAAAAATATGATTATTTCTTTTAATTTTTTTACTATCGCTTTGTTGCCATGGTGCTTTACCGCATATAGCGCAAATCCACTTTTTGCGCCACTGGATACTGATCATGTTATTGCATCAAAAACCTATTGTACAATTGTATTGTCAACAGAGTGTGTAGAACACAGAGCAGATTTTTTAAATGTTGGAGCTGTATCTCCGGCTTTGAGCAGGGGAGCGGAAATTCTCACTGCTCCGCTCCGCCTGCAGGGCCTGATTGTTAGATCACAATGTGTTGTCTACTTTGAAATGGTTGCTACGTGTTGCTGTTGCAGTAGAAATACAACAGATAGATTAGTACATGACCAGTTGCTGTAAAGTGCAAAGAGCATTGGACAGAGCCCAGCAAACTGGCAATCCCTGTTTGTCTTCACTTTTTCAAACCGTCCATTATGTTTTGCAGTCTATTCTACTTACACACAATCATTTATTGTGTGTTTGTTAATTTTAGTTCAATTTTGATCTACATATTTTGCAGAATATGTGAGAGTGGTCAACGGAACAAATCGATGCAGCGGTCGAGTGGAAGTCCACCATGATGGCAACTGGAAACGAGTGTGCAGTGACTGGAACAAGGTAGAAGCTGACGTGGTGTGCCGAGAGATTAACTGTGGCACTACTGTCAATCAGGCTGAAGTGCCATATTTTGGAAGGACACATGACCTGGGTGGCATCAAACCCAAGTGCTTTGGGAATGAGAGCTCTCTCTCACAGTGCAGCCTTCAGGAATTCAAGGAAAGCTGTGTCGATGCTACTGTTGTCTGTTCAAGTAAGTCATCTGTGTTCAAGCTACATCAGCAATTTTGTGTAGAATGTTATGTGGTTACTTTTGGATGGCTTCTGAACAAACATGCCATTGTCTTTATATTCTATTCCATCTGACAGACAGTAAACTACTTCGGCTGAGCAATGGGACTAGTCGGTGCTCTGGCCGAGTGGAAATCCACCACGATGGACAGTGGGGAACGGTTTGTGATGACAGATGGGGGATGCAGGAAGCAGATGTTGTATGCCGAGAGATGAACTGTGGGAGTGCTCTCTCGGTCAAGTACAAGTCGTTTTTTGGCAGAGGTCAGGATCAGGTTTGGTTGGACGATGTTGAGTGTACTGGTCATGAGAAGGCTCTTGCTGACTGCCCCCACAGAGGTTTTGGAGAGCACGATTGTGACCACAATGAAGATGCCGGTGTTGTATGCTCAGGTAACACATGCTTTATGTGTCACATATTTAGAGGCAGTACTATTCTAATGGCATAAATATGATCTGTGGCATATAATACATAATTCAATACCTTCTTAACTGCTTTCCAGATTCAGTCAGATTGTTCAATGGGACTGACCGCTGCTCTGGAAGAGTGGAGGTCTTCCACAATGGCCACTGGGGGGAAATTTGTAATAACTGGGGCAATGAAGATGCTAAAGTGGTGTGTAAGGAACTCAATTGTGGCCCTCCAAAACCAACTCACGAAACCTTGAATTTTGGGAACAGCGGACTGGGAGCCTTTACAAGTGTATGCTCTGGCAATGTGACCTCTATCTCCCAATGCACACTTCAAGAATTTACAGGAAGATGTGAAAGTGTTTCTCTTTCATGTGGAGGTAAGACACAAAAGATAGGAAAATACCGTACTGTAGCACAGGCTAACTAGAATAGCAAAGGGCATGTGGTCATAAAAAACTAGATCGGCCTATCTATGTGCATTAAATCTTCTTTTTACTTACTTAAATGGCCTGATTGTGATAAATAAGTAACTACTTTAATAACTACAAAACTGAGTACATTTGACAGTCCAGATGAAGCCCACTATTTCATAATTTGACTTAAGCTTGTCATTACTGTTGACATGAGTGATTCTGTCCTCAGGTAATTCACCGATAAGGCTTGTCAATGGCACTGACAGATGCTCTGGTAGAGTGGAGGTTCATCATGACGGCCAGTGGGGAACAGTGTGTGATGACCAGTGGGACATTAAAGATGCTCAGGTGGTGTGCAGAGCCATGGATTGTGGAACAGCTAAGACAGCCAAATCCAGCTCCTTCTTTGGTCCAGGCCAAGGAGACATCTGGTTGGATGATGTAGCCTGTATTGGTAATGAGACGTCTCTTATGCACTGCCAACATTCCACCCTTGGACAAAGTAACTGTGGTCATACGGAAGATGCCGGTGTGGTGTGCTCAGGTATTATCTCAATTATTGTTAGCATGTTATTTACTTTATTTTACACAGTGTTTTTATGTTTACATTTATCCGTCGTCCCTAATGACTCAAATGAATATTTTGCTGATTATTGTCAATGATAATATTATAGTTGTTTCTGCTACAATATCAATCAGAATATCACATACTAAATTAAATTACTTGACTTGTCCAAACCCCAACTAACTAATGGCTGATTCTCTCTTCTTTTGCTCTCCAGCTGACATTAGACTGATCAATGGGACTGACCAGTGCTCGGGCAGGGTGGAGTTCTACCATGGTGGCCAATGGTCAGCAGCATATAATGTTAACTGGGGAATGAATGAAGCTACAGTGGTGTGCAGAGAGATGAATTGTGGAGATGCTGTCAAGTTCTCAGGATCATATGGTCAGGGCACACTTCGAAGAGGGTATACGGTCAGTTGTAGCGGTAGAGAGAGCTCTCTCACACAGTGCACACTGGGGGACTATGTCGGGACTGGGCGCAATCACTTGGAAGAGGCATCTGTCAAATGTTCAGGTAAGACTTGAAGTTGAATTGACTCAGAGCAGAGAGAACTGCTTATTTTTCACAATTTTGAAACCTAATTTTATACACATGTTGATTTTTTTTTAGTTATTGAGATTTGGCTGCGTGGTTAATAACAAATTTTCCTGTGGGGGTCACAGCCTCAGAACACACATTTATTTTTGCTTTACCAGGACTTTAAAGACATTTGTCTCTATGTTGAACATTTAGGAGGACCCATCATGCTGTTCAGTTTGTACTTCACTTGGAAAGTGGAAGCTTGCAAGTTAGGCTAGTTAACCTAGCTTGCTAACTTTAGCACTGATTACCACTATTTGTTACTTTTCATTCATGTTAGGCCTATTTCAACACCTGCTGATGCAGGTTCCGAAAGGAGGGGGGCCTAGCTAGCCTTAGCTGCCCCTTTTTTACGTGTCAAGATATGGTGAGAATATGACAAATGACTAGACTGTCAAAAGTCAAAGCAATAAGTCTAGTAATAGTCCAGCAACCTTTTTACTCTGTATGTTACCTTGTCATTTAAATCATGGAGTAACTAACATAGTCACGGAATAATGCGGAGTGCTCAAATCACAGATAGGACTCAGCAACAACTAACAATGTTGGTGCCCCCCCCCCCCTATCTGGGGTTTCAGTTTGAACACTTAAATAGGGGGTGCCATTAAGGCAGAACAATAATTAAAACTTCAATATCTTCTTTTAGGTAATTACAACTTTGACCAAAAAGTACACAAAAACAAAAAATACCAAAGTTGGACTGTAAATTCATATGACAACTGTCATTTCCAGGTAATGCGAAGTTGTCTGATGGGCCCAGTCAATGTGCTGGAAGAGTGGAGTTCTACGACAAAGGCCAGTGGGGGAATGTGTGTGGTGAATCCTGGGATGTGAATGACGCAAATGTGGTGTGCAGACAGCTGGACTGTGGGAGGTCTCATAAAATTACCACTTTGGCTCAGTATGGCCATGGCACGGGACAGACCTGGATTGATCAAATTGAATGCAATGGATTGGAGTCAACACTGAGTCAGTGCCCACAAAGACCATTTAGAGACAAAACTTGCAACACAAGCTCAGTTGCTGGTGTTGTCTGCACAGGTAAGAAAAAGAATTAAATAAATGACAAAACATAATACAGTATTGTTTGTTGTTCAGTTGTATCGCTCCCATAGCTATGTCAATGTCATGTATAGCTTTTTTTGCTTAGTTTTACAAAACCTGTTTCTATATATTGCCACTTTCAATCTCATTCCTGCATGGCTTGACAGAAAAGTTTACACTTATGTTTCATTATGATTCAACCACATTTTCTGGTCTGCCTCTGCAGAAACAGTAGAGTTTCTCAGTTGTCATGAAGATGGTTTAGTTCTTATTACATACCTACATATTGGAATTCTGGTCATGTGATTGTGATAATAGGGGCTTGTAAATGCTGGGGGGGCGTAACTCCTGCCACTGTTCAAAGATCAAGAATGTGTAACATTCAGTGTCCCCATTAACTTCATGACAACATTTTAAATCCCTCAATGCATCATATGAAAGAACGGAAAAAAAACAAAATAGATTGTCTCACTCTGCCTATTAAGGCTGTATTAAAACCATGCTTGAATAAATTAATATAACTGATGCAGGTAACTTGTCTTTAGTGTTTTATCAGCACATCACAGGTTTTTAAATTATATAGAAACCATTTGGACTACTGCAATGAAGTCCTGTCTGGGGTCCCCAGCAAAACCCTAGACAGGCTCCAATATGTCCAAAACTCTGCCGCCAGGGTCCTCACCCACACCAGGACCTGGTAGCACATCACCCCAACCCTCATCCACCTTCACTATCAGATAAAAGTACATTAAAATGAATTTGAAATGTCTGATACCATGTAATCATTTTAGTTTACTCTACATTACAGGAAGTTTGGAGGCCCGGTTGGTTAATGGTAAAGATGAGTGCTCTGGCAGAGTAGAGGTCCGTCACGGCAATGTGTGGCATACGGTTTGTGACACAGACTGGACCCTGAGTAAAGCTGAGGTGGTGTGTGAGCAGCTGGAATGTGGAAATGCATTGAGCGCTCCTGGCGCTGCCGAATTCCGCCAAGGCAGTGGACCAGTAGTGGAGGCTAGCAATTCATGTTTTGACAATGTGACATCTCTTCAGCAATGCTCACTCAAAGGTTTCAGAGAAGCAAGATGTGGGCACCAACATGATGCTTCTGCTCTATGTGCAGGTAATAGCTTTTAATTTATGTGTTCAAAATTCTCTCATGCAGATGGACAAATATGATATCACCAGCATTTGTTTCACAAATGTAAACTTTTTACACAAGTAAAAACAGTGGAGTGGAAAATAATAACACATACTTCTTCAATAAAGTGAAATCATCCCTTAGAGGAATAGTTTGACATTTTAGGAAAAACACTAATTTGCTTTGTTAGATTGATAGCACTCTCACTTCTGTAAGGTAAAAAAGTAACTGGAGCCAAAAGCTGGTTGGCAAAGCTTAGCATAAAACTGGGACAGATGTAAACTGTTAATTAGTTAGCTTTAGAGGTGCTGGTCAGTTTTGTTATCTTCAGACAGAGCTAGTTTAGCAGGTTTCTGGTTTCCAGTTTTTATACTAAGATAAGCTAACCAGCAGCTGACTCTAGTTACGTTTACCGGTAAGTAACTTTTCCTTTTTGCTGTTGAAATTAGAACTGATATGATAGTGTGACAAAGAGTAATTTCAAAATACAATATGAAATGTTTTAAAATGAAAATGATGTGTATTAGTACATGCAAATGCAATTAAAATACACTACAATTCTATGTAAATACATGTCTCCAGGACGGTTCCATTTGGACTCACTTAATTTCTGTTCATTTCATATGCAGCACAGATACGGGTAGTCGGCGGCTCAGGTCAATGCTCTGGTAGAGTGGAGATCTTCTATAAAGGCCAGTGGGGAACTGTGTGTGATGATGAGTGGGAAATGAGCAATGCTGATGTGGTTTGTCGACAGCTTGGCTGTGGTCATGCCGTTTCTGCTCCTTTAAGTGCCCACTTTGGTAGAGGTACTGGCCCAATATGGCTGGACAATGTGGACTGTAGAGGCGACGAGTCTGCTATCACACACTGTACACATGGTGGTTTTGGAGTAAATAACTGTGGGCATGGTGAAGATGCTGGTGTGATCTGTTTAGGTAAGAGGCCTGGCTCATTTTTAATCTGTGAATTCCACCAGGTATTAGATGAAGCTGTGTTTGCTGTTATGAAAACACTTATCTGTTTCAGGTGCTCTACAGAAGCCCCAAATCACTTTGAGTCCGGCTCCGGAGGTAAACTGGGGTGAAAGAGTTGAGATCACCTGCAGGGTAGAAACAGAGCACTTTGGTGGGACATTCATCCTTAAAAAGACTCAAGGATCATTTAAAATGGAAAAATTCTCCGAGAACGAAGCTGCAACATTCATCTTACCTAAAGCGGACTTCAGCCAACGGGGGTCATACTTCTGTGAATATCAAAAGAAATTAGCCAATCAAGTCATCAATTATCCTCAGGGAAATACTGCTGACCTCTCTGTCACAGGTATTGTGTGCTTTGTTTGTCGAAATAAACATACTTGTTAGAAATTTGTCTGTGCAAGATTGCAAACAGGTGATCCATATCATGATCCATTGTAAAAGTTGGTTTTCTATTCTGCAGTGAAATTGGATAAGCCCAGTATCTCCCTGACAACTCCGCATGCCATGGTGATCTACAGCCCTGACGAAATATCGGTCACCAAAGGCAGCAGCTTGTCCATCACATGCTCAGTTCAATCTACATATCGGGGAGGTTTCTTCCATCTCACAAAGTCTAACAAAAGCACAGTCGCTTCATTGCCAGCAATTGGCCACACTATTTTCTACATGGCCTACTTTCAGTTCACTGATATGGATTATACAAACCAAGGAGAGTATAACTGTGTCTACGGGGTTAACATGTCTTCGATGTCCTTCTGTTCTGTTCCCTCCAAGTCACTTCACGTCACTGTAATTGGTAAGACCCAAAGAGTCCTTGAGAGTGTATTTGTCTTATTATAACTATTTTTCTCCCTCGCTAACTCTACTACATTACCTTTTAACCCCTATAGCAACGTCATCCTCTTCAGTGGTCTCAGGACTAGTGGGTGGGCTGGTGGTGTTGGTACTCGTGCTAGTTATTGGTTACCTGGTCTGGAGAAGAAGAAGGCGAGGTGCTGGTAAGTGGCACACATTTTTGTTTATAAATTTAGCCAGATGCCCCCTTTGTTCTACTGTCATATATAATGTGTCTAGATTGTTTAAAGCTGCACCAAGTAATATTTGATATTACCAATGGGTAAAAAAATGAAATTGTAACATGAAATTGGCAGCTTGTTGTGACACATCGATTAATTATCACTCGACTGTGTAGTTCAATCGCGATTTTACTGTTTTGATTCACAAAGTGTCATTTTTTTCCCACGGTTAAAATTAAACAAAAACAATGCACCTGACCAGCAAATGTGCAAAAGAGGTGCACAGATTACCTTAGCAACTAGTTTGTGAACCTGGTGTAACATTTTGCAGCAAAAGATGATAATGCATTGATGTTGTATGTATAGTTTGTTCCTGCTGACTTCAAGAGGTTCATTATGTAAATACGACAATATGTAATAGATAATTAACATCCAATTTTGCATTTCCCCTCAGCTCGAAGGAGTGTTTTAACATCTTTTAGCTCATTGTTTTCGTTTTTCCAGCCCGCGACTTTACTGTTTTAGTTCAGTCTTTGAGCTGCAGCACACAGCTCAAACATTCAAACACATTCACAAAGCTCTAATAAACCCAGTGAGCATGAGTTGGCCAGCACCACAGCAGACAGGCAATATTAGCGACTAGCTGGTGAACATAGTGAAGCATTAAGCAGCTAAAGAACCAGATATTTTTCAGAGTTAGTAAGCTAAACAGATCTAAAGGGATAGTGAAGCTTATGGAATATGTCACTGTTGTGTTTATGGCTTGATGGGCTGCCTCCAAGTGGCCAGACAGTTATTGCAGGTTTATAAATGACAGACTTAGTTTCTCTAGATCTGTATTGTATTTGATTCAGCTTAAACTATTTATTATTTTTACTACTTTTTAGGTATCATGGTTCAGTTTAGTAACAGGTTCGGAGGAGCAATAAAGCAGGACGTGGATGAAAGGAGTAATGGAGCATTCGATGGAAGGTAATAAAAAGGTGAACGTAGCTGATGTTATTTGCCAAGATATAAGTTGTATTTATTAGATGAAACATCTTAAAATACATCCTTCTGATTGCATCTGTCACCCTCCTTATCTCTCTTAGAAGCCACAATACCCAAGTGAATGAGATTGCCCAGAGTCGCAGTCCAGAACAGAACAATGCTGATGCTGATAACTTTGTTGAGAGGGTCCCTGAGGACCTGGCTGGGAAAGTGTGTTATGAGCTCGAACCACTCGTTCTCTCGTGATAACAAAAGGCTTCAAGGAATAACCTATGTCATGCGATTTCACTAAATTCAAAGAGTAACATAACGCCAGGCTGAAAAATATGTTTGTACAGCTCTCTCTGGTTAAAAGTCTCCATTCTGGCGCACCTGCAATCTCACTCAACAGTGATGTCACAGTGTACTGACACACACTAACCTACACTTTTACATCATGGCAACAAAAAGAGAGGTTAAACCACTGGAGGTCTGCTAAAAACAAGATTTTCAGCTGGTGTTCAGTTGCTATTTAAGTTAGGCCATAGGAACTTTAGGGATCTGTTTTAAGTGTTTTTACACCTTTTTAAATCAACACACTTTACATTTCCTCATGCTGTTATTGCTTTAAAAGATTGAGAAAATAAACTTTGCAGAAATTGAAAATTGATTGTGAATAACATACATGACAGTTATGTAAATGGACACAAGTTTACTCGTAACACTTATTTTCCTACTTATTCCTGTAGTGATTTCTATTTTTCTGGAAGATTCTGCCAATCACAAATCTAAGGTCCCCTGACCTGTTGGAAGATATTGATTATGTTGTCTTTATACTGCATAATATTTTGCTTTATTTAGTGTATATGAATGCTGATCAATAAATTTTGAACAACACTTGCATCTTTTCATTCAGCACAGTTTTAATTGATTACACCCTCCTGATTTAGGAGCAATTATGTTTAAACTTGACCAAAACAGCAGCCAAAATGCAATATACACCATCAAATACAGCAATGAATTCTTAATTTGTATAAATCCTTTAATCATCATAAATATTTATTAAAATATATATACATAACATAATTATTTTTCAAGTTTGATTTTGACAATGACCGAAAAGAACGAGATCCAGGGTACAAGCGGCCGAAATGGGTTTCCTCAGGAGGGTGGCTGGCGTCTCCCTTAGAGATAGGGTGAGAAGCTCAGTCATCCAAGAGGAGCTAGGAGTAGAGCCGCTGCTCCTTCGCGTTGAAAGGAGCCAGTTGAGGTGGTTCGGGCATCTGGTAAGGATGCCCCCTGGGCGCCTCCCTAGGGAGGTGTTCCAGGCACGCCCAGCTGGGAGGAGGCCTCGGGGAAGACCCAGGACTAGGTGGAGAGATTATATCTCCAACCTGGCCTGGGAACGCCTCGGGATCCCCCAGTCGGAGCTGGTTGATGTGGCTTGGGAAAAGGAAGTTTGGGGTCCCTTACTGGAGCTGCTGCCCCCGCGACCCGATACCGGATAAGTGGATGAAGAAGGATGGATGGATGGATGGATGGATGGATGGATTTTGACAATGCTATTTGTAGTTTATAGGTTACAGTGCTTTATTTTGCAGGATATATGAGGTATTTTGCAGTTTGGGTGTGTGGTTTTGTGAATCGTTAAGTATTTTGATAAAACCAGTCTAGTTTGCAAAGTTGTGTTTTAGCAATTGTAAAGAATTGTAATGTTATTATTTAGATCTGCGTTTTTTCCTACTGTAACAAAATGTCTTCCATGAAAAAGGCCTATGGAGTAAAACATTTCCCTCTGAAATGTGGTGGAGTAGAAGTGTGTGTGTGTGTGTGTGTGTGTGTGTGTGTGTGTGTGTGTGTGTGTGTGTATGTGTGTGTGTTCTTAATTGACATAGGCAGGCTACAACTAGAATGGCAGTCCCACAAGTGGGTGTGTCTATGGAGGCAGGTAAGCTGTGTCCAAACCTGCTGTTGCATCAAACCAGCTCCACATACCTGCATTTAGTGTACTGGAACCTTCTGTCTGTGCACTTCTCTCAATCTGTCTTTAGATCAAAGTGGTTTTGCTAAAATAGCAGATATGCCGGTCATAGTGTTTTGTTCCAACGTGAGCGGTTCCAGAGAGGTACAGTATGGAGTCTTACTTGCTTCATTATTGTACTCTGTCATATTACATTGCCATATTGGTAGCATTTAACAAAATATAAGGCATTTTGGATTCAGTACATCATACTTCATAGTGCATTCTGTAGACAAACTGTATCTGCTCCCAGTGTGGGATAAATAAAGTTTATCTAATCTTATATTAAGGACAGGGAAGCAAATTGTATTGCAAAAGAGAACTTGGTGTACAGTGTAACCAGTCAAAGGGCTACACATTAATTTAATATTTTTGTGAATGTAACTAATGAAAAACTCTCCTCACCAGATTAAGACAAAACAGAACAAAATCTTTCATGTCCTGGACGGCAAGAAGATTGCCTACGAAATTGTCGACATTTCGGAAGATTCTAAAAAAAAGGATTTAATGAGGAACCTGGCAAAGAACTCGACTGCACTTCCTCCTCAAATATGCAATGGGAAGAACTACTGTGGGGTAGGTCTCACACAATAACCTACGAAAGTAATAATAATGTGTATTGAAAATGTAACACAATCTCAAAACTAATGGAATTCTAAGTGAATGTAAATAATTTACACGCTTGCTGGAAAGAGAAAAAAAAGCATTGGTAGTCTAGGGCGTTCACACAGCAATTAAATACATGTTTACAGTCAGTTTACACACACACACATACACACACACACACACATACACACACCCAAGTATGCTGGCACACACCCTAATCACTCCACCAACACAAACAGTCCAGGTTGCTACCGGTAGGTTTTGAGTCATTTGTCATTCCATTCACATTGAGTTGTGACCTTACAGTCTATAGTTGTGACAGAAAAGCTACTCTGGTTTTAGGAGGTTAACTTTAATCATTACAGGTTACAAAATACCTATTACAGTAAGAGGTAGAGATTAGCATAAAGCACATTTTATTCCCTCATTATCATTTTGAGCCATACATAGCTCCATGGCTCTAGGGATGTAAATCGACAACTATTGGATGGATTTACTTAAAATATTGTATAAATACATTTATGTTCATGTTTAGAAGATTGTATAACATTCACAGCACAAAGTTTCCACAATATTTAATAATTAAGATTTCGTTCAACAAAGCTGTATAATAACTGCTACTTTGTTTGTCTCTCTGTATCCCCTCCACCCTCACCCCCAAATCCCTAACCCCCAACACCTTTTCTGTCTTGTCAGGACTATGATGCGTTTGAAAATGCAATCGAGGAAGGAGCTTTAGAGAAGTTTCTCAAACTCTAAAAGGAATGGAGACCTAGACAACAATCTATAAAATACTGTATTAACATCTCTGTGTCCTGTTATTTGATTTGGTTATCAAGGAAATGTACATTTTCCATTTGCACTTGCCTTCTTTTCAGGGAAATCCTAATGGGAATTTTTGGATTTGCTGAACAGTTTGTATGATTTAAAAATAAAAAATCCTAAAATCATTTGAACTCTACCTGTTGCACTCATTAACATGAGTTTTGTTATGTCTTAGTTTAGTGAAAGTTGTATATATCTGCAGATTTGACAGGGAGGTGAGATTACAGTTACTGTACAATCTTGATTTTTATAATTGCAATAATGTAAACAAATAATGTAAACATAATGTCTAAGAAACAATGATTATTGTAGCCAGCTAGGGTTTTTCTCTTGACGTAAGCAAGTTAAAGTCTCAAGGGAGCTTTATCAACAAATCAGATCAGAGCATCAGCACAGCAACAGATCAAATTTCCTCTTACATCTGAAAGTGACACCAAACCTGCACACAACCACACTTACAGTTAACTGTCTAATCATAGTTGCCCTTGATACTGACTGAAATAACCACTGAATAACCGTAGGAACAGTGGGAACACTAACACAACAATAACACTGCACTGTTGTAGGACTTTATAGAAACTACAGAGTGTACTGAGAGCAGGGCTTGGGAACCGGAGAGTCGTCGACTCAACTCCCCTTACGGAAAATGTATGGAGTGTGGACTGGTAGGTGGAGAGGGGCCTGTTCTGTGTCTCAGAGGTTAAGAGGGTCGGCCCTCAACCACTAACGCTAGATTGGCAGGTCAATCCTGGCCTCCACCGGCCACATGTCAAAGTGTCCTTAAGCAAGGCACTGAATCCAATTTCTCCTCGGACGCTATGGCTGTCCACCGCTCCTAATGCTTAGGATGGGTTAAATGCAGAAATTGAATTTCACCACTGTACAATTGTATGTGACGAATGATACATTTTCTTCTTGAGCAATTTAGTCTATAGTTTAAAATTAATGTTGATAGATTGAAAAAGTTAATACTTAGTAGGTCAATACAGGCACTAGAGAGTAGGGATTTCAGCACTTTTGCTTTGAACCTACATTTTTTTCTGTCATTGTGAAAGTAAGAATAAATAACCTAATCCCCTAATACTGAGTTTAAAAAAATAAATTTATTTTGCATTATTTTACTCTTTCATAGTTAATTGCATATGTTGCCTCTATATGTGTAATTTTGAACATTGAAACTACATCAGGCGCCACTCAGACGCCTCTATATGGCACAGATGGGGCCTGGTGCTATGAAAGCAATGTCGCAAAATTATGACGTCCTCTTTTACCGCTACCCGAGAGTAGGATAGGGTACGTTTCTTAGACTACAGGCACAATCCAAAGGATTATTCGAACATCTTAATATATACATGCATCACTATGAGCTTTTTGCGATGTATAATGACTCTTCTTTCATATCTGTTCTTTATTGCAGAACTTTTAAGCCTACCATCCATCTTTAATCAACAATGGCCGAGGAAGGGTGAGCATGACGTCTATATCTGCCGTTAGCCGACACAGTGAAATCGGAATAGTTAACAAACAAATGGGAGCTGACTACTTGTGAAAAGTGGTGATGGCAGTGCTGTAATTTTAAATTGTGGGTGTCTGTTGCGTATAATGACTGGTGCGGTGGCTTGACGTTAGGTGTAGCGTTAGACTGTTCTTTTGCTTGAGCTAACGCTAGCTTAATGTTAGCAGAGTTGCATAACGTAAAACCGGGCAAGGGAACACTTGAATACTGTACTACACACGCAGTTATCAAGTGGTAAGGACGTATGTAAGGACGTGCTTGCTACGTCAACTTGAAAAAGCATTGCATTTGTGTTTTCACTTGAACAAAGTCAGTGGTTGTAATGTGTGAAACGTAGCAAAGCTACTAACGTTAGTGTAAAGAGCACTAAAAGTTATAGCACTATGCCATGGCACATGCAAATTTCATCAATTAAGGCACATGTCAAATGTCACACCAGTTGAACAAATGTGTCAGTTTATGTGCTGTGTGCTAAACACTAGCAAATTGAGAACCCAATTCACTACTTTAACGCACGCAGTTTAAATAAATAAACTTAAAATCTTCCATAACATGATGCTAAATTTGTCATCCCACAGATATTGAAATGTTTGTAGTCCTGAGGCATACAATCTGTTAAACTGAGCTCTCTGGTGCATGATGACTTTACTTTCTTTTGTCGGATACCCCTTCACTCACCAATGAGTGAGATCCTCTGTCTGACATCATAGAAGCTCAACTGGAATCCACTAACTTGTCATGTTTATTTTGGTAAAACTTTGTAAAAACTTGAAAATCTGATGATTTGATAGCGTCGCTGCTGGAGGTGTGATGGATGTCAACACTGCTCTCCCTGAAGTGCTTAAGACCGCTCTCATCCACGATGGCCTCGCCCGTGGTATCCGTGAGGCTGCTAAGGCCCTGGACAAGTATGTTTTAATTTTTACTTAATTTTTTGTTTTTTTTTTGGTCCTTTTTAGAGGTGTATCGCTGATGATATTGTGGCTCCCTCTACTGAACTTTATGTGGAATCCTGCCATTGTTACCCAATTTCTGTCTGAGATGTGCCGTCAAATTCTAAAATGCACAAATTGTGAATGAGCCCTTACTGTAAGTTAATTCAGCGTTCTTTTGCAGGCGCCAAGCCCATCTCTGTGCCCTCGCTGGCAACTGCGATGAGCCCACCTACGTCAAGCTGGTGGAGGCCCTCTGTGCTGAGCATCAGATCAACCTGATAAAGGTAAGGAGCCTGCAGACTGATTTAGTATCAGGTGTGGGGGACATACATACTGCCAAATTCACATGGAATAAAGTTGAATCCTTGGGGAGAGATACGAAGTAGTCGTGTTTGACTTCCAGTGCTATTGTTTCAGATGTGCACTGAAAGTGGACTTAAAGGTAGCAGGATGTGTGATGTTCTGCTGTATCGCTGATGATGATTTGGCTCCCTCTACTGAATACTATGAGGAGATTGCCAATGTTACCCAATTTCTGTCTGAGATACAGCCAAGAGTTCCCACACTGCTGTTTTTATTCCGCCAAACAAGTATTGTTTAAAAACTGAAAGTAATTGTGACTACATTTCAGTAAACATTAGTGACCCTGTTTATCAGGTGACACAATTTAAAAGATTTAAAACTTTATTTCAGGTTGATGACAACAAGAAGCTCGGCGAGTGGGTCGGTCTGTGCAAGATCGATCGTGAGGGCAAACCCCGTAAGGTTGTGGGCTGCAGCTGTGTCGTTGTCAAGGTAAATGATCTTTTGCAGAGTTTACGAAGTGCCTTAAATTATATTGTGATGAAACACTTTGCTGCTGAGACTAGATCTGCCAGTCAAGTGCAGTTGCTGTGCCTTGTGCCATGCAGCTGTTGTTGATAATTCTTGGCTAGATGACAGCCAGGGTACGAGCCCCGTTGTCTACCTGTGATGTCTGGGGTCCCTAAGAATGGCTACACATAGTAACGCATGACAGCAAGCACGTCATTACTGTAATTAATCTTTCAAATTCTGCTGTCTGGCTGTATTTGTTTCAATCAATTTAAGTGTTTTTTTTCTTGTTCCCGAAGATAGTCGGAATTTTAGAAATATGTAAAATGATGCACAAAAGATTTCCACATGAATTTTATGGGCCTGGTATTAAACATGGTGTTTGCGGTTGGTTTATTTCTGTCTACCTCTGTGCTGACATGTTGACATAACACTGACACTGCTTAATTGGCCAGTAATCGTGGCTGGGCTGTAATTTAGAGCTTTTGTGAATTCTCCAATGTGCTCATGTCGAACTGTATTTCTGTCTACAGGACTATGGCAAGGAGTCTCAGGCCAAGGATGTGATTGAGGAATACTTCAAAAGCAAGAAATAAAATGTCAAAAAGTGGAAATGGAGCAGTAGTCTTTTTTTTTTTCTCCTCTTTGGATATTTAACTGACTACAAGCAAGTCAACTAATCAAACTGGCAGTCACTGTAAAACGTCTGTTCAGATGTTACTGCACAGCTTGTTTGCAAAACCTACAATGTGCTGTCTGTACAGTTAATGGTGGTTGATTGACAACATTGTGGCATGTTGGTGTGTTTGATTTATAAAATGTGTGCTTCATCATTAGCTAATGGGAAATATGGACATTTTAATAAAATGCAGCACATTAATTTCGGTCATCTGAATTTTGATCAGTTATACTTTACATTGGCGAAGATGCATAGGCTTTTGGTTATGTTTTCATCTTTTTGTATCTACATAGACATTTCTGACTAAGACATTAAGGCATAACACATGACATCCAAATCAATCCAGAATCAATTAACCCCTTCAATACAATTACAAAAAAAAAAAAAAATCCAGAAAAATAACTATAAATCTAAGTTTGACCAAAACATACAACACTGCCTTTTTTAAGGTGAAGTTTTTGATGAAGACTATTGTGTTGCGATTATTATACCACTAGGTCAAAAACACGTGAAAGTGTGTCTCCCCTTTAGGAGTGGATTTACCCATGAGGCACAGTAACAAACGTCATTGATTCCAATCTCCAATTATGCCTACAATTAATTTACCTAGCGTGTGTGTCGTTTCCTGTATCGGAGAATGCACATGTCAGACGGATGTTGAGCTCGGACTGAAAAATGATTATGGCTAGGGCTTGTAAAGCTCAAGCTGCGGCTGGAGTGATGTGCCTGTGCAGTGTTCCACCACCGTTCCTGTACAGAGAAGCCCTTGTTGTTGGAAGCTCTCCCTGAAGTACTGAAGATTGCTCTCATCCACAATGTCCTCGCCCATGGTATCTGCATGCCAGCTAAGGCCTTGGACAAGTATGTTTAATTAGTTGACTTTGTCAGTCTTTGTTTTGCACTTAGTAAATGGTTCCCTCTACTGAACTCTGATGTGGATTTCTGAGATGTGCCGTCAAATTCTGAAATGCACAAATGGGGAATGAGCCCTTAGTGTGAGTTAATTCAGTGTTCTTTCGCAGACATCAAGCCCATCTCTGCGCCCTTGAGCCTGCCTTCGTCAAGCTGGTGGAGGCCCTCTGTGCTGAGCATCAGATCAACCTGATGGAGTTAATGAGCCTGCTTATGACATCCTTGGAATTTACATGTCAGTACACATTAGTAGCCCTGTTCCACAAGTTAAAAAAAGGCTGTTCAATTTTATTTCAGGTTGATAATGAGAATCTTGGCGAACGGGTTGGTCTGTGCAAGATCAACCGTGAGGACAAACCCCACAAGGTTTGGGTTTCAGCTGTGTCGTCGTCAAGGTAAACGATCTGTTGCAGGGTTTTCAAAGTGCCTTTAAACATTTTGTTGTAACAGATTCCTGTTGAAACTAGATCTGCCAGTCAAGTGCAGCTGTTGATAATTCTTGGCTAGATGACAGCCAGGCTTATGAGCCCCATCATCTACATGTAATGTCTGGGGTACCTTAGAATGGCTACACATAGTAACACATGACAGCAAGCACCATGATTAAAGGTATTACTGTAATTAATCTCAAAGACTACTGTGTCTATGTTTTTCTTCTTCAAATCAACATACCTCTATTTTAACAGCTTTTTTATTTTGTGTCTTAACCCTCATGTTGTCCTCGGGTCAAATTGACCCGTTTTCATATATCAATGTAATTTTTAACTACCCAATTATAATTACGCAAAATAACACAATTGATTCCACACAACGCTCTTTGGCAAGTACAAATCTCTACTTTCATTAATTTTTTAAAGTCTTATTCAATTTTATAGCATTTGCAAAAAAATGTAAGTGGTTTTGAAATAGTATTGTGTAAAAGTTATTTTTTAAAGACATATTCCAGTCTGCGATTACCCATCAACATACATTCCTCTAATTTTAGTCTAAATAATTCCTAATTTCTGCTTTTCTAACTCAAACATTAGGTATAATTTCCTATAAATGAGGTGTATTGACCATAAATTCCAGAAATAACTGTAAAACTAGAGTTAATAAATTTGTGTTACGTAGTGTTGAAAACATTAAAAAAAAGTGACAAACATTGAAAAAAGCGTTAAAAGTGTTGATTTTCACTTTTGACTGGAAGACAACACAAGGGTTAATAACCTCAAACACATCTCTGGCATGTCTTTTGTACTTTTCGGTTGATGTACACTAGATGTGATACGGTTTAATTGGCCAGTAATATACATGCTCATCTCATACTGTATCCCTTTGTTTGCAGTAGGCTACTATGGCAACAAGTGTGTGATCAAGGATTGGCTAGCAGTAAAACTGGCCACTTTCTCCCAACTACTAGTATAACCATTCCCATCAGACATTTCTATCAAAGTAATTCTGATTTATAAAATGTGTGCTTTACCATTAGCTAGCAGGAAACATTGCTGTTACGAACAATATGCAGGCCTACATTAATTATTTTTGGTTATAATCTGAAGTTAGTTGTTGCAATTAAAGAAAAACAAGATGCAAAGGTCATTTGGATAAGTTTTCTCCTTTATATCTACATACATAGACATTTCTGAATAAAGAAAAGACATTCAAACACATTAAGGCACAACACATCATGACGCACATCCTCAGTTCTCCCCGCCCAAACGATTACAAAAATCCAGAGGAAAAAACAAAACAAAAAAAGACCCCAAATATTTTCTTTCCACCATACATCCACCACTGCCCTTTAAGTTTATTGTAAATAATTTACACAAGTTTCTGATGCAGTCTGCATTGTGTTGTGATTATACCACCAGGAAGAAAACACTTTTTAAAAAAAGCATTTGTTATCCCCGCACACACATTGCCTGTACAGAGAAGCCCTCGTTGTTTGAAGATAGTTTGTCCCAGGTGACCCACGGTCTGATACTAGTCTGGGCTGGTTGCCCCAGAGGAAACCAAACATCAAGGAGCTTCCCAAAAAGCATCCTCCCAAGCCAAGGGAGGTCTAAAGCCTTTCCAGGGGTTTAGTCTGCGACAGCTGCAAGGACGGTAGACGGGGGTTTTTCACAGCGGTCCGTTCCCAGTACTGGGGAAGCTTGGTAGTTGAGTCACCTCTGATTTTTTTTTTATACCTCCTTTCTCATCTCCTTTGCTTCTTAAGACAGTTTGTAAATCCAGACGTTCAAAAAGACAAGACAAAAAGGAAAAAAAAAAATCACAAAAACAGTTGCAGTGTATTGTTTGTTCTTAAATAGTTATACAAAAGAAGGGGGCTGCCTGGCTGACCATGTCCACGGTAACATTGCATGAGTCCATATTGCTATAATAGTTACAGGTACTCAAACTCCAGTGCTTGGTGTAGTGCCAGCAGGTCAGAGTGACTGGATATCCTCCAGAAAGGCATGTTGTGCTGCAGAATAAACACACACACATTAAAACCAGCAGTACTGTTTCCGTATCTGCACACCGCCACCTTAAGTCATGCTAGCTACACTACAGTAGCTTGTTGCTGCTTGCTTTGCAAAAGCACTGCAAACATAATCCATGCAATCCCAAGGCTAGAAGGAAGAGTTCAGTATTTTGGGAAATACACTTATCTGCTTTTGTCCTGAAACTTAATATAGATGAGAAGATCAATACCGCTCATATCTGCCAGTTGAATAAGGCTACATTCTGCAGCTCTTAGCTTAGCATAAATACTGGAAATAGGAAAAACCATTAGCTGGGCTCTGTCCAAAGATATAAAATAGTACACCTAAAACATGTCTAAAGCTAGCATCTTATTTCTTGTTTGTTTTAATCATTAAAAAAGTGTAAAAATGACAATTTGTGGTTTTACAAGGGACAACCAGCTTAAACTAAGCCAACAGGCTCTTGTCTTCGATGAGGTTGCCAGGCAACCAGAGTAACTTCGATGGCATATAGCTCCCTGTACAAACATCCAATTGTTTTCACACTGCGGATTTTATTTTTGCTTTAAAGACAATGGTTAGCTGATTTTGTTATATTTGTTTCCCCCTGCTTCCAGCCTTTATGCAAAGCTAACTGGCTGTAGCATTATTTTTAAGGGCAAGATAAGAGAGTGGTATCAATCTTTTCATCCAACACTTAACAAGAAAGTCAATATGCATATTTCCCATAATGTCAAACTATTTCTTTCACAATCCACACCCAGCATTATGAATGAAACCCAAAGCTGGAGAAGAGATGGGATTTATATTCACACTCAAGGAAAGCACCACTTGTCTTTTTTGTGAAATAACTCTGCTTTTCTCTTCCATAAACTACTGTATTAATGAAAAATAAGATTCCACACACCACTGGAAAAAAACGTTATTGCTCTCAACATATGAGATTGTTCAAAGCTTAATCACTGTATACATTTTGGCAGCCATTTTTTTTCAATGTCGAACGTGACACAAATCAAGAATTTGGTATATTTGTCTTTCAAACGTAGGTGCAAAATGTACGTTAGCCAAGCCCCAATCTCAAATTTTCACCCTGAAAGTTGCAATCAAAAGTCTCCTGTCACTCCGTAAATAAAAGAGGGGGGGAGAGCAACAGCAAGTAGAACAGAAAAAAAGTAAACAACCAACACAAATCCTCTACAGCAAAGAAAGGCAGGCTTCGTCCAATCAGAGCTCACACTGTGTGGAGTAGGCGGGGTCACAGTGAGGGTCCATTACCTTTTTGGCCGCCTGCTCCTCTTCCACACCGTCCCCAATTACAACATACACTACTTTCCTGCCAAACCTTTGCATTATGCGTTCAAAGCAACTCTCTTTTCCTGCAAAAAAACAAATAAACAAGGGGAAGGAAAGAGGGTCACAAAGTCAGAGGGGTCAAAGTTCAGAAGTCGTTTGTTTACCTGGCTGGCTGCATGCTCTTCATCCTTCCCATCGCCAATCACAACATATGTAATGTTAGTGCCAAAGCGGGAGACTATACGCTCAAAACAGCTCTCTTTGCCTGGAGACAAACAAATGGCTTTCACAGGTTTTTCTTTTGTTGAAGAGGCAGAGCTGTCTGCATCTCACTCACTCACACACACACACACACACACACACACACACACACACACACACACACACACACACACACACACACACACACACACAAATTATCCCTTGACGGATAGTTACTTATAATAATAATAATGAATCCTGACATGCACATGGTGCATACTGAGAGGTACTTTAATTCAGATAAATATAATAAATCTGGTTGCCACGACAACTCAAAAAGCAAACGTGGTTGTCAGTGAAGTCAGAAGTCACACCCTTCGTTAACCTTTAGCCTTCTTCCTGTACAACATACACAATGCTAATTACATATAGAGTCATTCCAAATGCATAGTAATGTCTCCATGAGCTTCTGGCATATGGCATCTGAACCCTCTAATATGACTTGTTTTGTTTCCTTTGTTAATATTGAAAGGTTAAATATGATTTAGTGTTGGATACAGCACAGGCACATGCTGAGGTTCAGGCTAATGGAGTCCATTCAGAATATAGGCATCTGGCCTGGACGATTCTATGAGTGTTTGAGTTGTTTAAGGCCAGATCAGGACCAAATGTGAGTTGAGATATAATGAAGTTGAATATAATGTTGTATAGGTCAGCGTGAGCTGGAGATTCATGATTCAGAACACCCTACACACCCACAAAAGTGCTTGCAATTATTCTGGGTGATTAGACTGCTCAGGTCGAAATTGGGTGAAGCTTTGCTGGAATAATGTAAGGTCACCAAATGTTGTGAACCAGCAATAAGAATGACGAGGGTTTAACTCCCCTTACACCTAATGGGCTGGTCAGAGAGATGTCAATCAAGCTCTGTCTTAGAAGAGCTCTGATCAGGTTATATAAATACAATGTGTGTGTGTGCGTGTGTGTATCTACCATCCATCATTGCTGTTGTGCCCCATCAGTGACAGTTAATCAATTGTCAACACAGTAAATCATTCGAGGTCCGATGCTGTAGCCAAGAGGCTGGCTGCACAAGTTTGCATTACTTCCAGTTATTTTGTGTAGATAGTGGAAGTCTTTACCTTTACAATGCAAAAGCATTCATTTCACATAGCTTAATTATATTTACTGCACATAGACATTTATATAACAAACACAAACTGGCACATGTTGTGGTCAATCTTAAATTGTAAATGCCCAATGTTCACAGTGCACTTGTTAATAAATAAATTTTTTTTAGTACTTGATAGCCTATTGCTCAAGGTCTGTGTGTTTGTTTGGCCAAGGTGTAACCAGCATGATCTGAGGATTTAATGTAAATTGGGTTATCTCTCTTTCTTTTTCCTCTCTCTCTCTTTATGAACATTCCCAATCAGCTGTTGCCCAACTAAAGCAATATGTTTAATATCATAACAAGAAACAGGATATCAGTAACATATGGAGTAGGTGAAGAATCATTAAAATAACATAACCAACTAAATAAATGTGACCGTTGAACTGTTAAAATACCATAAATCCAAAATATAGCCCGTTCCACATGAAATAATAAACATATGAGATTATTATTTGGATGTGTGCGCAAGAGTGTATGTGCCTTACCTATTTTTGTTGCACTGTAAATGTTCTCAATGGGGAAAACAGATCCCAGACTATATAAGAGAACTTTAGCCAGCGCTGGTATGAGCTGCGTTGTGGTCACCAACACGTTTACACAGTTACTCCTGTGGGACACAGATGGAGAGCAGAGCGTATTATATAAAGAATGGATAGATGAACAGATCAATAGAGGGATGAATGGATCATGTGTTAATGTCCTTTGATGCTGAATATGGATTAGATCCCACGCTCTAAATCTCGACATTAATTAAAAGAGGGGAGGACTAGGAGAGCGATAACAGTCTCTGTGAAAGAAAGGATAAATATAACAAAGTGGCACCTGGAGCTGATGATGGACAGGGACTTGAGGGCGTGGGTGAGCCAGGAGTCAGTCAGAGCCTCGACCTCTGCTCTGAGCTGCAGCCAGGCGTCTCTTTTAGCAGGACCCAGCAGACCTAAAACACAGTATGACCTTAGTAAACCCTCACAGCATCCGGCCTCACACACAGCAGGAAAGTTAAAGAAACAATAAGCAAAGTTGTCTAGGGTTAGACCCATATGAAGTCGTTATGTGGTCCTTTAATGTAATATTGGCTTAGGTGTTATCCATTACAAACTTAAGATGAAGTTTTAGTTTCCTAAACACTGTTTTAGAATAGTTTCTACTTAATATATGTCAGGAGAAAACACTAAATATATTTGACGTTTTGGCCTGAAATTGGCCAAATAAAAATGATTACTGTATTGTGAATCAGCTTAAATATCCACCAACAGCAGTTGTGTTATTTATATTTTCTTTCATAAACCCATAATGATCCAAAAAGAAATAAAACCCTATATATAGTAGTTTGCTGTTTTTTTATGAAGATTGACTGGATTATTTATTATATTCATATTAGCAGTATGCCTATACACTGTATGCATCTTATATAACCAATGTTATTGTCCACTAGTATTTATTTGTTGTCTTTGGAATGTGGCTTCTAATTCCAGGTTGCATCTCTTTTTCAGCTATAGTATCAGATACATTTAACATTATTTTATTAGAAGTATTATACCCTGCTGCATCTGTCCAGAATATATGGAAAACATGAAACAAGCTTATTATTTTTGGTACATTTTTGGAATCTTTTCAGACACAACTTTAATCTGCAGTTTAACAACTCCTTCCCCTCTCTGCCACCCTCAGGTCTGTCCCTGGTGTCCAGCAAACTCCCGTCTGATTGGCTTACCCCCCACATTGTTTTTGTACGTGCTATACAACTCTTTGACTCGTCGGTAGCGGAAGGCCAGTTTCCTCATCCAGTCGACCCCACCGCGGACCCCCGTAGCCAGGCACAGGTTGGCGCTGGTTGCAGCTGCATGGAAGCCATCAGTTGCAAAACTGTAAGTACTGTCAATAATAACGATATGTTTTATTTAAAAAATCTGCTCTGGTAGAACAAAAAGATCAAATGGTTATTTTCATTATTCGGTACTATAACATAACTGTACTTGTAAGAATGCAATTAATTACTACCTTTAAAATGCAAAGGAAAAGATATACATTTGACTATATTTAATAAATGAATATATTACATCTTTCAAATATGATATGCCTACTTTAAGAGCTAAACAATAGAAAACAAATACTGTACTTTGTGAATGACTGTCCTATGAATAACTTAAATATTAGTTCAATTAATTAAATAAAATCAACAAAGTTTACATTGTACTTGTTATAAAAAATAAATGTGAATGGTTGAATTATTACCTTAAGTCCTGACCATTGTCGTCTGATGACACATCATCAATATGTACCTGATCACACTCCTGTGCAAATTTTAAGTGTCACAGCAGCAAAAGTACAAAAACAGATGTATAGATTAGTGACTTAAAAAAACTAGTATGCTATATGAGCATTTAATATATACAAATGAAGCATGAAATAAATAAAATAAAAAGGTACTAACACAGCAACATAAATATTATGCTAACTATAAACTGTATTAAGCACTGTATTCTGTATAGCTAGATTTCCAATGCATACATTTATTAATCTATTTACCATAATAACAACATTCATAACAAAACAGCACGTACTTAAATTAGAATATAAACATGGTGCAGCCTTGACAGTAAGGGGTGTGTTATTTCACTTTACACCACTAGAAGGCAGTAGTAGTATTTAACCAAATGAAAATTTAAAAAAACAGTTTTATGTGCTTATTGTTGTGCTTCATGCAAAAAATGTGAATACTGTGCAAGAAAAAACTCAATATGCCTTTGAATATCTTAAAATGTGTCTTTTTGTAAGTGTCAGTCTGATATGTGTCTCACCTCCAGGTCATTAAAGAATAAGTGTGTATCAGCCAAGTTGAAGATCATCTCCTCCATCCTCAGACCCAGCGTTACCGCCATGGGAGGGTCCTAATGGAAGAGATAGATAATAACAACATTATCATCATGACATCACCATTATAACAAATTATTGCCTTATCCGAGAGACATTACTTTTTCTTATCTCATGAACCATTTCAGTTTTTACACACATCCTTTTTCTTCCCAATTCACATCTCTGTCCCCCCACCCCCACTTTAAGAGTTGGTACGCTCCACTCATCACAGCAGATGTTGACAGACAGGTTGCACTTGTTCGGTCCCATCAACATTCCTCATGCTTGGTGTTGGTGGGTGTTTGTGGGGGGTGAGAGAGGTGAGAGAAGAGTGTGTGTCTTCATGTGTGTATTGCAGAGAGTAGGCACTCTCAAAGGGAGACGCTGGAGTGTGTGTGCGTGTGCGTGCGTGTGTGTGTGTGCGTGCCCATGTATGCCCGGGGTTCAGCTGCAAAAAACATCTTCTGTGATAGGTCAGCAAGGGACGACAGCTTGGCTCGCGATTTGCTGACACTGTCAGACGACCAGAATAGAAAGAAACTAACAGGATGAGAGTGAAAGTGAGCGAGCAAGTCACAGAAAGTGTGTAGAGCTCTTGAAAACTTGACAGTTGCTAATAGTGATAGCAGTCATTTTGCCTGTATTTCTTTCCCTGCTTCCCTGTCAATCAAAGAGACAAGAGGCACTTAGGTTTGTCTCTCAGGTAATAATTATGTTGGCTTAGAGCCAAAGGAAAGTTGTTTCGAACCACTAATGGCTGAAATATGTTTATTCCCTTTGAGGGGTGGAATTTAGCTGTTGCTTTGGGCTCCAGAAAAGCTGAGGTGGCTTGTTTTTGTAATACTTTGCCAGAGAAGTTTAATCAATCACAGGGAATTGCAAATATTACTTTGGCCTGGCAAAAGTAGCCTGAAACAATTCCACTCTGTTATAATTTGAATGTTGGAAACTCAACACTTCATGATGATGTGAACATGGTTATAATAAAAGTAATATAATAATTGTATACAGTATATACATGCAGTATATATATATATATATATATATATATATATATATATATATATATATATATATATATATATATATATATACATACATACAGTATATATTTTAAAACGTAAAACCTAATTTAGAACAGATAATACCCTCAAAGCCCATAGGAGAAGGGTACTTATGGTTGCTATGTCAACAGTGTAAACCCTATTTTGGGAAAGGTGTGAACAGACACAGCTGCCACTATATTGCTTGAATGCAGCAGCAGCAAATGTAGTGAAAACATGCTTCTATAATTACTTTGTTACAAAACACAACACATTATTAGAGATTGATAACATTTAATTCATTATTTGTTTGCAAAACAAGAGAATTGCTTTTTTTAAGATTATTTTTGGGGCTTTTCCTTTTATTTGATAGTGACAGTGGATAGACAGGAAACGGGGAAAGAAAGAGAGGGGATGACACGCAGACTCAGCCAGCATGGGGCGCACGCTCTTACTGGGTGTGCTAGGGACCGCACCGAGAACTGCTTTCTAAACCGAGACTAAATTTGTAATCATCCTTTGGTATTCAGTATTTCTCTACCAAAAAAACACACAGAGGCACACAGCAATTTACAACTCACCAGGGCCTTTCTATTACCCATTAAATCCCAATTGCCAAGCATTAAATTCCACGACTAGGAAGTATATCAGTGCCCGCAAACCCCTATCTGTAAAACGCCTCCTATGGCTCTATGCAATGGTGTGTGTGTGCCGTGCAAGCTTTTGTTTGACTGCCAAACATGAATATCAGAATGGACTCTGCAGACTGCAGAGTAGGATGCAAAGCCCGTACAGGCAGGCTGGTGGCTTACACCGGTGCCCACAGGAAACGACATCATCCAGTGAAAATCTGTAGCCTTGGCCACATAGGATGATCCCAGATCAGAACCAAGAACTAATAAAATAGAGGGAACTATAAACAGTGTAGCTGAAGGCAAGACCCCCAAATTAATTCAAAATGAAGATTGGAATAAATATCAGTCCAAGTTTACATGCTATTTTAATATCATGTAAACTATGATTAAAATAATGTGAGCAATAGCAATTATTAATGGCTTTTTTTAATATGTAGTGCATCCAAAGATTTTTTTTGCATGCGGTCATCATCATAAATTGACCATTACATTAGTAGTTGATGTAATGTTAATATGATATACTGAGGGAATTTATTTGAATGGTGTGCTCATTGTGAGTTTTATTTTTTATAAAAGTCACATTTAGAGATCAAACAAGTCCTCTCAAAAGAAATGGTGGGGGTTTGATTTCAGAGGTATAATATCAACGCACTACCCCTACTTAAACTTAATTTCATTGGCAGATAACGTATTTTTATCTGTACAAATTATAAAGTTTTTCTGAAATGCCTTATCTTTCTTCATCCTGGAGAATATCATGTCAGGTGGACATACTTCTTTAAACCCCTGAATAGTTGTTTAGCTCTTCCTGACAAGATCCCCACCACCCAACAACCTCCACCAATCACAGGGCATGGGAGCCTGTGAGGCAAAGCCTGGGGCCAAAGAGTCCACAGACCACTCACTGCAGGATCACTTGTAAATCTTATTGCTGTGAGCTCATGGTAATAACTGAAGGTGAAGCAGATGAACATATCAGCAATATTATCAACTCCTCCCTTGTCTCATTTGGATGTTGGCAGCTAGACAGTCAGAGTGCACTGTTTAGAGAGCACATTAAACTGAAACTGTAAAAGTCAGGGGGGCATGACCCCCCTATTACTAGTAAGAAAGTGCTTTCTTGGGTCAGTCAGTAACAGGATGACTTATCATTCCTCCAAACTGCCTTGGAGGGTTTGTGTTATTAATCCACCATTTGGCCAATAGTAGTAATTTGTAAAAAGCTGGAGCAAAGTGGAAAGATTTGTTGTGCCTTCATTTAATCAAAATCAGATCGGTATTGTCCTAGCTGTAACCTGGGATTCCATTTAGGCAGACAGAAAGAAAATGGATTGATAGACTGACATACTGCTGGATGGCTATAGAAATTAAAACACAATAATAACAGAAGTTTATCTTACCTTGCCATATTTCTGTGCGTAGGAGCCTGTGAGCAGAGAGTGGAAGACGATGATTGTCTCGTCCAGATCCCACACAAACACCCTCTAGAGAACACAAAAAATAGACAATGAAAGATGGTAATGTCCATATTTTTAACCCATATGTGCATTTATGCTCAACTGGACAGTGACATGGGTGGTCCTGCTCTCTATCATCTGTTTTGAGACTTCAGCAAACAGAGAGGCTGACGATCAAAGGGAATACCACATATCCATTGAGATTTGAATGGAATATTCAGTAAGTGCTTAGTCAAGTGGGTGTTTTTTGGTCCCTTACCTCCAGGTCACTATCAGGGGGAGGGGAGGGGTTGTTCTTACGGCCCCTGCCCCGGGACTTGGATCCCCCACTCCGGCAGGCTCGGTCATCCAGCTCTTTGATGGGCGTGGAGGGGCTCTGCACTGTATCAAAGTCCCCTGAGAGTGTATGCAAACACAGGCAGGGCTAAACATTTAAAATTTGCCAATGATCAAATGTCAGTAATGATGTGGCTTGAGCTGATCCCACAGGTGTTCTGGAGTATCCACTTCAAGAAAAGCAATAAATCAGACATTGTACAGTAAAAAGCCATGTAGTCAGGTTTAATAATTCAAGGTAATTGGCACAACATATCAACTTAAAGACTACCAAGGAACCTAAACAATAGTACCATTGGTATGCTGACTGATTCATGATAACATGCAATAGTAAAAAGTTAAACAGAGGTGGGGGAAAGATGGAGCTGTGCAATAAATTAGAAAAGTTAATTAATCTGATGCTTTTTGCAAAGATACAAACTTCTGCAGGAGCAAACATGAGCACACACACATTTGTGTGCACGTACACACACCTTCCTTATGCCATATGCTCCCACTGCTGTGTGGTAACTAGAACCAGACTCTAAGCTTCGGCGCTCATATTGTTATGTCTCAATCAGGGAGGGAGGGAGAGACCAAGAGAGAGGGGGTGGATAAAGACACAATGCATGTGAGATACAAAAAAAAAACAGATACGAACTGTAACTCCAAGAGGAGAGAAAAAAGAAAAATAGTGAGAATAGCAGTGAGAGGGAAAGTGCCAGTGACAGGAAGAATGATAAGCTCCTTTAATCAGCTTCCTGAATGACAGCCAAGATAAACCAAAGGAAAAATGGGAACAAAAGGAACAAAATTGAATACCAAGCCCAATTTCTGTACATATGGGTTTACTTGAGCTCTTTCTCATTTTGTTTTCTCTTCTCTTTCTCTGACATGTCTACAAAAGTGCAATATTTAACATAACTTAACTCTAAATCAAATTCTCTGAGGCTAATGTAAACATATGCCGATCCTCCAATTAGCGAGTGCGATGCCAGGTAACTAAGGCTACAGTCTGAAGTTACTTCCTGTGCTTCATCATTGGTGAAAGCGAGTGTTGAACTCAGTTACCCAAACTGTGGTATTTTCCTACTGAAAACAAGATTATGGAGCAGGTAAGAAGGAACTGTGATAAATCTGACATTTGTTTGCATAGTTATGAAGTTAGAAGAACTGTGGCATTCTGTTGATGATCTGTTTCTTTTTAATACAAACCTGGGTGAAGTTCAGCAGCCTGTCCGGTCATGGCAGGGGCGGGATCTTGCAGCTGGTAGGCTGCCGTTGAGCCTGTGCCATCCACGCTGTTGGAGGTCATATAAGTTCCATAAGCAGAGGCGGAATAATACTGGGCATACTGGTTTTGGCCAAACGTTGTATATGAGGGATAATCCTGCAGAGAATAACAAAAATTATGAGCACACAAGAGTGCAGAGACAAAAAGAACATAAAAACAACAGGAAAATTGAGATGTTTCACTTGTCACGAGAGGTTCAAACTGACTTTTGAAGAGAGATTTTACAAGTGTTTCTTCTCATTTCTCTAATCTTTTATTCCCTCGACACTGTAGTTTATACCTCCAAAACAATTAAACATTAAAGCCTTGTGTTGCTGCTTTTTACTGAGCCAGTGGAGATGGGCGCTTTTATGAGTCAGCGCTCTAAACCTGTCACTATGTCCATCTCTACAAGTCCTTATAAAGTGGAGCATACCACATGACTGCACACACATGCACAGTTGGTGTGTAGTCAGCAAGTTGTGTATGTAAGCGTGCATATTCACACATACTGTATACACACAGGCTTGCTGTCGGTCAGTCTCTGTCTCCCTTTCCGTCTCTTGCTTTCTTTCTGTTACACACACACACACACACACACACACACACACACACACACACACACACTCTCTCTCTCTCTCTCTCTCTCTCTCTATATTCCCCTTAATCCACCCACACAAGCCAAACCTTGACTTTTCCCTCTGTAAACAGTCACATTTATCATAGTGGAACATTAAAATCCCCCTTTAAGCATTTTATAACCACAATACAATTCATAATATGGGCATAGAGAAATATTCAGAACAAAACACTCTTTCACAAAATACAAATTGTTTGTTTTGCTTGTAATTCTGTCCCTGTTGCTGGGTAACACTGTAATTAGATTTCATTTATTGAATGAGGAAAAGTTGTGTCTGTGGGAGAGTGACTGTAAACCACTTCTGGTCTCAAATACTACACAACAACTGCACCATACAAAATCCTCATCTTTAGTTTGAGCCAGAATAAGGAGGAAAATGACATTCACTTGACCCTTCAGAGCTAACATGTAGCGTGGTTGATCTGCTCTGGCAAGAACTACCTTGGGAAATGGACTTTCTTATTGGTCCTGGGAAAACGTGTGTTACCTAAGCTCCCTTTCAGCTGGACTGTATCAACAGCCCAGGTTTAAACTAAAAGGACACACACACACACACACACACACACACACACACACACGCACACAGAGTATATAGACACTAGGGTACCTGCTGTGTGGCAGTGTAGTTGGCGGGGTTGGACACTGAGTTGTTGGTTGCATATAGGCCTGAGGAAGGAGTGAAACTTGAACCTTCGATAAAAAGAAGATGGAATTAGACAAAGACACCACAGAGAAGAAACAAATGACACAGAAAACATGCTTAAACTGTGTGCAAAGTCATAACATTAAAAGAAAAGATCACTTTCAGCAAGAATAATTGATTTTAACAGGAAAAGAATTGATAAATATATTACATGTTATTAAATTGAGATGGGAGTGACAAGTGAAGCATTCAATGCTAAAGTGTTCAGTGCTTGCAACTGACCTGGCATCTGATAGGGTGAGTATGCAGTCTGTCCGGGCTGAGGTGTGGTGAAGCCGGGACTGTAGCTGAGGCCTGTCTGCAGAGGAGACTGACTCTGATTCAGGCCGCTCTCTGTCTTAATGCCCGGCAGCATCACACCGAGGTCTGTGGCAAGAAACAGAATCCACGGAATGTTATACAATGCATTGCATATTTTACAGCATCAGCAAATTGTATAATAAAAATTGGAAGATGAACTTAACATACACATTCACATATTCACATATTTCACTTTATGTCATTCTTTGTTTTGGCTTCTCTTAGTATCCCACTTAGGTTCGCTCTAAGCTCATTATAAACCGTTTTTTCGTTTTGGTGCATAACCTGCAGTTTCATTTGAGTAAATCTTTGTAGAGTAACACTTCAGTCAGACACTGACTTCAGTTTTACTCAATGGATTACAAAATAAATGGACTGTTTATATGTGTTTATTAGTGCAGCCACTGTATGTCACTATTTGTCTTCGTATATATGAGTTTAATACTACCATAGGAGGACAGTCCGTATGCCTGTCCTGCCTGGGAGTAAGCGGTGTAGACGGCCGACTGTTGCATGCTGCTGAACTGGGGTTGACCGGCGTACGTCGGCATGGGAGGGGCTGCCGGTGTGGAGAGAATGTGAGGATAGGGCCTGGGAGAAGAGAGGATTGACATATGAGGTAGATACAACACACGTGACTGTAGAATAGGCAATAATGATAAAGTCTAGCAGACGGTATGCTGATAAGAAGTCTTAGACAGCAGCTTCTGTTGTGTAAAAAGTCAGACTTACTTGGATGGGTAGAGGGGAGGGGAGTACTGGTGTGCTGAACGAGGGCTGTACCCGCTGCTGGTGATTACTAAAAACAATAATCAAAAACAACAAGGCAACACAAGGTTTTTGATGGTGTCAACTCAAATCTTGTGTTTCCTTTCACATTTCACAAAACCACTCTTGAACAGCACAATTCAAGGCCTCTGGCATGTTGGAGTTGTAATGCTGTTCCAAGATAATTTGAAGCATTTTCAATGGAGAAAAGCCAAGTTCTCCCCCTTTAGAGAGCACTGTAGTCCATGAAACCCTCAAAGCGGGCCTCATAGTAAAACACAATGTCTGTTTGTGGTCATTGAGATGTCAGAGCTCAATACTGACAAACACCCCGTTGCTTCTTAACCCTCACTGTGTGTTGCTTAATGGTGGTGGTGTGTGTGTGTGTGTGTGTGTGTGTGTGTGTGTGTGCGTGTGTGTGTGTGTGTGTGTGGGGGGGGGGTCATCAGTGAGTCTAAAAAAAAGGACTGCCAGCCTTTGATGACAAAATCCAAGGACATGCAATACTTCGTGGGATTAGTGCTTTCAGCAGGCCTACTGCTCAGCTGAAATGGATGATGGTGTTTGTGTGTGTCTGAGAAAACATAGTGATGTAGAGCTGACTAGTACAGAGATGTGATTTTTGAACTCTGGATGAGTGAAATAGTACATGAGTGCATTTCTGTAGGCAAATGTGTGTGTTACCTGAGCCTGCATATGTGTCCAGTGCTGTGTCGCCTGTCGTAGTGACTGTATCGCTGTTGTTCATAGGCTCTGTTTTCACTTAAGGAAGAGGAAAAAGATTGGTGTTAGGGGAGGCCAGTAAGGTAGTACCACACACACACACACACACACACACACACACACACACACACACACACACACACACACACACACACACACACACACACACACGCACGCGCGCAAATAAGAAAAACTACCATGCAGTTCCAGTATGGGAGCAAATGCTGTGTGCAGGGTTCCTTCTCAAATTGTTATGACATTTTATAGTTGTTAATTTAAATTACTTTCTATAACCAAGTCAAAACACCACCATGACCTGTTCCTTCTTGATTGTTTCTTTTTTTGTAATGATTATGGTTTACAAAATATAATTATGATGCTTTGGGGAAATCCCCTGATGTTAACTTACTTTCCCAGTAAATGAATTGAATTCTCCAGCTTTTGATAAATGTGTTGACTTGTGGGAACCCTGCAACTATCCACACACACACTGTGATAAATCCAATGGGATCCAAAGAGCAGGGAACACTGCACAGCAAAAGAAAATCACTGCAATTCTGGCATGAAAAAAAAACATCAGATCTAGGACAAGCCTAAACTATAGAAACCCATTCCTTTTGCATTTAAAGTAAAACTGTATGACCTCTGGCCTTGGATTCACACACACATGCACCTCTGTACCATAGTCCTTGGAGCCCGGGGCAGGGGGCGGGCTGCTGCAGCCCAACAGCCAATCAGCCGTGTTTAGAACTGTCATGTTTTCACCTAAAGGGGTGCAAGGTGGGAAGGTGGTGAGGATACGATGCACTAAGAACCAGATGCCCTTCCCAGTTATGTGGGACATGGTGTTATCTTAACAAGTAGACATTTGTATTGTAAAAAGTATTTTTTTAAGAAATAGTTTTGGTAAATTATAAACATTTTGGGAAATATGCTTATTTGCTTTCTTGCCCGAAGTTAAATGCCACTACCATATACTAAATATACTTGGAATTGTTAGCTTAGCTTAGCTAGGCATAACAAATGGAGGGAAACAGTTAGTCTGACTTGATCCAAACTTAAATCTGCCTACTAGCACCTCTTGACGCACCTCGTTACCATGAGGTTGCTTGGCAACCAGCTGAGAACACAAGAAGTCTCAATGCATGTCTAAGAAATATAAAGACCATAACTTGTGTCTTTACACTTTGGTTTTTGTACAGATTAAACAAACAAAATATGGCATGTTAGTGAGCTTAGATCAGCTTGTATAGGCTAATTTTGTTACCTTCAGACATAGCCATGCTAGCTGTTCCCCCTGTTTTTAGTCTTTATGCTACGCTAAGCTAACAGTCTCCTGGCTGTAGCTTCACATTAAACCCGCAATAATCAAATTCTTGACCACTTAAGGGCAGAAGAAACCAGCTGTAAACATAACATTGACATAGTGTTACCTTATATAATTGAAATGCCTATTTACAGCAACATTAGCATTCATTTGGAGTTGTGTTCCTTCCTTCATCCACTCTCCTGAGAGGCTAAATGTTCCACTATGTTTACATGCTTATTGATAACTTTGTCTGCCATTTGGTGCTGGGCAGGTAGTGTACAGTGGCTTTTACACTGAAAACACCTACCTGTAGCAAAACAGTTGTGGGCAGTAAAACCAAAACAATGAGCTGAAAGGCGCTCAAATGCTCCGTGGGAAACTGCAGATTAGGATGATAATTATCTGCGGGTTAGTCACTATGAGCAACACCTTTCACATACAAGAAGTTATCTAAATATAAAAATATTGATTATTGCTGCTTTAACAGAATTTTGAGAGAGGTATTTGTCTTCTAATCTAACTCTTAACACAGCAATAAAGCATATTTCCCAAACTATTCTTAAAAGAGAAGCACACCTGTTAACCACCTTAACATCCTCCATGCTGTTTTATTTAGTTACTTTTCTTGTTTTTCTTTAAACATGATTAAAACTCATCATCAGTGACCATCTGAGAAATCCATTTAGTTCAGGACAACGTCATTAATCCCCTCGGGGAGCAATACAACCCATCGGACAAGCCCTAATGAAGACAAATGAATTGCTATGGAGATGGCCCGTGGGCCCGAGTTTTGGCTGATGTCAGATGAGAGGTATGTTGGGTATGTAGTTTGTTTTGGCTGTGATGTTGTAGTACCGGCTCTGTCTGCTTAAAACATTAACTGTGAGCTCATCAAAAATGATTTAATGTCTTCTAATATGGTCGGATTCCACCGTTAAGTCCACTCTGCTTATTTCTCTGGCTGTGTGTGTGTTGACACATCAAGTTGACTAAAATGCGGTATCTCACTTTTTCCATTACATTAGTTTCCATTGCCTGTTAAATCAGTAATAGATCAAAGGATCACCCTGAACTAAAGCACTTAACATCCAGTGCCATTGCATCAAACTGCAGAAATATACTGCAGAGGACAGACACTGAGACAGGAAGAGATCGAGGGGGACAGTAGAAAAAGATGAGAAGAGCGCTTGCTGGTGTTGACATCTAAGAGAGCTGTGATGCTTTAATGCTCTTGTAGAGTGAATAGTTTCCAGGAGGATTTTGGGCTTGCACTCAAACATATACACTCAAACACATGCACACACGCACACACACATACAAACTTTGCTAAGCGGTTGTGGAGGAGAGACTGACTTCATTTGCACACTTTTTGCAACTTCATCAGCCTTTTCTAATTATCTCAACAACTGCCGTAATCTATTCATCAAACTTCTAACAACAATATGAACAGCAGTCTTCATACAGCAATATAACAGTACCATGAAAAAGTATTATTATGATACTCATGATGATAAAATAGTATTTAACAAAACAGCAATATGCACCTATTTTAATGCAGGCGGATAATAAGGTAAACCCACTGCTGAGAGTACAGAAAAGGCTCCAGGATTAATAAATCCTGGCTGTTAGCCTAGTCAGGACCAGGCTAGCTGTACAGAATAAATCTCCTTGGTAATTTAGGTGCCTCTGCTTTTGTGCAACCAAGTCTAGACTAAATTCATCCAGGGTAACTGGAATATCATGGCTTAATCCCTTATCCTGGTTTTGTGCAATAGCCCCTTGAAGTGCTTTGCTATGTGTTTACACACATCCTCCAGTGGTATATTCAAGTCTTCATGCCAGAGCGAGATGTGTGTATGTGTGCATTTGCATGTGCGCGTCTCCTTCTGTCTCTATGAATTCCTCAAAAAGTACATATCTCTGCATATTGAAAATCTTTCTGACTGATGGTTTTGCAATAGATTTAGAATTACATTACATTACACTCATAACTTTCTTTTGTCCAAAGTGATTTACAAAATGCACTTTTAACATCTGCTAGAGCAGCAGCCAGATGTCATAAAAAAATCTATAAACAATAAACAAATTGTACGGTACAAATGCTTAGACTTTGTGTTATATATACATATATATACATATATAATGTACATATTTTCCTGTTTAGTTTAAAAATGAGACATCAGTTATTGCAAGCATGACATGTCGAGGTGTAGTCTGCAGCAGGTTTTCACAGTGACTCTGATGTCCTGACTTCAAAGACAAATCATTCTTTTCATGGTCTTCATTTCAGATAAAAAACATAGATTAAGCTAGACATCTTATGTAGAACGCTACATAGAATAATTCAACATTTTAGGAAATTTGTTATTTGCTCTCTTGCCCGAGAGTTGTACCATCACACACTTTCGGTATAGTTCCTTTAGAACCGTAGTTAACCCTGTATGGACATGTACCTAAACACTAGATCTGTTTTGAGTTTCCACAGCAGAAAATCCAGCTGTTCCACTGAGCGCTCCCTCTAGAGGCCTGGAGAACGTCCGTTGTGTAATCTGGGGGCAGCGTTTTTTTGCTTGCATTTGTTTTCAGGGTCGTCTGCTTCTTTTTTCGGGCTTTGTGTGCTTTTCTTTTTCCATCGTTTATGTATTTGGTTGTGTTGTATGTATTTGGAGCGCGTTTGCGGAATGCTGCGCATGTGTTGTCAAATTTATGAAGTTTTCTTAATTTGCTTGTGTTTTGTCTAGTTGCATGTTTTCTGAAGTTACACGGCATTTGCAAGGCATGGTTGGCCACCGTACAGGTCTCACTCAGGTCAGTGTCCAACATAACCTCATAACCTTCTCAGGCAGAGGAGTATACAACCTGGTGCCAAAATAAATTCAGGGAATGTAGACAGCTGCAGGATTAAGATTGATGTATTTGATTAGGACAATACACAGTAATCAACATTTCTGTAAATGCGCCAGTGTTAGCCAGTTGGCTACTTTTCAACTGTGTTCCTCGTTTCGTTACCTAGCATGCATGTCTTTATGGTGGGAGGAAACCAGAGCACCCGGAGGAAACCCACACAAACACAGGGACACCACAAACACACAGACAGGCCTGCCTGTCCACACCAGTGATCGAACTCCGCAGTGCCAACTTGCTGTGAGGCAGAAATGCTAACCACTGAGCCACCGTGCTGCAGGGAAGCATGTGGAATGTTTTGTTTCAAGATTGTCTCCTTTTGTAAGTCAGTGGGCCTGCGACACTTTCGCATACTTCCCAAAGAGAGAGAGAGAAAGGCTGAACCAGGCTTTAGCATCTGTGTTTAGGTGCCTGCAATATCTTTGTTTAAATTAAATTCATTAAATGCTCCTGTGTCTCCCGCACCTTCTTCAAGTATGTGAAATGAGTTGTGATACTCCTGAGTTTTTCCTTAACAAGCACCTTTTAAAGCTTGCTAATTAATATCTTGTTTGTATAATCCAAAAATAAACACTTATTTTTTTTACATATTTTGTTACATTTGTTACCCGAGGAAAACTAGCTGTTTTCTTAGTGCCAAGCTAACTTAATCGGCTCCTGGCTAGAGCTTCATATTTATTATACAGACATGAATGTGGTATCAAGCTTCTCATTGAACTCTTAGGACAAGTGTCAATAAGTACACAGCCCATCTTGATCACTCTAATGATCTCTCTAATGTTTAGCAGTCTCATTAATAACCAAATGCAAATTGGAAATATAATTGGTCTAAAAAAAGAAAAACAAGACCATGATAAAAAAGAAGATCAAAACTATAATCTGAACAAAAAAAACAAACAACAAAACAAATCAACCTTATAACATATAACTTGACAAAACTGCCCATTCATTACTGCAGCACCAAATACATCTCACCTCCTGTTCCATTGGTGGTGACGGAGGGGCTGCCAAGGTTGTTCTTGTCCAGCTTGGAGCCTGTCGAATCTCCACCACCCACACGGTTATGAGGACTGGCTAGGTCCTGCATTTCCATAGACCTACAGAAGGGAAGAGGAGGAGGAGGGGGGGATGTAAAGATGAACTGTGATTTTAGAATGAATAACAGATTAACAGTAATATTCTCTCACAGCTGGGAATCTCCCACTTCTATATATTACGTTGATAACGCATTGAACACATTCAATGACATACTGCATACACATACACACACACACACACACACACACACACACACACACACACACACACACACACAAACACACACACACACACACACACAAGTCATAAACGTCATGCTTTTCCGACCAGTTAGCTTACATGAGCATGTGTTCAGAGGTGCTAGACATTGTCTGCGGGCCTGCTGGCTCTTTTATGGAGTATGTGTGTGTGTGTGTGTGTGTGTGTGTGTGTGTGTATACACTTCTGGGCTCCAATACAAACCCACAGCTTGCCGGCTTTAGTTTTACAATGTGTTCCACATGCATGACTGGGACGAACCTGCACACAAGGTGGTAATGGTAGAGTGATGTATGTGTGTGTGAGTGTGTGAGAGAGAAAGAAAGCGTGCGTGCATGTGTGTGTGTGTGTGTGTGTGGAGTAGGTGGAAGTAAATAGAGACATGAAGAGTAGAAGTCTGCCTTTCATAGATCATGAATTGTTTATTTGGATCCTGATTAGTTGTTACCATGGCAACAACCACTCACCCAGTGTAAGGTGTAAATGTTTAATCAATTTTCATGCATGGACGTAAGAAAAAAAACATTAAACACTCACTCATGACTCTTCATTACTATTGCCAAAACCTAATTTTGACATGTCCTTTGATGGCGGACATAGTTTAATGTTGAGTCAGTGTTTGTATGGACAGTGCCTCGTTAGAAAGTGTGTGTGCATGTGTGTGTGCGTGTGTTTGAGCTTGGGCTCATGCAGCCCGCAGGTTGGTCACACTTGTGCTCTTGTGTGAGACATCAAAGCGAGAAATGACAGAGATGGAGGGAGAATTACACAAATGCGGGCTGCTGTTCTAGCACTGTGTATCTACCTGTGTGTGTGTGTGTGTGTGTGTGTGTGTACTAAAATAGAGTCAATACATCTGTGCCGCGATCTGGAAGCTGGCCATCTCAATGCTACGGGCACTGCCACATATGACTGCAACCCCCAGTCAAACATATAGCTTTCAGCGGATGAGAAAGACAGCGAAATGGCGCAAAAGAGACATCGGACAAAAGATAAACACTATAAATCAACTCTCTCTGTCAACTCTTTTTTTTCTCTTTACAGCTAAACATTCATTCTACTCTCCTGTACATTTTGAACTGAAAAGACTGATCACTCTCTTAATAACAGCGCTTTATGGGGATGAGATATTGAGCCAACTTAAAAAAAAAGCCTAAAAGTATCTCTGCTCTACATGGCAATGACAGTTAAGAACTTTCACAGATTATGGTGCTTTTTTTTGCTTTTTCTCTCTTTCTCTCTCTTGTGTGCTTCTACACTCTTCATCCATCCTTTTCCTTTGTTTCTCAACAGCAGGAAATGATTCCCTCTCCCCTCCTTGTCTATTTTTTCTCCTTTCTTCCCTCTCTGTTTCACTCCTCTCGGGAGGCGATGGCAGGAGTTGGTGTTTCATAAACTCTTTTCTGGTTTTCACATTATGTCTGGTCATTGAAAAAATATGCTGCATCTTAGTGCAATGCACATTGTACGGTTTCCACTATTGATTCATCTGCTATTATTTTTATCAATTAATTGATTCATCTTTTACTGCATGAAATGCAAAAATAAAAAGTAAAAAATAAAAACACCTATTGCTACTTCACAGAGCCTATGGTTACGACTTTTTTGCACAAAATTTGCTTGAAAAATGAATGAATCAAATATCAAAATAGCTGCTGATTATTTTTATGTTGATCGACTCATTGAGTAACAGCTCTAAATAAATGACTGTATACAGGTTTGTTTTGTGTGTGTGTGTGTGTCACTGAGACTTCATCACTACATGCAACTGCAGTGAAACCTCACCTCTCTGCACCATAACCAGAGAAATAAGACACACGCACACACACACACACACACACACACACGCACAGTAAACCAACACATAGAACAACCTAATGTTGTTTGTCATATTACACAAACATACACATGTGAGCATACCTGGTGTCTGAAGGGTCTGGAACATGAGATTCACTGTGTGATTTCTTTACCTGCAGAGAAACCAGAGCACATCAAATGTTACACATGCATTCATTTAGTGTTTGGTGTGTCATAAACCAGCCTGATAAACCAGTGTTTATAAATCAGATTCATCCCCACTCTGTCGCAGAGTGGACAACAGTGGACTAGGAGGCTGCTGTGGTCCTTCTGGACTCACTCACTAACTGTAACTGGAATCGTATTTGTACATATGATTTATCACAACCTCCAACCCAATCTGCACACTGTATGCATGCACATTTTTTTAATTGACTTTTTTTTGTTGACCTATTTGTACTTTTCATTCCCTGCAATACTCTTTTTTTCAGTTTATTTCTTTCATGTCTAGCTGATGTGACACATGAATTTCCCTCCTGGGACTGTCTATCTATCTATCTATCTATCTATCTATCTATCTATCTATCTATCTATCTATCTATCTATCTATCTATCAAGTTATTATATCATGAGCTGTTGTGAATAACAACAAATTAAATTCCCACCATCAGCACTTCTCAGAAAGAAAAACGAGGGATAAAACTCAAATCTGGTGTTGAACGTTGAATGACCTCAAAGTAGGCAGAAAATTGATACAATGACTTTATTTTTTTCAGATTCTTTAAACATTACTGTAAATAAATGCATCAATTGTAATAAATTAAAACCCGGTGTCTGTACTTGGAGCCACCATCGTGACAGAAGTGCTAACTGGCGTCTAAGTGACAGATATTAACTTTCCCTTGTACCCCCGTGACCCTGCTCCATCCGGAGCCAAAGCCCCTTTCTCAACCCTTAAAGAGTTGAAGGGTCATGGTGGGGTCATGTTAGGTCACAGGGCTCACTCTTCACCCTTAAACGTGTCGCCGCATAGACACTAAATCGAGCCTTGACTTTGGGGGGGGCATTTGGTAGTGTCAATCACTGTGTGAAGAAAAAAAAAAAGATTTAAGAAAACACACTTCAGTGCCATTCCACCGCAGCATGCACTCATACACTTTTTATGTGCGTCGCTGTGTGTGAGGGTATGCGGCGCTAGACGGAGGACCAGCGGTTCTCTATTAAAATTCCTCTCTCTTATTTGGAACAGGAACTAATTAGAACAGTAAATGCAGGGCGGAGCGAAGGCCAATGTGTACCAGCTGCCCTATAATCACTGTGTCAACACACTGTCGAGGTGTAGGGCACGCGTGAGGTGCCAAACACACACACACACATCCACACATACAAATGCACACACATGGTCAAATTCACCCAGGCAGCAAATATTCCAGTCATTTGCACATTATCGCAATCACAGGTAAGTATACAGAGAAAGTGCTTGGCCAAGCAGACACTAAAAACCAGGTATTTGGAAACTAGGACACGCGCATACACACACGTGTGTGTGCGCGTGTGTGTGACAGAGTGGATTTCTGTTTGAGTTGTGGTGTTATGGTTCTGATTAGGGGATCCTGCTGAGAGCGAATAAGAAGCAGCACTTAGCTGTTTAAGAATGGGTTCAAAGGTTAGCCGGTGCCCTCGTATGGATCACTTTACACACACACACACACGCTCATGCACCCACGCACGCATGCACGCATGCACGCACAAGCCACTTTCATGTCACGTTGCATGCTTTGCTGAAATTTAACAAGGCTGTCAGTCACGACATCAACAGCATGGCCGTGAGAAACTGCAATCTACTTGTAACGCACACACAGGGCTACATACAAACGAGGGTGAGCACACGGCGCGCATGTGTGCGCGCACACACACACACACAACTCTGGCTTTTTCTGTCTCAACAAGATCTGTGAAAACACAAGCACACGAGAGCTTTGATCCTGAAAAGCTTTTATCACTGTTCTTTATCCATTGCACACTTTCTCTCACTGGTGACCTCTCTGAGTCTCTCACATCTCTCAATATCTCACTGCCTTTATCTTTGTCAATAAGAAATATTCTATATTTAATATACCGTTTTTTTTTTTTCTTTATCATAAATCCTAAATTATCTGAAATGTATTTTTTTCTGTTATGCGCTAAAACATGTTTTACTTGTTTTAAATGTCATTAATAGACATATCAATATCATATTAATTACCCAGAATGTTTATGATCCAAACGAGACCAAATTAACCTACCCTGGTGATATCATACAATTATATATCTACAGAAATCTACGTGCTCACTAACTCGTATGTTCAGATATTCTGCATCATTCTCGCTTTTTCCGGATCTTACAATAAAACATGCCCAATTTCATCTTCAATAATAAAACGAAGGGCCTCAAAGCTTACTCTTAGGTGGCCAGGATGCCTGAAGGACCCATTTGTGTCACCTGAGCCACATATATTGGTGACCTTTGACCTGGCAGGCCAGGCGACCGGTCTGGAACACAACCTCACCAGCCTTGGGACTCCCTGAGGGACAAATGCAGGTACCCTAGATAATTAGCACTAATAACAATGATTAACTTAATAGAATAAACACTTCTATGTTTGTGTTGGTACTTACTTATATTTATCATCTAATAATAACGTGAGGCCTAATTTGGCCCTGAAAGGCGGTAATAAGAAACAGTAGGTGGAAAGCAGAAGCAGTCCTAGTTCTTGTAGATGTGTTTCCTCACTCAAGACTTTTAAATTTGACGTAAAAGGTGCATCAACAAGGTTTGTGATATTGTTTCTGGCAAACTGCAAAAACACTGCGCAGGAAGAGAAAAGGGGGGAGAGAGAAAGAAGAATAGCGCTATGTGTTTCTGGTAATAACCCAACCCATCTGCAATTGGTCATCCGATACCATGCATAGAGTTGCACACACACACACAAATGGTAGATGAAGGCTTTAAAAATCGGTTTTACAATTTTTTGTTTGCTTTGTAGGAATATTTAGATATAACTAGATACATTTAAAAAAAATTCAAGTAATATCTTAATCACCTATTCCACTTAAAAAATGCCATAACGCATGGTTGTGCATTGCTCATTAAATTATCATTTTTTATACAATGGATTTTTTCTTGGATAAATTCAAGATATACTGTATATATATATATATATATATAGACAATTTAGAAATAGTTTCTAAACCAAATATATCTGCCTATTTAAAAAAAATGTATTCAGTTCCATTCATGTTAAATTAAGTGTTTTAAAATATACTTTGTATATTAATAGAGTAAATTAAATGAACTTGGAATACTACCCTAAAACAACTACATTGCTGTCATCATAACCCAACCTTATTTAATTTTGGAATGATCTGAATATTGTACCCCTTCAGCCAAATTAAATAGTTATATAACATTAAACAGCATTATTACATAAAGCAACATTTACATACAGCAACATTTCTTTATTCTGAAGTGTGAGCAGCATAATAAAATATTTAATATTCTAACCCTAATTGCTTGATAAACTAAACTATAGCATTAGTGTGAGTATGAAACACACTCACACAGAGTCAGAGATGCATTCTTACCTCAGGGTGTAATCAGGTCAGTTAGCAGGCTTATACTTCCACAAAGCATTACAGAGCTGTACGATCCCCTGGCTTCCCCTCAGACACAGGTTTACTGGACTCACACACACTAAGTGAAACACACACAAACACTCCTCCAAACACACTTCAACTTGTCTCTATCTACCTGCCGCTCACTTTGTACTCCGGGTGTCACGTTTTTCTTGTTCTTGCTCTACAGGAGAAAATGCAGAATTCTTCTATTTCTCTTTGCGTTTCTCTTTCACTCTTAACAAACACGCAGCGGCTGCAGAAAAGACGCAAACGCCACAAAAATTACACTGTTCACTCTCCCTCTCTCTATGGTCAATCCATGCACAGCTCTTGTCTTCCTCGAGTCCAGTAATGGGGAACATTTCACTCGTCCTGTTTCTCTCGTCCTTTGCCTCCTCCCCCTCTTTTTTCTTCCTCCCCCTCCTGTCTCTCTCTCTTTGCTGTCACTCACTACAGACTCACTCAAGCTTACATTTAAAGCCGAAACATGTTTTAAAGGTAACAGATGTAGCTTTTGTAGATATAAATAAACTGAATTCCACATTGTAACCAGCCCGTCTATGACAATATAACATAACTCAAATAAGTCGGAGCCCATGAAATCAAAAACATCCGTGTGTATGACTCAAATCCTGCTGATGGTAGCTGAAGTCTAGCGTGATTACTTCCATGAAGCCAAGGCAGCAAATGGAGACTTGGTGTGGATGAAATGTCTTGCTGTGCATTAGAAAGCACAGGCCAGACCATAAACTTCACACCATGCAATTGACCCCAAGTCCACACGCACACAACACACACACACACACACACACACACCGTCCCCAGTCTCCCCCACATCAAACAGAGACTCACATGTACACCTGATCACACACATACACACACATTCAATCCGTGTTAATTGAAACCACACAGGCTACACGTGTGCATCATATGTTGAAGTGTAGCTGAGCTGGAGGGTTGGTTGGGCATGTAGTATCAACCAGGTGGATTCTCAACTGCCCCAGTCTGAAGATGGCACTGGTTCGCCTTTAGTTGTCAAGGTGTTGTCAGGGGAAGCGCACGCTCAAACACACGCACTTCTACCAGGCTTAAACCAGGTTAATGTTTGACATCTGACTCTACTCACATCTGACTTGACCTGATCTAACTGGATTCGTTGTTCCAAACATTGTTGTTATTTTAATAAGTTTATCGGTTAAATTGAGTTGAATCTTAGTTTATCATACTGTTTTTACGCACCACTGTGGTATTTAATTAGATGGGTCATCTTTGTGCTTTAAGATGGCTGTGGCAGTGTAACTGAGTTGTATTGATTGATATTTGGTCTGATGGCCAAAAGTCACTTATAGAAGTGTAAAGCATATAACAAAGCAAAGATCTAAGACAATTTCCTTTTCATGTTATTGATCTTGAAACACACTCAATATCAAAATGTGTTAATGAATTACAATAGCATGAACAAAACCAGACTAAAAAAGTAAATGTAAATATAAAATTAAATATAAAAGTATAAATAAAACCAGAATATCTGCGTTGCTAAATATAACTGACCCTTTAACAACATATGGACCATTTTGAATGTTACTGTACATCTAGAAAGCAACTGACCACAACTGAGAAGAGGGATGAATGAACACAGGCCTAGAGCCAATTTGGAACAGGGCCACTGTCTCCAACTGTGCACCAGCCACCTTTAGCTCAGTCACCATGGTGACAGCATGTCCCACAGCATTTATCCCCCCAACCCCAATAAACACCCTGATTGATAGACTGTCTTTGGATCTATGTGCATACATCAGTGCAAATGTCTGTTGAAAGTGTGTTATACGTGCATGCCGGCATGCACTTTGTGTGCACGTGCGGGTTGGGCGAGGGGGGTTCTAGAGCATATGTGGAGGACTAGCTGTCAGAACAGATTACGGTGTTGCCGAAACGCTTGACAACTCAAGCACTTTATTATTAGCCAGACAGGACCCCCATCAGGAGGGGTTGTCCAAAAACATCCCCGATGTAATATTTTTGCAGCAAGTGGAGAAGGGAGTAGGGAAGGTGTCCCAAAACACGCCTGATGAAATACAAAAAACAAAAACATAGCGTGGCATGGGCACATCAGAGCAGTGAACTGAGTAAAGGAAGTGGTAGTATATTAGACAGCAAATGACAGGACTCGACTTTGGTTATTGTTGACTTTAGAAGGGTTTTAAAAGTGTCCGACGGAGGTACCTCGCTTCTTTTTAAGAGGCCCTCGAGAAAAACTTTGTTCTTTAAGTGGAACAACAGCAGTTTATCTTCTACTCGGCAGACAGTGAAACAGACAGAGACAGACACTGCTCCCATTTATCTCTTTTGTCTAGATGTGGCTGCTCTTTTTTATTCATTCTGAAGTGAGATGTTTTTCACTTCAATGTTGTTCAGCTTCTTAGATAATTTTTCTCTGCAGAAATGCATTTATTATTTCTATTTAAATAATTGTAGGTTATTTATTAAGTGCATTTTCAATTACCTAAAAAAATGTGCAAAAGAAAATGTAAAAAGTTAATAAAATATGAAAAATGTTTAAAATTGAAGTGTAAAAACTACACATTGTGGTTTTACCAGAGCCAGGCTAGTGGTTTCCCTCTGTTTCCAGTCTTTATGCTAAGCTAAGCTAACCAGCTGCTTGCTGTAGCTTTGTATCTATTGTACAGACATAAGAATGATATTAATTTTCTCATCTAACTCTAGAAAGAAGAAAACAAATATTTGCATTTACCAAAATGTTGACATATTTCTTTATTTTATTATCAACAAAAAAACTAAAATTAAAAAAGTCAAGAACAGACAGTTAAGAAATACATTACTTCCTAACACAGGAGCTAATGTATTTAACAAAAGGATTTAGATTTAACTATATATAAGTCTTTAACACATACACAAGCACAGGCGATGTATTGGGCATCCACGCACACACCCACACACACCTGTGCAACTGGATCGTACTGAATATCCAGCCGTCCCCGTCTCTGACATCGGCTGGTGTGTGTCGACCACAAACACACTCATGAAGGATGTTAGTCACCACACAAACGCAACCTCCACCTCTATCTATCCCCCACATTCTCTCTCTCTTTCTCTCACACACACAGGCCCGCACGCACGCACGCACGCACGCACGCACACACACACACACACACACACACACACACACACACACACACACACACACACACACACACACACACACACACACACACACAGAGTCTCACACATTTACCTGTCCGCTGCTCAAAGCTCTCTGCTCTCCCCATTTGTATGAGTGGTTATCGGTGTGGTAACTCAATCTCCTTCCTTTCATGTAAAATACATTGTGCCGAGTCCCTCCCTCCCTCCACCACTCCTTCTACACCCCCTCCAGATCCCCCAGCCTGGGGAGGTGTAAAACTATCCTTCTCTTTATGCCTCCAAAAATGCCCCTTTTTCAGGTGTAGTAGGAAGCTATAAAAGAAAAAAGAGTGAAAGAGAAGAACAGGGTGAGTCTGTGGAGCAGGGAAGAGGTGGAAAAGGTGGAGGAGGAGGAGGAGGAGGAAGAGGTGTTTGGGTGAAAAGGTACTCTCCAAAAACATCTCTCTCTCTCTCTCTCTCTCTCTCTGGTATTACCTGCCTATGTTCACATGAATTTGCCAAGAGTTGCCTAGTTTTTCTCACAGTTTGAAGGGCACAGAAAGGAAAGTATGTTCACACACAGTAAAGTATCACATATCTAAGAACCTTTGTCTTCAAATACCCAGGGAAAGAAAGAAAAAGACAAAAATAGAGCTAAAACTAGACGCTGACCTCTACATTGAAGCCCCAAGACAATATGAACAATCTGAGAAACAAGAGAACAACAAGCACCAAGGTTCCTCACCGCTATTGAATTTGAAATGGCTTATGTGCTGCGTGAGTTCTTCAGTTTAAAAACGGAATACACATTACATAGAAATAATAATGGGGAGTTTATAGCATAAAATACAACAAAAAACACCTCTCCAATCCAATCTGTAATTTATTGTATAGTCAAACTACAACAAAGATTGAATCAAAATGGCTTCAACCAACCAGGTTATGTAATTTGAATATATATTTCAATAATGTGATGAAGTTGGACAGCATTTCTCAACAGCAGAATATGGGCAGTGTGACCACGACGGGAAATGTGTTTTAAGTGTTTTAACCACATTTCAGCATAAAAATGGAGATTATAATGATACACAGTAGTAAACTATAAATTAAACAGGTTAAAAAAATATTTTTTATTGTACTTAAAGCTATAGTGCGCAACTATTTTATATTAATGAATGACTGTTAGATTCAAGCCATTGCCAAATGAGTTTATACAAAGTTAATTAAGACAATCAGCTCCATAAAACTCTCTCTGTAGTTCTCAGTGTGGCTATGTTTACAAAATCATGTAGTCATCATCAATCATGTGGACATTTGTGCGCAGCAGCTCGAGTGATGCGTTTTACGTTGCCGCTTAGAAAGGACATTAGCAGTGTTCAGCTTTGGAGACGAAGAGGTACTAACAGTTGCGTGAAGGAGGGCTGGGGGTGGTGTGTGATCACAGAGGGCGACAGAAATGACGCACCATAGCTTTAGGTAACGCATTACTTAAAAGCAATGCAATTAATCAAATTGGCTTACAGTAATTGCCACACAGACATTCTGGGGCCAATATTACAACTTCTTTATCATGGCAGCTTGAGGGACAACAGCTCTCAGCCAGGAAAACTGGTTCCAGAGCGGCACCAACTCTTGGCTGATCATGAACCAAGAACCACTTACAGTACGTCAGGTGCTCGGGGCGGGTTTACTGGGACCAAAAAGACCATATAAATCGCTGTGACCGCCATTTTTTAAAAACACAGAGCTTCAGTATTGACTTGGAATGAAAGCAATGGTCTGTGGAGGAGACAAAGCGTCTCCAAGCAGTATGGTCCTCAGCCTTCTACTACCTTTAAAGTATTGTGTTTCTTGTTTTTATTAATATATGTCTTCTGAATACACAGCAGGGGATTCAATTATAGGCTAGCAAGTAATTGTTACTGGGTTTAATTGGTCATTTTTGCTTGTCGTCTTGTGTTTTGATCTCTTTGTATAGACAAAGAGTGGTCAGTGCACTTTTTTTACAAATTTTAGAATCCAAAAGAATTTTTTTTTAAATCAACTTGTAGTAAATACAAGTTTGGGGAGGAAGAGCAGTAGAGGAGAACAGACTAAGGCCTCCCCTCTCCTGGTGGTCTTCATATTTTCCATTTCAATTGGCTCCTCATTGTCTCAGAGAGTGAGGGGATCACAGACATGATTTAATGCAGCTTTACTCAATGGAGACAAATGAAAAGTCAGTGATGGATGTGTGTGTGTGTGTGTGTGTGTGTGTGTGTGTGTGTGTGTGTGTGTGTGTGTGTGTGTGTGTGTGGCTGGTTCTGCGCTGTTAATTGTGAAGCGTTTGGCCTAGACTGCCCCTGCTCAGCTAATCTGATGAGAGTGATTAAAAAAACAACTGGGAGAAACCTAAACCAGTCCATGGATGACCAGGCACACACACACACACACACACACACACACACACACACACACACACACATACACTCTGGCCATCACTCAGTGGCACAGAGACACTCAACAACACACAATTTATGATGAAATATCTGAAGGTACAATATGCACATCTGTAGAAAGAAAGAAGACACTGGGACAGATGTAGTGCAGAAACAATTTGTTGATTAATCATCACTATTTCTATTCTATCTAACAATTATCTATACCTTTTCATACACAATAGGATTAATCAATTAATTGAAAATCAGCAGCCATTAATAATTAATCTGAATGATACAATACATGACTCCCAGCTCCATGATGTGTATGAGTCATGGCACGAGTGCCGTCACATACTAGTAACCAACGTAGACGTTGTGACAGTATAGGATGTAATGTTTCACTCTGAAACTATACCTGCGTGTACAATGGTAATTTAAGTTAGTTAAAAATTGGAAGAACAAGAAGAAGAATCAAGATATGTGGAACAAATCTATCTTTGACTTGGGCCACTTTAAGGTACAACAAGGGGGGCGGCCAGTCATTACACAACCTCATGCTATGCAGCCAAACATAAGTCAAACCCACAGAACACTCCTACTGTAATCCAGTTGAAGTCTGCAAACCAAGTTTGTCAGGCTAAATTAATATAAAATGATGCATAAGACATTTAGAATATTTCCATTTGACAAAATGATAAAATGCTGCAGTCATAAAAAATTAAAAGCTGGGACAAGAATACATTTGATACAGTTGGAAGATGATTATAACAAGTTACTTAAAGGGAAATGAAAGGGGAGAACGGGATGTTAAAAGGTTGATTAACAACTTAAGAAAGAAGGTTACTCCATGTTTTGTGGCAGAATTCCACATGATCAGATGTAGACTAGAGTATGTGCACTAGAACAGTAAGAGCTCCTCTCTGCTGCTGTGTGAGACCTGAAGAAACACAACACCATCGTCCTGCAACCCCCCCCCATCCCCAACCCGACCGCAGCTACTGCACCCCCCGCTCGATCCCCATACCGCAGCCTTCCCCCTCAGAATCCACCGACCCAGCCCCCCTGAGCACCTCCAACTCACACCGAAATCAATGTTTCGGAAAAAAAAGATCAGATAAGAGCAAAGAATTGAAAAGCAAAAAAAGTGTTTGTGTGTTACAGTAGTGAGCAAAGAGAGTCCGTGGTGGTTATAACTGTCTGTTTGTGAGCCTGTGTGTGTGTGTGTGTGTGTGTATTTGCAAGCCTGTGTGTGTGAGTGTGTGCGTGTCTGTGGCAGCAGCAGCAGCAGCATCAATAATTAAAGCTAATCTCATTAGGCCTCAGATCCCTTTCAGACGCTTTTAATTAAATGATGAATGACCTCCCAGCTGCCTGTTAAATAATGCTGCTCATGACATCACAGTGTGTGTGCATGTGAGAGGTACAACATAAGGTAGATATCCTCCAAAAAAAGACACATGGGGAGACATTCAGCAGACAGATAGTTATGCCCTCACATGCCATCTGCTCTAAGATTCAATATTATTAGAAGTTACTGCTGCCCTGTGCACCGAGGAGAGGGAACAGGAGTTGAATGTCTCAAAAGTCGCAAGCTGTTCCATCATACCAGACCTTGAAACACTTCATATCATCTTCCTAATAAAATCATTCACTGTACCATATGTCTGCGAAGAAGGAACGCAGCTTGAGGGAGAGGAGGGTGACCAAAACAGGACAGTGAAAAGCTTGGGGGTGTGAGAAAGCTAAAGATAAGAGAAGACAAAGAGACACAGAACCATAGGGCCATATCGGAGAATGGGAGCAACAGGTAAAACAGAGGACAGGTAAAGGTGCCAAAGCGCCCCGGGCTCTAGACAGCATGGACCTGGCTATGAGAACACCCATAATCCCTTCTGTTTCTTCCTGTTTCTAGCCCCTCTACTCTCTCTACCACCCCCCCCCCCCCCCTACGCTCTCGGGCTGCCTCTGTATCGGATTGCTGACTTCACAATAGGCCCTGAATCATCACTCTAGCCAGAGAGACACAGGGAGAGACGAAGAGGCGGGCAGGCCGGCAGAGAGAGAGTAGGTGGGATAGACAGATAGACAGACAGACATTGGGTTTTAAACTGATGCTCAGACAAAACAACATGTTTTTCATATTTTTTTGACATAACTTTATTAATATAATCAAAAAAAAAAGAAAATTTGATTTCAGTCAGGCATTAAACACACTGATGGTAATAAACGCTCAATGGTATTTTAAGCCCCCAACGTTGACTTCCAAGTAGCGTTGCGACCTTTGACTTCAAGGCACCTAACCCTAACCCTAACCCTAACCATTGCCTAATGCTAGTGCCTACCAGGCAGCGCTGCCTGGAAGGCGATGTTGGGGGCTATAACACTGTAATAAACAGCAATGGTTGTCAAAGGCAGAAGGAAATGTAAAATACATAAAAAAGAATAAGGCATGGATTCATCAATGCTAATAAAAAATAATTATTAGTTGCAGCCCTGTTGTGGAGTTTTGAGCCAGGACGGAGACCCAGGTCAGAGCCCATCTGGCCTCGGCGACCCCTCTGCTACCTTGCTGATTCTACTCTGCAGAGGGAGAAATACAATCTCCCAGCAGAGCAGCAGAGGAAGTTCTCGCGGCAGGCAGTGCAAGCAGGTTCCTCCGTAACCAAAGCACAGTTGTTGCAATTTCATTTCCCGTCGCAACAAAATGAGAAAATACGTTCCTTTTTTGGTAACCAATGGCAGACGAGCGTTTGGCCAGTCTGAACAAAAGGTAGGCTGTGCTATCAAGGGCTCTATTTATGGAAAATGTTGGGAACAAAAAAATTAAATGTTTTACTGTACTACTTCAGGATGTTAAAATGTTCAGTAGAAAGAAATGTAACATCTGGAAATAATGTGAATTTCCTTGAAAACTCTTTGAATAATCAATAAAGTGAGGAATCTTGGCATGAAATATTGCGCCCTGATTGACTTCCATTAAACAAGCATGGTCACAATATTAGAGACCGTCTCCACTCAGATGACCTCACAGTCCCACACCACAGAAAGTGTATGTGTATAACAGAGAAAGAAACACCACACACACACACACACACACACACACACACACACACACACACACACACAGCAGACACTAAGGCACACATATCATGTGGTTTCCTGTCTGGTGCGTTCCTCTAGAAAGCCCACGCCGGTTGCTCTGGGTTTCTAGATGGATTCTCCAGTCTGTTTAGGGGGGTTGACTCCATCAGACTGTGATTGGCTCACAGGCTGTCTGTGACCTTCTCACCTCACACCTACTGTAGCCGGCTTTCCCTGGCCGACCAGACTCTCACTCGACTTTCATATATGATATTATAGATTATTTGAATCAAGGTTTTGGCGAGAGACAGATGTTTTCGTTGTTTCAAGCACGTTAAATGAAAGTAATGTCAAAACAATGAGAGGAGTTATTATTCTATTTTTCCCATGGGAGTAGGCTTTGTTATCTACGTTATTCATTCTGGCTAATTTCACCTGGTTTCCAAATTCCCTTTGTGGATCAAAATCAGCTTTATTTGCCAGGTATGAGGACACATACAAGGAATTTTGCACTGGATTATACATTGCTCACAATGTGCTTACTCATACAAAACAAACAACAAAAACAAACAATATATCCAGGCAATGAGTGCAAAGTATGCAGGAGTAAATTATTTTTTTGTTAAATTATTATTATTTTAATTATGGAGCATAGTGCAAAGGATGCTAGAATATAATATAAGTATTATGTTATTATATAAGTATTATATTACAATATGATGAAGATGAATCTATTACTTTCTTAAATGCCAGAACACCAGAAAACATTTACACTGCAAATATTCAAAATATCTAAGTAACAGTTTGACATATTGGGAAATAAACTCATTTGCTTTCTTACTGAAAGTTAGACGAGAACATCAACACCACTACCATGTTTGTTAACTACAGCCAGCAACTGGTTAGCTTAGCTTAGCATAAAGGCTGGAAGCAGGGGAAAACAGCTAGTCTGATTCTGTCCAAAGGTAACAAATCTGTCTACCAACACCTGTAAAGCTCACTTAGCATGTGTTATCTAAATGTTTTAATCCGTACAAAAAGTATGCCTGACTTTAAAACAGTCTCAGCTCGTAAAAACACAGGGGATCTAGGGGTGTTGTGCGTCTCATGTGTATGTCTTGAAATTCAGTGTGGATTGGAACATTGGATTAAATGGAAGCACATCTGTACTGCGAGACGAGCGAGTGACAGAAGCCAAAAATGCTGTCTATGTGGATTGGTCATCACTCTCATCGGGAAACAAATAGGCACATTTGCCAAAATATCAAGTTATTTGTTTAACGAATGAACATCAACATCATCCTGATGATGAGTAAGTTTTACATTTCTGTTTGACTTCATCTCCTCCTTTGCCATAGTTACCAAACCTAATGCTATCAAGAATAATGGCTTATTTTTCATGAAAATGTTCTTACCTCTGAACAGCTCAGACAGAGGTGAATAGAAGACTGAGCGCCAGCCTCTCTCAGCAACACTCAGCTGTCAACTAAACATAAATCTTACAAGAATCACTGTACACTAGGATGAAATTGAAGTGCAGCTTGGTGCCACAACTAGGATGCCAGCCTATGAAAGGGACGCCAAGGGGTAGCTGTTACACTCCACACTCTGTGTAATCTGTCCACATGCCTTGTCGCTGGGCAGATTTTGAAACAACATGTCTATGACGCCAATGCAATCTTGGCAATCAGGGTTGGGCCATGCTTGCATTTAGCTACTGCTGCTGCATGTAAGTTTGCGTGAATGTGTCTGTATGGGGTTGTAGGGGTGAAAGAGGGGTGCAACCTGACCCCTTTAACTTGGTCTCTCTTTCTGTCTCACAAACACACACACACACACACACACACACACCCACACACACACACTGGGACAGCTGCCATAGTCTGGACCTCTCCCAGCGCACCAGAGGAAAAGGCTACGGCTAAAAGAACCTTTTTTCCCCCACTTTTTTCCTCCTCCTTCATCTCTCTTACTTTTTTCTTTGGTGGCCGTACATTTAAATCCTGCAAGGCACCCCGGGATCAACAAACACCGCTGCTCCCCCCGTCTCTCAACTTTTCCTCCACTAGCCAACATACTGGAGACTTCAATCAGGCCTCTGTCGGATCAAGAGCCATTGAGGGACTGTGTGTTGAGTTTGTGTGTGTTTGTGTGCGTATGCTCAAGGACACATACTGGTCTATCTTTACTAAATATCTACTTAATGTTTATACAAATTCATACTTAGGATTTTAACTAAATTCATTATAGATAATTTTACCCAAATCGCATCATCTCATCATCATCATCCTCATCATCATCTCCCTGAGCATGGCTCAAAAAATAAAAACATAACCGTTATCTCCTTTTCTCCAAAGCTAAACAAGTAAGTGACAACAGGTGGGGTGAGACACTTAAACAAGCTAAAAGTAGCATTACGGGGCTAACCACTGTTGGCCCTGCCTCAGGCTTCTTCCAGCGCTCCCCAAGGACCCCAGACGGCAGGCTGGCCCTAGGCAGGCAGGCGGCCAGAGAGGACGCCTGACCATAACCCAGATGACGGGCGATGGATGTGGTGGGAAAAGGGCGGGGATGAGGAAGTAAGGGAGGAGGGGGGGGGGGGGTACTTTAAAAGGGTAAAGGGGAGGGGTGTGGGTATCAAGTATCAACAGACAACTCCCCGAAACTTTGTGTGTGAGTTCTGTGCTGTTTTCTCACTCACCCGAGACACGCCTATTTCAATGAAAGCATTAGCCACTTTCAGTTTAAATATTAAACAAGAAAAAAAAACATTCCAAGCCAATAAACTATAATTATAGACTCAATTTACAAATTTAAACCTTCATTTTCAAATCACGTTAAATTGCATTTGTGGAAGCTGCCATTGCAATTTGTGGCTCAGTTGTAATCAAAGTGAGACAATGAGCACAAAACTGCTAAAAAGTAACTTTGAAGCAGAGAAGGAAGACATATCTATTGTACTACTGACATTGTTATATAATGTAAAAACAAAACAAATATATATATATATATATGACTTTTGGACCAAACAAAACATCTGAATATGTCAAAGTCAAAAGAAAAGTGTGATAGGCCTTTTTCACTGACATTTAGCTGACATAGACCACATAGGTGTGCCATTAAGGTTGAATGTACATCATTCACTATAAAATATTGATTCAAAAATAGACACAAACAACAACAAAAAATTTGTTTTGATTCAGCTTCATAAAGTGAACTTGAATAGTAAAAAAGGTAAACACCAAACAGTTCCAGGAGTCAGAAATCTCAGCTCTGTAAGCCTATAGCTCTGTGTGGTATGATTAAAATCTCTGTCCTTGCTCTGAGTTCTCATTTCCAACCAGAACAATTAATCAATGTCTTTGAGCCACGGCTCAAATTCACATTATAAATGATATCAGTGCCCTATTTAAAGCAGGTGAAGTAATTGTGGAATATGGACATCAATATTTGATATTTGGATGGCAGCAAGACAAGATGGATGCTCCTATCTGCCTCTTTCTTTCTTTCTTTGTTTTTTCTGTGTCTTTTTGTTGTGTGCATGTACTGTACTGTATGTGTGAGTGATGGTGCTCCGCTGGGGTCAGCTTGTAATCTAACCTGACAGAGCAACACAAAAAGTGGGGGAAAAACAACATACTTCATGCGCTCTGTCCCACTTTGCGCTATTATTACTGTTGAGGCTGGCAGGTCAGAGTAGGAGTGAGGGAGAGAGAACCAAGCTTGATGGAGGAGGACGAGGAGGAGATGAAATTACACCTGTTCTGATGGCTGACTAACGACTTTGAAATGCGAGCGGACCTCGCTCGCCGCCAAAATCATTTTCCCAACAATACGGCCTGATCTTTAAACAAGCAGAACTAGGACACTGCGCTGACGTGACGCAGAGACAGCCTGCTGTGCTGAGACACTATCACACCCTCAGGCTTTGTGTGTGTGTGTGTGTGTGTGTGTTGTGTGTGTGATTGAGGTCTAAAAGATTAAACAAATACCTACTTTTTCAATAAGTTAATTAGTAATTTAAATGACTGTCAATTCACTTGTACCACATGCACACAATGCTGTCTCTCTCTCTCTCTCACATACATGCACACTCGCGCACACACACACACACACACACACACACACACACACACACACACACACACACACACACACACACACAGAGTTGCTAAATTGATGTCTCCGTCCAGCATTGTTTCTACGTCTCATTCACTCTGACTGTTGCCATATGGTTATTGTTCACTCACTGAACCACATCTGCTGTGTTACCACACACACACACACACACACACACACACACACACACACACACACACACACACTCTCCAATGCACCCATACCTCAGACTTGTGTGGCCGATACAAGGTATACTCACCCACACACCCACGCATGCACACGCACACACACACACACACACACACACACACACACACACACACTTACATGTATACAGTAGCGTTTAACTCACCATCTGTTCGTTGAGGTCCTGTGAGGCCTCCATGGCTTCTTGGGTTGTTATCCGTTACAAACTTGAGGGGCAAACAAATTGAAAATAAAAATGTGGTTCAATATATGTATAAAATGAAAAAAGTCTCCTTTTTTTATTTACCTGCGCACAGTTTAATCATCACCTGTATATTAACTTTGTTTTTCCCGGGATGTTGCGGGGAACATTTGCTTAGGGGGTTTGATTGTCAAATGTACTCACTTGCAATCACTTGTGGATGAAACTACGGACCATACTGAATTAATGTCTTCTTTTTTTAATGTATTTGTGTATCTGTCGGTTAGACCTTCCACCAGTGTGTTTATGTGTGAGCAACAGGAGACTGAAGGAGCAAAGCGGCAGCGGTAACTTCAGCATATTATCTTCAACCGAGGGTGAAGTGGAGAGATAATTGCAGAAGTAAATATCAACAATGAAAATGGAGAAGTGTAAATGATACAGCTGCTTGGCTGGCTCTGGACCACAGTCACAGTGGCTGGCTAGCATGCAAAGACAGTGAGTGACCCTATTAATACTAGACAGGAGACAGGTTGGCGCAGGAGTCCGGAGCGACGGAGAGGCCGAGGTGATTGTCTACAACTTAAGTGAGATTAGATGTTGCGATCAGAAATGACATTCTCCCCCTGTCTTCTTTTTTTTGCCCCTGTCACGCAGCAATAAAAAGCCAGCTGAAAGAATGGAAAACAATGCCATCATTCCAACAGAACGGTACAAAACGGCTCATTTCTGCTACATTGTGTAAAACTTTGACAGTTGAACAAAAGAGTAGGCTGTGAAAAAACTTGCATGCAAATACAAAAGTACTTCCCTGTCATTAGATCTGTGGTTCCCAGCAAGTGTGTCAAGGAGTGTCACTGAACCATTTCCAGCTCGTTTTCCACCTGACAATGGTTTTATGCATTGGCTCTATTTCACTTAATCTTAAATGAATAAATATTTTTCTACACCTGCACTTGGAGCTAGTTTCAAGGGCACGTTGCAAATGTCAGGGCAAGATGTGTTTTTTTATCTTTTTAGTTTGTTCAGTGTGCGTGTGTGTGTGTGTGTGTGTGTGTGTGCTTGTGCTCTGTGGACATTTCTGGCTCAATCCTTTAAACTAACTGGAATCCTTTTAATTTTTCATAGCGTTCAGCTCCTCCTCGTCTGAAACCGAAGACAATAATGCGTCTCTCAGGTGAATTGATTTGTGCCCCGGCGTCCCTCGCTCTCCTCCACCCTCTCTCCCTCTCTCTCACCTTTGTGGAGGACAGAATCAGGCTTCTATCTGTTTGCTTTTCACTCTCCCCTTCATGATTTATTCTTCTTAAGTGAGGACGTAGTGGACAGTAAACCCACGTAACGTCAAGATCATCAATCATTAGTAGTGAGTAGTGAACTTTTTGGGCAATAAAGTGATAAATGTATAACATTTTTGACATTCATAGAGCGTATGGTAGTTTAGAATAGGTCTTTATGTAGAAATTGATGGTTTTAAATACTGTTAAATGTTGCTGAATGCTTGGTTTGCCCACCTCTTACGTGGTATATCCCACTACATGTCTGCCTTAAAAGGCCCAAAAACCAGTAAGCTAGTTACCTGACACTGCACAGGGAATCAACAATGCCTGCCATTTCCTCCAGCGTCCCGAAGAGAGAATTAGATTTCTCACTATGGTTATTGACAGCGACATAGGAAACACATATGGGACGGCGGAGGATTAGAAAGTGGACTACACAGCTACACTGTGGTAATTTCACGCTATAAAAGCTGAAGAGAATGTTGAACAAACCGCAGACTCCTTCTGGCTGGAGAGGTTGTAGTGAAAAGTCACATATTCAATTTGAATCCGACTATATTGACTAAGCGATCGTTTTACCCACAAATTGATTTTTTTGGGCAATACTCAAAAATAAATTATTAAAAGCCAGAATTGAATGTATTCTTTAGACCACCGATGCAGACACACTTCTTCTCTCTGTATCTCTGAGTTTAAATAGGCCACACTCACTATTTTCAGTATACTGGGGACACACACATCATTAATTAGAGTGAATAATTGTGCAGGTATCATAATTTATGTTTTGAGTAGATCAAATATTTTTTTCCCAAAAGTAGAATAAAAAAAAGAATTTCCCCAAGGGGACAAATTAAGTTATATTATGACATTGTTATGTAGCCTTATATTTTTTAAGACAAAGTCAAATAAACATTGAGTGTAAATGCCTTTTAAAGGTGTGAAGCCTTCTTCCTTATTAGTGGCACACAATACTTAATTTAATTTTGATTAAATTGTATAAGTGTTGCACCCCTTTAAGCTTCAGGTTCAAATGCTATAGAAGTAGTTTTTAATAATCTTACATCGAATGTATTAAAAGACTTACAATACAACTGTAATTACACTATAAAAGTAAAATAAAATTAAAGAATTACAAAAAGAAATACATATACAATAGAACATTTAAAGGACATACATTAACTGGGACCCAAAGCTCGTCATTGTAATTTTTTACAAACATTTTGATATATTTTATAGGGCAGAAAACGTCAATAATTTCCTTATCATAATACAAAACCGACTATTTCAAATAAAGTGCAGTTTCCGGGGCTTCATTCTTAATACCCAAACTGTTATTTTTTTAATTCATTAAAAACATTTTTTTTTAATAAAAGGCCAGACAAATGATTTGTTCTCAGTCTCTATGTGTAGGCTACAGGACTTTATTATTTCCCAAATCTCCACAAACCAAATCCCGTCCATCCATCTCTTGCGCATTAATGCGCATTGGTTAAGCACGAGTCCTTAATGTGAAATCTAATATGTATGGATTACGGCGCAGTAGACCTATCAGATTTTGAGTCGGCACGGAACTTGTCATGTAGTTAGGGGCAGGCCAATAGCCAGGGGCCATTCAAGCCCGGCCGTGGTATAAGATTCCCATTTCCTACATATCAAATATAAACACAAACTCCACGTGGGATGAGAGGAGAGATGGGGAGAAAAGAGGTGGCCACACGGAGAGATGCTGCAGAGCACCGAGGAGACACAAAATTCCTCAATGTGTGATACAATGTGGATAAAAAGAAGTAGAAACCACAGTGACCTGCAGTCAAAGATCATTATATGGCAAATAGGCCTAACCATTAGATTAAAGCTCGTTTTATTTTATTTTTTTATCAAATCACAAAATAAAAATTAAAAACCTTCAAAAGAAATGTAACGCCAGTTTTACATGCATGGGGGCTTCTAATTAAATTCAAGTTATTTAGTGTTAAATTATGTTTGTATAAATAGCGTAAATAAAAAAGTAAAGTCTTAACCTGTAAATCAAAAGGTGGATGGGATCCCATCCACCTTTTGAAGTTTGGACCCCATCCCAAACTGAAACATGGACACATATCTTTGACAAACGTATTATAATACGTGAGTGCGCAATTGCCTAAAACTGTGTACGCAAATAAATTGATGATATTGTCATTACTGTCAATTTTGAAAATGAGTTTTGATGAATTATTGAAAATTTTTTAATTATTATTTGAACAGGAATCATGCCTTAATGCGTCGTGTATTATTTAAGATATCATTAGGCTAAATGAATCAGACAGAATCAATATATCAATATGACATATGAGTTGTCGAGTTATCGTCCTCGGACCGCAGCAACGGGAACTGTTACTGACCTGATGTTTGTCAGAATAAAACCACAGAGCTGTGACTGTCTGTTAAGAATCAAACAAAGTCAACATACCTGTGTTTAAATGACTTTCGTCCCAGTAAGAACCCAGCTCCCAGATTTCCTCCACTTCTGCGAACTGCTCATGAACTAATGCAGTGTGGTCGCCGCACAGCTCTCCCTGCTGTTTGCAGGCGGTCACTGACTGGATCAAAACCCTTCAGCCACTGCTGGCCATTACCCGCAAGAGTCCAAAAACAAGCCCGAGAAGTTAATTAGACTCGATTTTACAAATTTACAAACTCAGACCGGAGTCCCGGATCTCGGGTTCGGTGCCCGGACGGCTCACCATTATGCGGGAAACACCATTATTTTCAGTCCGAGTCCAAGTTTGAGCACCAGGCTGTACAGAGGCATTAGACTAAACTTCATTATTGAAAACCATGCCGCTGCGCATGCGTCCAGCTGCCATGCGGACACTATTGGGCAAGAGTCCAAAGGACTTATGGGGTTCAGAGGGAAGGGGGGGATACCAAAATGACATTCTTATTAATAGTTTGGCCCAAATGATGTGCTCACAGTTTTATTTATCCCTACAGATCAAAAACAACATTACACAGTGACCAGCCTATCTATCTATCTATCTATCTATCTATCTATCTATCTATCTATCTATCTATCTATCAATATATCTATCTATCTATCTATATCTATCTATCTATCAATATATCTATCTATCTATCTATCTATCTATCTATCTATCTATCTATCTATCTATACATCTATCTATCTATCGATATATCTATCTATCTATCTATCTATCTATCTATCTATCTATCTATCTATCTATCTATCTATCTATCATGCTTCTGCAAAATATGCTTGTCATGTCAGACATGTCAGAGCCGTAGACATGATTTTTGGAATAGTGAGGTCATCAAGTGCCCCGTCCCTAACCCCCCATAGTCATTCAATCTTTTCTATTTTGTTTATACGCCCACTTTATTTCCCAAATTGTCTTCATGTGATTTCAAAGCTTTCTCAAAAATTCCAAGAATAGCCTATAGTAGTTGTAGTGGAGAAACCATGTTGTCGTTGCATTTACTTTATTTTACAGCAATCCAATACATTTTTGTTTGGCATAAAATTGTCAAATTATCTATTATTATCTATTGCTGTTTTTTATAATAGTAAATATGTAGTAATATTCATGGGGCAAGATTCACAGGTTTACTGTTATTTAAGACGAAATGGCATTAATATAGAATAAAACTAAAATAAAATAATTTCTAGCACATTAGGTTTGAGACAAGACTGAACCACAACAGACTGAAGACAATAAAGCTAATGCTTGGGAAAGGTAGAGAGACAGAACAACAACAGCTGATTACATTTAACAATTGGACTTTGTAATTTGGGGGAACTCACTGTTCAACACAGGGGACACACACATTACATTTCTACTGTAGGCCTACTGTGGAGGATGCAGACATACGCAGCCTCTGAGTTCAAATGATGACTTAATGCACTTAAAACATAAAACTGTTATTTGAAAATAGTGCTAATACTAAAATGTACAGTAATACACATATCATAGCAGACATGATATAGCAAAACTATACATATATACATAAATGCATAGGAAAACATGGTGCTGGTTAATCTGTATAAGCTATAGACAGAAAAATGGAGAACAATGATGGCAGTAAAAGCCAAAAAAGATGCTGGGTGAACAAAACAAAATAATGAACATGGCTCAAATAAGTAAAGTCAGACCGCGCTGTCCCACGGTGGCCCCAGAAAGATGACAGATTTGGCCAAGGAGTGTAGTTTATTTGAAAAATTGAATGTTTGTTATGGCTTATGGATTCTGTGACTGTTGGATCCCGCTGGCCACGGATCAGCGCGCTTTTACCATGCTGTCATGTATTTGGGATGATGATGTCAGCAGCCTCACTGACTGATCCCTGATTCTTGGTTTCAAGATCTTGCTGACATCCACACACACACAAACTCGCACAAGCAAATGCATCTTACATTTGTTTCCCCTGCTCTGTCCTTCTCATGCACACAAATGCAATTTGTTTATATGATTCAAAAGGCTGCTTGGTAGAATGAAAAGAGCAAAGTTTCCCTGGCATAACACACACAATCACTGAAAAAAAAAAAAAGTTCTGTTCTTTGTGGCATTGGCTACCACATCAGCTGGCAGACCCAGAGAGAAAGAAAAAAAACGCTGATGCACTGGCAAGGCAAAAATGAAAAAGAGGGATCAGAGAAAAAAGGAGGCTGGGATATTCATTTTCTTACCTCAGTGTTTACCCTCACTCCTTTCCTTCTTTTATTGCTCTAACCATTCATTTCTTTTTATCCTCTTGACTGTTTAATTGGGTGCTGGAGATTATTCCGACTGCAGGCTGCAGGAAAACATTAGTGGCTGGACTCAACCTTGGGTGTATCTCTTGTCACTATGTCATCATTATTGGAGAAAGACAATTCAGGGAGCAGAGGCTGGGTGAGGATCTGGCACCCACCATGGCATTAAACAACAAGCTCTCCAAATTAAACAACAAAATTACGTTGTTTGTTCTATGCCCTCTAGACCGACACATACAAGAGTTTTCTGATCTGATGCCCCTTATGGCAGGACAACATCAGTTGTCTGTGCCTTCCAAAAGTCACTTTGCATTGAGAGGAAATCTTTGGAGGAAACAGCAGATCATTGAGTCCTGTTATGTAATCCTATGAGGTGACACTGAGCTTTTTAGTAATTTCTTACATAAGCACTGCAAAGTCATATAATGCCATGTGTAGTAGGCATGACATTGCATGAAGACTGATGTGTCCGTGTGTGTGTTTTTTGGCACTGCAATCGGAGGGTCAGATTCAAACCCTTGGCATGGCCTGTGGAAAGGCACCGGCCTAGCGAACAGTAGCCTGACGCTAAGAGAGAGCGAGAAAAATGATCACTGTATTCATTCACGCTGAGGCGGTCTTCATCAAACCAGTCAGGTAAACTGGCCCTAGGTGCTTGTCTGGATTGATTTGTTACATAAAGCTAAGTTAATGTGAAGTCCATCTTCGAGCAACACATGCTTTGACTAACTCCATGTCCAAACCAAGACTGGGAACACACCGTTAACACTCAGCTCACACTCATCACACTCAGCTAGGGTTTTTTCGCCCACTGACGATTGCAACATTCAACATTCACTCTCATTTGAATAATTTTAAATCAAATGTATGGCATGGCCTTGAGGGTCGGCATGACGGACTGTACGCACAGACTGCACATCTGAAAACACATCCATCTATTGTCTGTGGAGACACTCAATGTAATATAAGCAGAACCATGTCCACTGTTAATGTCTGTGTCCAGTTTGAAGTGAAGGACTAAACTCCTTTGTTGGTTGAGGGCTGCAGATATTTGCAACCTTTGTGTCTCATTGGGCCTCATGCAAGAACATATCATGCACACAGTACTGTGGCTGAAAGCATCCTGTCTATCCACAGACAGAGAAGTGAACCTCCTGCTCTGGTAAGGTGCTGCTTTCAGCCACCTTTCATGTAGACTATATCCAGGTCGTTCCACTTTCGGGATTGCTCCGCTTAGTTTGTGTTGTAATTTTAAACTCCAGTCGAGTTAAGAGGACTATGGTTAACTGATCCAGACAGATAGCTAGACTACATGTTCCACCAAAACAAGTTCCTTCACAAGGCTATTTTGCAGCGACACCGTGGCTCCATCCGGCCAGCCTGGTCTCACAGAAGTCCGTGAAAGGATCACGAACTGTTAACAACGCATTACGTTGTTGTGGCACGGAATGTGTGAAAATTCTGTATGGCCACCACGGAAAATAATGCCAATGTAAAGTCAATGAGAAGATGACTTAGCATTAGGAGGGACTATGGTAGTAAGTAGTATGAAAGCCTGAAAATCTGCGTAGGTGTAGGGTGGTGGCTGGGTCAAACAGGACTTTCACCCAGGAGACTTGGGATTGTGTTCCATGTGTCACGTTACTGTAACCGCCCTGTTGTTTTTTTCCTAATCCCAACAGCCCCGCTGTTGTCCTGCATCCCTTTATTGTTTTCCTAAACCCAACGGTTTATTGTTTTCCTAAACCTAACCATCCCGTTCTTTTTTCCTAAACCCAACCATCCCGTTGTTGTCCTCCTTGTCATAGAAACGTAAGCCCACCCACAACCTTCTCCTTAACTTAAGGGGCCGTGTTTATTTCATGTAATTCTTCCGTTGGCCCATCACGGAATTTTCGGCGATCCTGTGAACCTCCCACAGATTTTGAGTTAAGGCGCCGTGTTCATTTCACAGAATTCTATGAGATCAGGTTGGTCCGGCGCTTAGCATTGTCCAAGACGATTGTGGTTGCTTTAAAGAAATGCCAATAAACCAGAGCATGTTTTTCTCCCATTCCGGAATGCTGTGTGGAATAGCCACACTACCTTTAATGTAAATGCCCCAACTTAGCCATAGGACTCAATAGTGCAGCAAAAAGGTTCATGATCTCTCATTTGCTTCCTACCCTTTTGAAAGTAAAATGTTCTTGCTGTTCAACGCAGACAGCAAACATGCTCTAAAAATGCTCTAAAAATGCTTCTTTTGACTGAATATATTTGATACATACATTTTGTGAGCATGGTCAAAAAGAAAAGGTTTGGGGAAATTTCAAACATATACTTTCCTTCATAATATTGGTTTGTTTTTAGATCTGCTTGACTCTTTAAAGCCCTGCCCACTGTGGCTTCTCCCTCTTCCTCCTGCAGCAGACTCAGGCCTGAACCCTGCTACTCTGTGATTGACACATTCTGGCAGAATAAATTAAAACCTCAAGCTGTGACAGAGCCCAAAATAGCAGGAAGCTGTCACTGACCTGCAGTCTCTTGTGCCACATGCCAGCAAGCTTAAAAAACTTGGCAGAACATTCTGCACAAAGTAAGCATGTACAGGTGTTTGTGTAGTTCTCCTGGGTACATACATGAGTCAACAAGCACTAATCTATGTTGATGCTTTAACTACACCTGCAGTGTTGGAAATGAATCCTACAGGTGGTCTTTAACAGAACCAATGCGCTGTTTGCTACTTTTAGTAAGTCCATTTCAACAGTTTTAATTGAACTGAAACCACGTTGGAATTTAAAGGCAATGGCCGATGGATCTATTTTTTTTGCCAGCTGTTCTCCGATGGGTGATGCTGGGGTGGAGGGGGGCTAAGACCCAAGACGTTTAGTGCCGTGGACTGTGGGTTCGTTTGCCAAGTCACAGAGCTCCTGGTTCTTGCCAAGCAGGGGGTGGGTAAGAGAAAATGCCATCTAGCTGGCTGGTATTTATAGATATGTGAGGAACTTGTGCTCAGGCCGGGCCGAGGTGCTGACGACGTAAAACGAGAAGACGCTTCCAGAAGTTGAGTGTCAGGGTACTCAGATAAAAATACCCGGTGAAAGATGGGCTTGGTCATTAGTGGCGCAGTCTGGCATGTGACATGGCAGCATTTCAGAGGTGATTTATGATTATTACTACAGCTAACCTATACCTCTCCCTTTCCTGCCCCCCAAATTGGTTTGCCAAATCGAATAGCACATGGGGTTTATTTCAAGGGTGGAATGACTTTGGCAAAGTGCCACAGTTGGGTTTCAGATTTGATCACAATATTTAAAGAACTTCAAAAGTAAAAGCTAGATGAAGAGGCAAGTGCAAGATTATTTTTTTATAAACACGTTAAAATAGCGCTCATTCAATTATGACTTACTGTTGGAAGTATAAATCAATCAATAAGTCAATAAATCAATCAAATAATTTTGCATGGACATGATGTTTGCGAAAGGGAGGGATAATGATCTCATTGCAGGCCGCTGCCTTCCCTAATTGCCAGAGCGAGCTGCCACAGGGAGGAACAAAGGAAACATTTAACACATCGTAAATTCCTGTAAAGTCCTGCCGAGGAGCTGCCACTCCAGTTACACTTACAACTTTTTTTGCTTACTCTTTATTAGTGGCCGGTGACAGATAGAGACGAACAAAGAAAGTTAAATGTAAATCTAAATATATTATATATACAGTGTATATGTTTTGTGTGTGGCTCCTGTAATCACTGCAATGTATCCCTTTATTCCTCAGAGATAAATAGGATAGGCATCAGATAGGCAGACATTAGTTTTAGTATCCCATGCTTTTTTTCATGTGACAATTTCAAATAAAGGCTTTAAAATTGAAAAGCTTGACATACGCTTTCACAAAATGATTTCTAGCATTAACATACAACCCCTTTCAGACATAATTGCACCTATTTATCATGCAAAGAACAAGACTGATGTTTTCTTCTCTCCATTTAAAATTGTGTACATTGAATATCAAGTCCAGATTTAGACTTGTATAGAGTTTCTTCTGTGTCACAGACAGGAAAGCTGTGCAGCTGAACACTGTTAACACACAAACACAGCACTTCTCTCTCCAAGAGTCTAAAGAGAAGTGCTACAATGTCTCGCTGAATTCCTTCTCACTCTTTTGTCCCTCAAGGCAAATGATGGAGCATATGCCTTACTTGCTGAAATGGTGATCAAGTGTGTGAGAGCAGTTCAGGGAAGAGATGGAAAGAGGGAGAGAGAGAAAGAGAACGAGAGTGTGATTTTGTCCCACATTCAACGTCCTAAGAGACTCCTCACTTGAGTGGAAGCATGATGATACAGAACAGTAACAGTAAGTGTGTCCCACATAGACATTCACTGTGTGTGTGTGAACACAATACATACTACATACGTGTGTGTTCCTTTTGTGTGTGTGTGTGTGTGTGTGTGTGTGTGTGGGGGGGGTATATCAGGTCAACAAAATTAGTTTACCATCAGCTGTGCTCTGGCTCTCATTCGGTCCGAGCCTCTGTCCCGTATTTCTTCCAGCTTCCACCTAATGGTGGCTCAGGGAGGTTTTACTGCACCACCCTGGGGAGGCTACTGTGGTCAGATCCAGAACATTTGGCTTCATGTGGATTGAATGTTTTATGGTTATGGACATAATATTTAAGTATAGGAACAGACTCACATGAATCCACCCCCGCACCACTATCCCAAACCCTAATAATCACACCAGCACAGGAAAGGTAAATGTATCTGAGCTCATACTGTAATGTAGCACTGAAATGTAACTAAGTAGATTTTTTTTGCACACAATACATATGAAAAGTACAGTTGAAAAACTTAGTCGATTCATCAATTCCCAAAAAATGTACTGACAAATATTGGTAATCTATTGAATTGTTCCCAGCTTCATAAATGTATTTTTACTTAATAAGTGCATTTCACTGATTATACTTACATACTTAAGTAGCATTTGCAGGATTTTTACTTCTAATGGTGTATTTTAATAGTGTGGTATTAATACCTTTACCTACGTAAATAATCGTAGTACTTCGATAGCTAACCTCAATACTAAGATTTTTACACACCGACACACAATGGTGTAGTCTACGTGATACGCAGGTATATGCAGTATACTCACTAAGAAAGCTCCAGGATTTCCATATACCCACTTAAACAACATACTTTCATTCACAATTTTGACATATTTTAAATCATAATCTGTGTGTTGTTTATTTGCATAGGCTAAATAAAGGTATTTAGCTGTGAATTGCTGCATTACACTGCAAGTGTATCAAAATTCAGAAACTAAAGTCTGAACATTTCCCCAGGAAAGCCCCCCCCCCCCACCCATATACTTATACAGTACAGTATACCCACTACAAAACATTAGACTACACCACTGCCGACACACAAACCTTATCACACCACACTGTACCAAAAATGACTGAGGTTTAATTTTAGTAGAAACAATAACAATATTATACTACAATTAAGTTTTTTTATCTTGAGATGTCACATAATTGGAGAAGCCCCCAAAAATTATATTTAAATAGTTTTTTTACTTTCTCTCACCTTCTTACTTCTTATGTTGTGCTGTTAGAAGAGACTGAAAAGGAGAGGACATAGTCTGAACAGTGCCAGACAGATTAGTCAGGTTTTCTCCTTTCAAGTCTGTGTGAGAAAATGAAAAAAAAAGAGAGAGAGAGAGAGAGGTAAAGAGTATACCACACCAGCTGGCCAAATGGTAGTGTGTGTGCTGTCATGTTAGAATAGTTAGCCTTTGATAGCTATTGCTGCAGCGGTCAAGGGGCAAATCACTTGTGATTTTCACTGCTGGGAATTTGACGTGTGGAGCGCATGTGTGTTCTTTAATGTGAATGTGTGTGCATTAGAGAAATAAGGTTACATGCATTTTGTGTTATGTGTATATACTGTAGGACTGTTCCCATCTGCTCCTGCAGGATAGTTGACGTTACTGCCCCCATCCACTCTAAATGCTGATGAGATATCCTAAGGGTTGAACACCAGGAATTGAGATCCTTGTAGATATTTCACAGGAATTCTTTCCAAAATTTGGTCCCATTTTCTGGAATAAATATTTTTTTTAGCATGTGTTCATAACCTGCTGACTATGTTTATTCTGAAGAAAACAAGGCCTCATTGCCACTACAGGTAACTGTCATAGATATAGTACAACCATGAATGCTGTGATTGCAGTAAACCTGCAATGAGTTCCACTAATTTTTTTATCATGCCAAAATGGAAGTTAACAATGAAGCTGTGTGGCTAAAAAAATATGTTTAGACAACAGAGGAGCAGAAGTAAACTGTGTAAATGTAAACCATGCTGCTTTTCATATGCAGAGCTATGATATATTAGTGGCAATCGACAGGCGGAATCCTGGGAAAACCGTGTTATATTTCTGGGAAGTAATAGTAAAAGTAATTCTATAATCACTGGAAAGCAGTCAACACTAGATCTCACATGTTTTGTGAAGTTAAAGTTCTTCTTTTACCTAAAGTCAATGGTTCCTAGACTGGACTGGAAATCTCTCGTAATGGTAAATCATATAGGCCTACATGTTAGTTGATCCTTAAAATTATTATCATACTTACAGAAAACCACCAATCAAGGTAAATTGTGAAAGTGTGTTGGTGATTTAAGGTGAATTGTTCCTAACTACAGATCTAGATTTTAGCACAGGCTAGTAAAGTAGTTACATATTACTTTAAAATAAAAAAAAATAGGCCTAAATGTACTTTCCACCACTTGATTTGTGTTGGCACTTTGTTATCTTAATGTTGTTCTCCCCTTACAATAGTGAGGTGTAGGCATACAGGTTGTATAATACAGTAAGTTTTCCATTTTGTGAAATAGAAACCAATCACATGAACAGGGTCGTTTCTTTCCTTATTCTTTGGCTAACCCAGATGCGTGTTTCTGTTTGCACAGGGCAGGACACAACTACAGAGACTCCTCCCGTTTCTACACAGAAAACAGGAAGAAGTGACGAGAAGTCAGCACCTAAAACGGCTTCGCGGGAATGTATTAGAAACCAAAATAAAGTAAGACAATCCAGTAAATAGGGCTTTTGTTGATGTAACAGGGAATTTGGGTTTGTTTATTAAAAGCTCCTGGAACCAAAAGTACTGAACCTGAGCTCTGGCTGAACAAACACGAGTGAATCTGTGTAAGTGAAAGTAAGTTAGCTGTCCGATCAGAATGGCAGCTAACGTGTCACAGTCTGAGGAGGATTGCACCTGCCCGGTGTGCTGTGACATTTTCAAGGATCCTCTGGTCTTGTTGTGCGGTCACAGCTTCTGTAAGCACTGTCTTCAGGAGTGGTGGAGACTGAGCACACTCCAGACATGCCCGGTCTGTAAGGAAATATTTCCAATGGCTCAGCCTCCACGTAACCTGGCACTGAGAAACCTGTCGGACACTTTGAGACAAGAGAAGAGTCAGAGACCTACATCTAAGGAGATCTGCAGTCTGCACGGTGAAAAACTCAAGCTCTTCTGTCAGTATGATCAACAGCTCATCTGTGTGATTTGTAGGGATGCACAAAAACATAAGAAACACAACTGCGCCCCCATCAACGAAGCGGTTGCACCCTGTAGGGTAAGAAAATATATTTTAATTAAAAAAAAACTTAGAGAGGGATTTTGTGTTTGGTAGGCTATTTAAAAAAATATATAAAAAATAATAAAATAATTTTAGAAATCACTGTTCATGTTGTTCATATAGGCAAATATAGGTGTTGTGTAACTAATCCCCTGTTTGCTATGTATTTAATATGCACCTGTATTTGCAGGCTAATCTGAAGCTTAAGGTGTTGCATTTGAAAACCAAACTGGGGTTATTTAAAGCAGAAAAACTCACCTGTGATAAAATGGCCAGCCACATTAAGGTAAGTCACAGACATACTGTCATGGTTTTAGAGACAGACTGCAACATGTGTTGTCTATTATTTCCATCACAAAGGTGTTTCTCCTCAGCTCCAGGCTCAGCAGACGGAGAAGACAATCAAAGAGGAGTTTCAGAAGCTTTACAAGTTCCTGCGAGCCGAGGAGGCTGCGAGGATTGATGCAGTGAGAAACGAGGCCAGGCTCAAGAGTGAAACGATGAACATCCGGATGGTTAATTTGACTGCAGAGATCTCCTCGCTCACAGACAAAATCCAAACCATAGAGAGGGAGATGAAGGCTGAGGACTTCTCATTTATGCTGGTACTCAGTGATTACTAGTGTTAATTCATTTTCTGATCTTAATATGAAAATAATTATAGGTATTGATTTACTATGCTGTTTTCTCTTTATTCGACAGAATGTCAAATCCACTATGGAGCGGTAAGTTGCTTCCTGTACACCTATACAATCACAGCTGAATGATGGTCAGGGCTGATGGTACTTTGGGACGGTCTCATTCACTGTGGGCGAAAAGTCCTGGATGCGTCCCATTCAAAGGTTTAGGGGAGAGGGAAGCTTGATCTAAGGTAGGGAAGTTAACACAAATTTGGAAAAGTGAAATTACTAGAGTGGTAACTAATGAATGTAAATACATCTTGAGAAAAATAAATACCAGCTTTCACTAATAGAGAAAAATGTTTTTTATTTGATAACAATCTTAAAAGGATTATAACTTAAAGACTTTGCACCAAACAATGTAATAATGTGGGGTATTTAAAAAAATATTTGACTAGTAGTCTATGGCTGCTTAATATTCCTTTAGATCTCAATGCAACCTGCCAGACCCAAAGACTCCATCAGAAGCTCTGATTGATGAGGCCAAACATCTGGGCAACCTGCAGTTTACAGTCTGGAAGAAGATGATGAACATAATCCAATACAGTAAGCAAAGTGGTTCTGCCTCGCTATATGTTAACATTTTAACATATATTTCATCTGCAGTGGCATGTACAGTACAGGTATATGCTGAACCTTATCACCAAAGCAACACCAGGTTGTTCTATGAATACACTGTATTGCTTTCAGTAAAACATTTACCTTTAATTTAAAGGAGACCTATTTTATACCATTTTCAGGCTCATACTTGTATTTTGTGTTTCTACTCTAACATGTTTACATGCTTTGATGTTCAAAAACACTTTATCTTTCTCATACTGCCCATGGCCTGTATTCACCGTCTGACTGAGACGCTCTCTTGGAGTGTCTCCCTCTTTAAGAGAGAGAGAGGCACTGAGGTCACCCATGTGGGTTGCCTACATGTAACCCAATTTACAGCCGTCAGTGGCCCCGCACAGGACCAAAATGGGCTTGTTTGCTGGGTATGGGCTGGGTTTCAATGAAGTACTGTATATATATAGTACAATGAAGTACTGTATATAGCGCAACTTTATAATTAGAAAACACCAATAAAGGCTTCTAAACAAAATATTACACAACTTGACACGCTCCAGCAGGAATGTGATCCAAAATTTGGGAGAAATTAATATAATTATATAATTTATTCTTTATTATTCCCACAAGGGGAAATTACAATTTCCACTCTGTTGTTATTACACACACATGCTCAGTACCTGCATGCACTAAATGGAAATATGCCACCTCTCCAGCTACCAGTCTACCACCATACTTTGTTCAGTATGGGGACTTGAACCAGCGACTCTCCTGTTTCCCACCCAACTCCCTACTGACTGAACTACTGCCACCCCAATCATAACAACATCTGCAACCAAGTTTACAGCTTTCCCTGACTTAGCATGTAGCTACATGGGGCAGGGTATGTAACGTAAACACTGCCGTAGCGTGCCAGCCTGGAGCCAATGACCATATAGAAACCCGGCTCGGTATGATATAATACAAAGATGAGAGTAGAAAAAGCTTGTGTGAGTGTTCAGAACAGGAGGAAATCTGAGGTTTTTGCTCACATGGATTTCTTTTATGTTTACCTCATTATTTGAAGCTTTGGCCATGTGTAATATGAACATCTCACAGTGTAACATTATACATCTGACAGGAAATACAGAAAACCATATTAGGTGTCCTTTTATAAACCATCTCAATAATTTTCCCTTTTGTTTCTATTTGTTTTTCTCTGAAGCTCCTGTAACTCTGGACCCCAACACTGGCTGCTCAGGGTTTACTATATCAGAACACATGACTCGTTCAACAATAAGCGATAAGAGTCAGGCACTTCCTGTAAACCCAGAAAGGCTATACGATATGATTCTTGGCTCTGAAGGCTTTAGCTCTGGAAAACACAGCTGGGATGTGGTGGTGGGGGGACCTTTTTGGGCTGTTGGTGTGGCTGCAAAAACGCCAAGTGAAGAACCAAAGACCTATCAAAACATCTGGGCCATCTACAGGTGCAGTTGCACTGACATCTTGCGTGAACTTACTCCAGAAGATTATGTGAAAGAAGTAGGCCTACCTAGACATTCATTCCCCCAAAAGGTCAGAGTGCAGCTGGATTATGACCATGGAATACTTTCATTTTTTGACCTTGATAGGAAAACACCTGTACACACGATCAAACGCACTTTCACAGAAATGGTTTTTCCATATTTTCGTGAGAATGCAAAAATCCTTCCAGCTGAATTGTCAGTGAGGATTAGACAACCCAAATAAACATCTCGCTGTACTACAGAGTGCCAACAACAATTTATTACTGTACATGTTTTCATAAACATTTTAATATTAAATTGATACTTTTAAATATTTCCAGTAGTTTATGTTTCTCAGATTTCAATATAGCTGGGTACATCTTTCTAACCCTAATGTTCACAACACAGCTATCAATGTGCAGAATATTGAAGTTTAACATATAATGTAATGTAATGTAATCTTTTGCCACGTCAGTGACCAATGAAATGCCAACCTGAGTGTTGTCAGTTATCATGCAGGCTTTCCTTATTCTCTTTTTGGTGTAGTCCACCTTAAAGGGGCATTCCACCGATTGTACACATCAAGTTCAGTTTAATCGTCATGAGGAGTACTACACAGTGTATAGAAAACAGATGTATAATGTCTCTGTGGTTCTAAAAGTGTTTTCTAAAGTTAGCAAAAAGAACCCTGATGTCATTCAGGTTATCTCAGCTTGTGCTTTACTTTAATCTGCATTAACAAACTGGAGGAGTGGGGTTTAAAAGACATTTAGAAGCAACAACGGTTCTAATAAAAAATGCTATTGAATTGTATTATTGGAAATGTAGGATCCAATGTTTTTGTAGGTTGAACCCATAATAGGGACATACTGTATGTAAAGTCTGGATTACTTGGCCACCGCTGTTTATTTATATATATATATATATATATATATATATATATATATATATATACTTTTAGAGTTGAATCATAAAAATATGTTTTGCTCTTTTTTCGTATGTTCTCATGATGTCTTCTAGTTTTGGGAAGTTCTTTCTTTTCTGAACTGAGGGTCTAAGGATTGAGGGTGTACAGATTGTATTTGTGATTTGGGGCTATATAAATGAAAATAACTTAACCTGTACAAATATCAGTGAAAATGTATATCAAGTTAAATGTATTAATTAATTTGTAGATATCTCTCTGGTGCATGTCTGTAAATGTCAAATGTTTTGCAATGAAGGAAATAGTCATCTGATGCTAGCAGCTAGCGTGCTATGATGCACCAATCATGGATGGAGGCTGTCTGCAGTAACATGGCGTTCATGGCTATAATCCAGCTAAAACCAAACTAATAAATGAAAATGCAGCTCTCAACCAGTCCCATTGTCTTCAATAGGAATCTCCAGTATTCCCATTATGCCCCAGTGTGGCTGATACATCTGCCTACATGCCCGCATAGCACAGGGATGAATCATTATGAGGCAATGCCTCTTGTCTCTAGTGTACTGCCATCTCTTTCTCTTTCTCTCTCTCTCTCTCTCTCTCTCTCTCTCTCTCTCTCTCTCTGCCGCTGACACACTCACACTAGAATCCCCACACTGATACTGAATCTCAGTGGTATTACAGCTGGAATTCCTGCTATGTTTTTAGAACTAATGAAAGAATGAAGAAAAACAAACAGAGGGGCCAAATTAAAAGAGAGTAAAAAGGATATAGAGAAGAAAACACACTAAGGGAAAAGAGGAAATAGGGGGAGAAAATAGTGTCTCTCATTCAATTTGTATTCCTCTACAAGTTTTACATGATCTGTGTTTCTGAGCCCAGTTCTCAGGGCTGATGAAGGTTGGAGATCAGGCACTGACTGACGCAACATTTACTCAAATGTGGTAACGCAAGATACATTTCAAACTCTAAATGTTTGGCAATCAGGAAAGATTGTCAGCTTAGGTGATTACTCATCAATAAATTTAATTAGGCAAAGTATACTTTTCAGGTTTGACATTTAGAATTGAGTTGTTTTCATACTTTTACCAAAAATGTTATTCAAGAATGTAGAATTTAGCTGCTTGACATAAATGCACCATTTTATTATAGGCGTGTTTATGGAGTTCAAAGTTATCATATTAAAATGTATCTCTAAGTGTGCTTACTTACAACTGAGCAATGAACTTGCAGATTTCCCATTTTGGAATAAAAACTTTCATAGCTTTTTTTTTTTTGTTTTTACTTTTCTCTCTACAAATCATCATTCTTCCTTTACAAACCATTACTTTAGCTCAAAGGAATGACGCCAACCCAGCACTTTTTTCTTACTTTCTCAAAATCCCCTTTGAATGATCAATCATTCGATGTTGACCAGAGAGCACTAAGGAGCCACTGAGTAGAATACGTCAGCTGTTTTTTACTGAAAGTCACGTTTTTCTACTAATCAGATGAAATGAACACATTAATCTGAAGAATTTCAAAGCACTGGGATTGTTTTTGTAACCGTGTGGAAATTACTTATTGTCTCAAAACATTAAGAAGACAATCAATCACGTTTAACATAACAGAGTTTCACTAAACTAAAGACCAGACAAACAAAGCTGTTTGTTTGTACTGTACTTTATGTGAATGTGCTACTCATAAATCATAAGTGTGAGAGACAAAGATGCTGAAAATGAATAAATCAGGATGGAGAGATCAAAAGGAGGCTTTCTCGAAGTGATCAGTGACAACATGGCTCTGAACTGGAGCCAAAACAGTAAGCAGATATCAAGTTAAGAGACAATCAGAAAGAATACAAGAGAGATAAACAGGGAGATGTGCCAATGGCCTGAAGGTTTGAGACTGATAACATACAGTAACTGTCTGTCTGAACCAGCACCTGTGTAGTTTGATTTGGCTTTGCTTCTGAGGAGTGTGTGTATGAGTGTGTGTGTGTGTGTGTGTGTGTGTGTGTGTGTGTGTGTGTGTGTGTGTGTGTGTGTGTGTGTGTGTGTGTGTGTTGTGTGTGATGAGGAACGGTTTTCCAATATAAATGGATGACTGGATAAATCTGTATGTGACAGTATGGAGAAAACAAGCATATGATATGGGGCAAGCACACCACAAGTACTATGTACATAGAGTAATGTGTATAGATACAAGAACACACACATGGAAAAACATGCATTTTTGGGCTTTTCCACCTTTAATGGACATGACAACTAGGTGAGAACAGGGTATACATGCAGGAAATTGTCACAGGTCAGGCTCAAACCCTTGACCTCTGCATTGAGGCATAAACCTCTATGAATATTTATACGCCTGCTCTACCAACTCAGTCAACCTGGCCACCAAGTTTGCACTTTTATGTGGTTGTTTTTCCATCTGCTCCCTGTTTTCAGGTCCCTTTTGGTCACTTTTTGCTCATGTTATTGTGGTCTGGATATCTTCAAGAAACAGACCAAGTATGATGTTGTCATTTCTCTCTCTCTCTCTCGAAGGCTTTATTGTTTTATTTGGCATTTCTGTTTCGTTTGGAGGCAATCATTGAAGAATTTGAGCAGCATGTGTCCTCAGCAATCATAATCATGAAATCCCTACTGGTCTCACACACACGCACGCACACATGCACGCCCGCACACACACACACACACACACACACACACACAGGCCTGATTACTACTCAGTCTGGTCTTTATAATGGTATAGATGCAGATTGAATGTGTCAGTCAGGACCGCACAGGAGGATATTGGTAAAGATGGTGTAGGAAGGAAGGTAGGAAGGATGGATGTATGAATGAATGAATGGACGGAAGGAGAAAGGAAGCAAAAAACGAAGTTTGCATTTTAGTAATGAGTAAAGTACAAGTTTAAAATGTGTATGAACAAAATGAGACTGGATTTCAAAGACAGGATTGACAAGGTTTTTATTCTTGTTTTCTACAAAAAATACAAATGTGTAGTTAAATCTCCATCATCCTCCCTCTAACACAAAGACACAGAGATGCACGCACACACTCACACACACACACACACACACACACACACACACACACACACACACACACACACACACACACAAAATGGTCAAGTGCTGTGATAAAGTGCTGTCTAGTGTTCTCTCACTCTCTAAGCCCCCTGAGAGTAGATCAATACTCACTCAGCATCAAGTTACCGCTAATGTCTTCATGTTTTTAACCAGGCAGTGTGTGTGTATATATATATATATATATATATATGTATATGTGTGTGTGCATCTGCCCCTGGTGTGACCCTAGTTATAATTATCATTAAATGTCAATGAAGGCGATAGAAAGAGCTACACTGCAGATAAATCCTAAAGCCCTGACACACAGCGCCTCCTAAGGACATTTGTTGTAAACTGCAGCTTCAATAAAGGATGCAGTTACTTCTGTGAATGATTCAAGATTCAAGATTCAAAATCCTTTATTAGTCCCACAATGGAGATATTCACACTGTTGCAGCAGCAAGGGATAGGGGGTAAAGTGTATATATGAGTGTGTGTGTGTGTGTGGGTGTGTTTTGCCCATGTGGTCTGAGAGCAGTGCTGATTGTAGAGTCTGACAGCAGCAGGAAGGAAAGACCTGTGGTATTTTTCCTTGATGTAGAAGATGACATCAGTTGTGTGACAAAGCTATGTATGACCGCATGTGTGTGAATCACTACCTTTTGTGTAACTTTAATGAGATGAAGGTCTTAAGCCACCAGCCTCCATTGAGCTACTGTTTCACATTAACACTTATGTTGCTGAGTCATACAGGATAGTTAAGAGATTAATAATATATCTGTCTCGCTGAATCAACAGGTATACATTAACCTGAAAAGATACTCTAGATAACGATCGGTGTGGTAAGCAGTTTGCAGGATTTGAAAATGTGTGTATGAGTCACATTCATGCCCGTGCTGACTTAAACAAGCATTCTCTTATTTTTGTAGTTTTGGCTATTGTTTCAATTTGTTATGCCGGGATCAGTAAACATGGCAAATACGGTTTAGGGGTGCCTAAAAATGTCATTTTTGGAGCAAATGTGATTGTTGCCTGGGTTAGCTGTTATGTTAATACAGGAAGTGTTACAGTAATAATAATAATAATACCCTTTTATTTATAGGGTTTTTAATGAAACCCAAGGACACCTTACAGAATTACTGGGGCTATACTAAAGGAGGTTGTTAGGCTGTGGTAGGTGGTGTTTTAGTATTTGTCTTTTAAATGTCCAGGCATTTAGCATTTTTGATATCTGCAGGGAGGGTGTTCCAAAAGGATTGGGCTGCAACCCTAAAGGCTCTGTCTATGAAAGTACAGAGTCTGGTGTGGGCAATGGAGAGCAGGCCAGCATCTGAGGGCCGAAGGTTTTGGGGTGGATGGTCGGAGAGGTACTGTGGGGCCAGGGCATGGAGGGATTTTATATTTGATGCGGGACTTAATAGGAAGCCAGTGAAGGTGGATGAGGGTTGGCGTTATATGCTACTAGGTCTTGGTGTTGGGGAGGACCCTGGCGGCAGAGTTTTGGACATACTGGAGCCTGGAGGTTTTTGCTGGGGAGTGATGGCTGGAGTCTGGACATGTTTTTGAGATAAAAAAAGGCAGATTTGGTGATAGATTTGATGTGAGTATGTAAAGAGAGAGTGGAGTCCAGGATTACACCAAGGTGGGCATATGGCGCTTGGTACATTCTGATTGGCCACTTGCTGTATTTAAAAGCTCTGCTTAGGTAGCCATCTTTTGCTCATGTCTGACTAAATGTTTGCCAGCAGCATCCCTGGTAAGTCAAACAATTTGAATGACTCAAAGTAAACTTATCAAAAGACACACTAAAGTGTTATTTAAAGAAGCTAACTACATGTGAGCGCTACAAATACTAACCAATATACTGCCAACAGCACCCAAAAATCCAAGAGCTGTTGTGGTGCAAAGACCTCCACCAAGGCCAAATGCCCTATATCTTAACAAAAGTGAAAATGAATTTGATTATCTGCCCTGTGATTCAGATCTGCTCCAAAATGTAAAGGGTTCTTCCTTGGCACATGCTACACCCTTCTACCAGGATTCAAAATCAGGGGCCTGTTGCACAAAACTAGGATAAGGGATAAATCCAGGATTCTAGTTATCCTGGATGAATTTAGCTTTGACTTGGTTGCACAAAAGCAGGTTGAGTTAAACCTAGCCAAGTAACCATGGCGATGTATTCTTTGCAGCTAGCCTGGTCCAGAGCAGACTAACAGCCAGGCTAAGATAAATCCTGGAGTCTCATGTGTTAAATCAGCTGCCACCTTGATCCCAAATAAACGTGTTTGACAGTTATTTTGTTGTCTTCTGAATGTGTTCTGCTTTATCTTCTTCTTAATATGTAGGCCTAATGTTTTTATTAGGTACTATAGCTTACATTGGATTCATAACCTTCTCAATTAGTCTCTCATCACTGGACCAATAATGTGGCCTATATATGTACACTCACCGGCCACTTTATTAGGTACCCCATGCTATTAACGGGTTGGACCCCCTTTTGCCTTCAGAACTGCCTCAATTCTTCGTGGCATAGATTCAACAAGGTGCTGGAAGCATTCCTCAGGGAGTTTGGTCCATATTGACATGATGGCATCACACAGTTGCCGCAGATTGGTCGGCTGCACATCCATGATGCGAATCTCCCGTTCCACCACATCCCAAAGATGCTCTATTGGATTGAGATCTGGTGACTGTGGAGGCCATTTGAGTACAGCGAACTCATTGTCATGTTCAAGAAACCAGTCTGAGATGATTCCAGCTTTATGACATGGCACATTATCCTGCTGAAAGTAGCCATCAGAAGTTGGGTACATTGTGGTCATAAAGGGATGGACATGGTCAGCAACAATACTCAGGTAGGCTGTGGCGTTGCAACGATGGTCAATTGGTACCAAGGGGCCCAAAGAGTGCCAAGAAAATATTCCCCACACCATGACACCACCACTACCAGCCTGAACCATTGATACAAGGCAGGATGGATCCATGCTTTCATGTTGTAGACGCCAAATTCTGACCCTACCATCCGAACGTCGCAGCAGAAATCGAGACTCATCAGACCAGGCAACGTTTTTCCAATCTTCTATTGTCCAATTTCGATGAGCTTGTGCAAATTGTAGCCTCACTTTCCTGTTCTTAGCTGAAAGGAGTGGCACCCGGTGTGGTCTTCTGCTGCTGTAGCCCATCTGCCTCAAAGTTCGACGTACTGTGCGTTCAGAGATGCTCTTCTGCCCACCTTGGTTGTAACGGGTGGTAATTTGAGTCACTGTTGCACTTCTATCAGCTCGAACCAGTCTGGCCATTCTCCTCTGACCTCTGGCATCAACAAGGCATTTCCGCCCACAGAACTGCCGCTCACTGGATGTTTTTTCTTTTTCGGACCATTCTCTGTAAACCCTAGAGATGGTTGTGTGTGAAAACCCAGTAGATTAGCAGTTTCTGAAATACTCAGACCAGCCCTTCTGGCACCAACAATCATGCCACGTTCAAAGTCACTCAAATCACCTTTCTTCCCCATACTGATGCTCGGTTTGAACTGCAGGAGATTGTCTTGACCATGTCTACATTCCTAAATGCACTGAGTTGCCGCCATGTGATTGGCTGCTTAGAAATTAAGTGTTAACGAGCAGTTGGACAGGTGTACCTAATAAAGTGGCCGGTGAGTGTATATAGTGTAGTGTACATTCATCACACCGGGAACACCACAATGCTTCTTGATCTTGTTATTTTGGTGCTGTCACTTGTCAGCTTGGAGCAAGAATAAAAAATATAATCCATTGTTTTACGTATATGCTCACAGTGTGTATTGAAGTCACTTACTTGTTTTTCTAGTTTTTGTCCCGTTCTGTTTGTTCTGTATGAATATTAATTGTACAAAGATTAGAATTAGACAAAGCTTATGAAGATTTGTGCATATGGTTGTAAAACATGTCGCGTTGTGAATAAGGGTTTGAAATTAAGCCTAGAGTCCTTAGGGTACATTTCCCTAGGAACATTATTTCCCTCTGCTCACTTTTAAGGCAAAGTAGGCTAAATAATACATTTTATTTATATAGTGCTTTACATGGTAGGCTACTCAAAGACACTTTACAGTAAAACCAGCACATTTATCACATAAAAACAGATACAGCAATAAAACCAACACACAAAACAAGCATATTAAAGCAATTCAAACACAGTGTTGCCGACAACTTTGTAAAAATGTGGAGTGACTAGTGGGCTAAGTAGATATTTTTAAATCCTTACGCATTCAGTTGGTCCGCTATAGTCTGTTGGGCTTTTTCTCTCCATTTGATAACAACAGCCATATTTCCATTTTTGCATATTACATGCTTCACCACCTCGTTACTTTCCATTAGAAGCTGCGGCTCAGTGGTTGAAAAATATGCCGTATGCGCCTTCTCCATCTCTGCATCAGTAAATCTGTGATCGATACTGCAGTCTATTTAAGAAAGCCGTGAACGTGCACTTATCCCAGCTATCTACACTTGGCTTGACATAGCTTCACCTGTTCATCCTGACTTGGCAAACGTGCAACCGATTAACCGCAATGAGCGGATCACACTAAGTCAAGCTGCGCTTTTTCATTTGTCCTGGAGATCTTTATTCTACTTTCCTGCAACAGGCCCCGGGACTGTACATAATTCTACTGACAGACAAACAAACAAGCCAAATAAAAACATAATCTTGTTCTGGTATATGGTGTTGAAATTGAACATTTAATAGTGTTCCCACAGAATCCCTTTCTATCTGACCACTGTTTGATAACTTTTGAGTTTATACTGCTGAACTACACGCCAGTAGGCAAAAACTTCTATACAAGATGTCTATCTGATAGCGCTGTAGCAAAATTTAAGGATGTGATTCCATTAGCTTTTAATTCAGTATCAAGTCACAAAGTAACAGAGGACTCCTATGCTAATTTCAGTCCCTCCCAAATCGATCATTTTGTTGATAGTGCAGCAGGCTCGCTGAGAATGACACTCGACTCTGTTGCATCTCTAAAAAAGAAGATACTTAAACAAAGACGGTTAGCTCCATGGTATAACACTGAAACTCGCAAATTAAAGCAAACATCGCGGAAACTTGAGAAGATTTGGCGTTCCACCAAATTGGAAAATTCTCGGTTAATCTGGCAAGATAGTCTTAAAATGTATAGGAAGGCCCTTCGTAATGCCAGAGCAGCGTACTACTCGTCATTAATAGAGGAAAATAGGAACAACCCCAGGTTTCTTTTCAGTACTGTAGCCAGGCTAACGGAAGGTCACAGCTCTATTGAGCCAAGTATTCCCATAGCTCTTAGTAGTGACGACTTCATGAGATTCTTCAATGATAAAATTATAACTATTAGAAGCAAAATTCACCAAGACCTGCCGTTAACTGGCACTGACTTATCTCTAAACTCAGGAACCTTAGAAACAGCTGTAAAACCAGATATATGTTTAGACTGCTTTGCTTCACTTGATCTTTATCAATTTAATTCAATTATTTCTTCATCTAAACCATCAACCTGCCTCTTAGACCCCATCCCAACTAGGCTACTTAAAGAAGCTTTACCCTTAGTCAACACTTCTCTACTAGATATAACTAATCTATCTTTATTAACAGGCTATGTACCACAGCACTTTAAAGTAGCTGTAATTAAACCTCTTCTGAAAAAGCCCAACCTTGATCCAGAAGTTTTAGCCAACTATAGACATATATCCAATCTTCCATTTCTCTCTAAGATTCTTGAGAAAGCAGTCGCTAAACAGCTATGTGACTTTCTGCATAGCAACAGCTTATTTGAGGATTTTCATTCAGGATTTAGAGCTCATCATAGCACAGAGACAGCACTTGTGAAAATTACTAATGACCTCCTAATTGCATCAGACAAAGGACTTATCTCTGTACTGGTGTTATTAGATCTTAGTGCTGCATTTGATACCATTGACCATCATATTTTATTACAGAGATTGGAACATTTAATTGGCATTAAAGGGACTGCTCTAAGCTGGTTTAAGTCTTATTTATCAGATCGATCTCAGTTTGTTCATGTTAACGATGAATCCTCTGTGCACGCCAAAGTTAGTCATGGAGTCCCACAAGGATCTGTGCTCGGTCCAATCCTGTTCACTCTATATATGCTTCCTTTAGGCAATATTATCAGGAAGCACTCCATAAACTTTCATTGTTATGCAGATGATACTCAATTATATTTATCAATCAAGCCGGATGAAACTAATCAGTTAGCTAAACTTCAAATGTGCCTTCAGGAGATTAAAACCTGGATGAGCTGTAATTTTCTAATGTTAAACTCAGATAAAACTGAAGTTATTGCTCTGGGACCCAAGCACCTCCGTGACGCATTATCCAAAGAGATAGTTACTCTGGATGGCATCTCCCTGGCCTCCAGCACCACTGTGAGGAATCTTGGAGTTATTTTTGATCAGGACATGTCCTTTAATTCTCACATAAAGTATATTTCAAGGATCGCCTTTTTTCACCTACGTAATATTGCAAAAATCAGGAATATCCTGTCTAAAAATGATGCAGAAAAACTAGTCCATGCATTTGTTACTTCTAGGCTGGATTACTGCAACTCTTTATTATCAGGCTGCTCAAAAAAAGTCCATAAAGACTCTTCAGCTGATCCAGAATGCGGCAGCACGTGTTCTGATAGGAACCAAGAAAAGAGATCACATCTCTCCTGTTTTAGCTTCTCTGCATTGGCTTCCTGTGAAATCCAGAATAGAATTTAAAATCCTTCTTCTCACCTACAAAGCTTTTCATGGTCAGGCACCATCTTATCTTAAAGAGCTCATAGTACCTTACAACCCTACAAGAGCACTACGCTCCCAGAATGCAGGATTACTTGTGGTTCCTAGAGTCTCTAAAAAAAGTAGAACGGGAGCCAGAGCGTTTAGCTATCAGGCTCCTCTCCTGTGGAACCAGGTTCCAGTTTGGGTTCGGGAGGCAGACACCGTCTCCACATTTAAGAGTAGGCTTAAGACTTTCCTTTTTGATAAAGCTTATAGTTAGGGCATAGAATTGAATATTGTTAGGGAGTGAGGAGTCGCAGCGTCCGCGCCTATCCCGGCCCACCTGCTACTCGTCATAGTTGTCAGATTTATCTGTCATATAATAAAACTAAAGGGAGACTTGGCATACAGCCCGATCCGGTTGGGGAGAGTTCTAGCCTGTCCAGGCCCCTCTCTTTACCCTGTCTCTCTTGGTTATGCTTTGATAAAGCTTATAGTTAGGGCATAGAATTGAATATTGTTAGGGAGTGAGGAGTCGCAGCGTCCGCCTATCCCGGCCCACCTGCTACTCGTCATAGTTGTCAGATTTATCTGTCATATAATAAAACTAAAGGGAGACTTGGCATACAGCCCGATCCGGTTGGGGAGAGTTCTAGCCTGTCCAGGCTCCTCTCTTTACCCTGTCTCTCTTGGTTATGCTGTAGTAGTTTTAGACAGCTGGGGGACTTCCTTCGACACACTGAGCTCCTCTCTCCTATCTTTCTATTTTGTGTGCATCTATGTCCCAGAAATGCTTGTTACTAACCTAGCTCTGGGGAGTCATTCCCCGGAGTCCTTTTGTTCTTTTTCTCCCAGCATGTTTCCTCGGATCAGGGAGGCTCCAAAATCATGGTTGCCACTGTCGCCATGGTCCCGCTACACGTTCCCTTCCCTGCCACGATCTGCGGTGCCCAGCTACGTCCTGCTGTGCCTTGTAATGCTGCACAGTGCCTTGCTATGCCATGAACTACTACAAAGAACTACTACAAACTACTATTATTTTGATTTATTTTTTAGGGACTGTTATTGCCACTCTTCATTCTAACCCCAACCGGTCGTCAGACACCGCCTACCAAGAGCCTGGGTCTGTCTGAGGTTTCTTCCCAAAGGGGAGTTTTTCCTTGCCACTGTCGCACTGTTGCTTGCTCTGGAGGAAACTACTAGAACTGTTGGGTCCTTGTAAAGTGTCTTGAGATAACTCTTGTTATGAATTGATACTATAAATAAAATTGAATTGAATTGAATTGAACCTTCTTGGTGAGGGGAAACTGATATATAAAACAAAAGCTATGTGTCATCATTTATCTGGTTACTGGTCAAAAGGTTACCAAACTCAATGAACCGAAATTACTGTATGTCAACTCAAAACTAAGGTGTGTGCAGGAGGGTTTCTGAATAGTATATTTCACTAAAAATATCACTCTCATGCCTCAAGTCAGCAATGTTTTTTCAGCCGTTATTGCTTAATTATAACTGTACAGTTTTACCATGCTTTGGTGGATATTGGATATTGTTGGAAAAGCCAATTAAATGCATGTTTGTAGTCTGGCTACTCTGGGTTTTCTGTTGAAACCCCTATGATTGTCTGACTCAGCAGACTCAACGGATCTCAACAAATAATATAATGATAACAATTATTACTGGGAGGAATGATGACAAAAACTACAAAAACCAGCCCCAGGTTGTTTAAAACCGTAATTTCCCTTTTGTGATGTAAATAATTAAACCAAAATACAAAAAGCAATACAGTAAGAAGAATAGATAAATCTCAGACTAAAACAGAGATTGAAGATTAGCTTGAAATGCAGTAAGCAGGTGTAAATGCACACAATGCTGAATGCAAAAGTGCAGATCATTATAATAAAAAAGAAAGTGTCTCACCTCCACCACTATTTATCCATTCCCTCATCTCTCCAGCCCAATCAATCTCTCCCTCCCCCCCTCACTAATGCACTCTTTCATGTGCTCTCCGATTTCTCCCCTTCTCTGCCGCCCTCTCTCTCTCTCACCCCGATGTCTCATGGTCCTTTTGTAGGCCCTCTACATTTTTGGGAGTAATGTGATCTCCCCCTATTTCTCCCCAGGGTGGTCTGGTCCTCTCATTCAGACAACTAGCTTGGGCTGAATGGAGCTGGCAGTGAGCGGGGCGATGGAGAGAGAACAAGGCTGGGCAGGAGGATGGAGAGAAAGTAAGATAATGGGTATGTAAAACAGCCATTAAATCTCTTCCTTGTTCATTCGTCTCTTACACCGACAGGTGGGTGTGCATACCTTATTCACCACAGCAAGTGTGTGTGTGTTTGGGGGGGTTAGGGTTAGGGTAAGGGTTAAGGTTAGGCATTTAGCTGTGATGGTTAAGGTAAGGGGCTAGGGAATGCATTATGTCAATGACGGGTCCCCACAAAGATAGTGCCACAAACCTATGGGGTGGGGGGGGGGGGGGGGGGGATGTTGTACCTGTGCCATCTGTTTGGTCACATTCAGCAGCTGCTCCTGTGTACAGCCTACAATATCAAGGCTAACCCAATATTGCTTCAAATCAGCATTTCCATCAAAAGTACTTTACTTTTATGAACAACAAATCAAAAGATGATTTTAAAGAAGTATTTTAGTGATCTCTGTAAAGCAGCATTCATTTTGTGTTGGGCTCTTGGGTGCAGTTGAAAAATACATTGACTGACTGAATTTGTTATTAGGAATGAGTTAGCAAACAGATTCTTATTTACACATCCAGCAGAAACAAAGCAACAAGTCTTCAAATTAAGTCAGTAAATACCCCTTAAAATATTTTTTTTGGGGAGGAGAATAGAAATGTAATAATAGGAAGCTACTTTTTCTATCTTCAATTCACTTTCATATCAATTATTTTAAAGTGTTGTATAGGACAGTCTGTTTCTCAGCTGTAGAAGGTTTCTTATTTTTAAATGCCCTGTTCTGTCTTAATTTCATCATGTTCTTATTCTTGTTTTATAGTTGACACATCACATTTCTGTCCTTTCTCACAAGCCGTTCTTTCATCCTTCTCATCTCCTCTCTCTTTCATACCTCAAATTTTATTTCACCTATTTTTCTGCCTCAGGCTGTTATCCTCCTTTCCTGTCATCCCTGAACCATCATGTTTCCTTGCCAGGGCGCGCGCGCACACACACACACACACACACACACACACACATACACACACACACACACACACACACACACACACACACACACACACACACACACACACACTCCCCTATACATACCACTGCGTTGCCCCAGACAGCCCACCACAATGTGGATGGAGCTTGGGTAACTTAGTCCCCTCTATCTGCCAACTGCTGTGTCACAGAGGGGCTCGCATTACACACACACACACACACACACACACACACACACAAACTCGTTGACATAATTAAATACACAGTCATACAGATATACAAGCACATACTTAATATTTAGGCAAATACAGTCAATCATATGCGCACATATACCACACACACACACACACACACACACACACACACACACACACACACACACACACACACACACAGTTTCAGCAGATTTCAAGCCAAGCCTCTTTCATTGCCGGCTCCAAATTGAAGCTTATAACGAGGGTGAGAGAGGATTTAGAAAAGGGGGGGGCTGAAGCTGAGCTACGCTCGTTAATTGTTACAAACTCACTCACACGACCCAACCTAAAACACACCCACTTCCCAACGATGCATGCTGACTGGGCATTTCAAGCAATTTTGTCACTCTAAATTTTGTTCAACTGAAAATCATTTTACCCTCACTTGTCACCTCTCTGAGTGGAAATGTGTTTAACCAAGTCTGTGTTTGGATGTGTGCACGCTTGAAGTTGTTGTTATTGGCTGCAGGAATGAAGTTCAGCTCCAGTTTGGCTAAGATATACAAACCAGACACACACACACACACACACACACAAACACACACACACACACACACACACACACACACACACACACACACACACACACACACATACACACACATACAGTGGTTTGTGGAGTGTATGGAGGGAATGCTGTGGTCACACCTGGGAATGCTCTTTCAGCTAACCTGTCTAACGTTTTCTCCTTCTCCATTATTTCCTCACTCAAGATGTGGAAAGTTAACAAATTACATTTACTTAACTTATGTTTCTACATTTTATGCAGGCTTTAGTTTAAGGAATAATCATACAAAGTATTGTTGCCTTCTGATAGGTTTAACATTGTTCATTTCCAAAGATTGGCTACAAAACCAATCAGAGTTATTCATAAAAGCTGCGTTAGAATACATAATATATGAAATGTGAGGGCTTCAAACGTCTCACAAACTCTTTCTCTTCAGTCAAATCTTACTCAAAACACCGCATTTGTTCCTTCTTTGGGTCTTAGTGTAAACTCTATATGGTTTGACCATTTGGAAAATGTCTTTATTGGCTTTCTTACAACGTTATATGAGAAGATCAATACCACTGTCATGTTTGTATAGTATATGTGAAGCTGCCAGCAAGTAATTAGTTTAGCTTAACATAAAGACGGGAAACAGGGGAAAATGGCCTGGCTCTGTCCTAACGTGCCAAATATGCCTACCAGAATCTCTTAAGCTCACTAATTAACACATTGTTATGACAATTTGAGATTGTATGTGCAGAGCTATTTCTTGGTAGGCAGAAGATTCTCTCATCTAAAGCCAATAAGCATTTCCCAAAATGTCGAACTATTCATTTAATTTAATTAATTTCCTTCTGTGTTGCCCTTTGTCTATATATCCTCCCTTCAGCTCAAATGAAAGGGAACATGCCTGTATTGGTAATACTGTAGTTTCTATTAAGAGTACTCTTTGATATCTCTCCTCTTGTTATGAACGAATCAGGGCCATCAGCACCAGCAGGAGAGATTATGGTTATGGACTGTCACAATGTATGGACATCGTCTCACAGTGTGACTTCTAATTCTGATTTGATTGGAATTAAAGTGGTTTTAAGACAGAGTTAATGGGTTTAGACTGGATCTAATCCTGGTTTAATGAAGGCCTTGGTGGGTTTCTTGCCTCTTTCATCATCCTGGACTTCAGCCCATCATAATCCAAGTGTGTGTGTGTGTGTGTGTGTGTGTGTGTGTGTGTGTGTGTGTGTGTGTGTGTGTGTGTGTGTGTGTGAGTGATACATGGTCTAATAAGTCTATATGAATGTTTAGAAGATTGTCTTCAAGCACTTAGGGGATAGCTTGGTCATTCTTTACTTTCCTTCTTGGTCTTGTGTGTGTGTGTGCATTCTTCATCATGCACACTCACTCTCTCCCTCCTCATCCCTATGTAACTGGAGCCAGCCCTCCCCTGTCAAAAATAAAAATCATTTGTCCGCTGCACGAGTGTGTCCATTAAATATGCATGATGGAGGGAGCTGGGGGCCGCTGGGGAAGAAAGCTGATACCCTGCTCTCCGGAAGGGCATCCGAGTACCAAGGTGGACAAATGGCATCTAGAGAGAACGGGATGGAGAGGGAGGGTGAATGTTGTGTTTTTCTTTCAGACAGAGCTCTCTTGCACGCTGATTAACTCAACTTGTGGGGTCTAGTAAAAGTGCATCTGTCTTGCTGGCCCTCATGTACACATAAGTATATTCAAAACCTATAGATTCATACATCTGTGTGATATCTGGCAAACGAGAGAAGATGGCCCACTGCTTCTTTATTAAATAGTATAGTGTAATCGTGTGAACAAGAGAGTTTTTTCTTTCCCTCATAAAAGTAGCTTGAGAATATAGAATTGCTAATTGCTAATTCTACTGTCTCACCTTTTAGAGGTGTCTTTCTTCCCTAATCCTAAGGCCTTGTCACACCTCATATAGCTCAGTCACTATAACCTTACACAGTTTATTCAAAAGACGCATTTGTACCATTGACTCCTGTCTCATTACTGTCTGCAAACTGTTCCTGGTTTGGGGAGGTAAAATAAACGTTGCTATACCGCTAACATGCTACAAAAGCTTCCTTCATGTTTTACTCTTCTGTGCTTTGCACAAATTTGACTGTTGAAGTTCACCAAAGGAGATTAATATGAAAAATTCATGCAATTGATTTAGTTTGCCCCCTCGAGTGAATTACTCACCAAAGTATTTTCATTGAAACACATGTATTTTGCCACTAACATTTGCTGTTTGTGTTACTGGGCCTTTGGTGTTTCAACGCAAATTTATATCTGATGCTGCAAGTTGAATTTTTTTAATTGAATCTTGTCAAATCTACAAATGTGGCTGATGCTCTGCTCTGGACAGCTGTAATGTAGCTGACAGGAAACTGTGAGGCATCAACATGAAACCACAACAGAAAAGACTTTTCAGTGTTTGACCTTTCGAGTTTTATTGAAGCTGTTTTAACTTTTGCCTCCATGGGACCTATCTTCAAAAAAAAAAAAAAAAAAAGGTGGTCAATGGCAAAAGACAAACTATTTTCTGGTCCTGATCAACTTATGCCTTGGATTACACATATGATGTATGAAGTAAAAAATGATTTTATATGTCAAGAATATCAGTTTGTCGCAAGATAGTTAAGTAAAATGGAGTTAATGAAGTAAAATATGGGAAAATATGTAATTACCAGATGTCACCACATTGACACATGACCGGATTTATAATGGTTTTCACCTCTTTTGATACTTTTGTCTTTGTCTTGGAAGAAGACGGTAAAGCTCGACAAGGTGACAGCCATATTTCTCTGCTGACGTGTATTGTTCGAGACGAGAGATGTAGTTCACTGAAAGATCACACACAAAACCAAATGTTTTTCAACTTCTTTACGTCATATCGTTTATCTCTTGACATGTGAAATTATCTTTTAAATTTACACACTTTGTGAAATGCATGGCTCAATTCAAACCAAACCAAAAAATCTATTATTATCTCTTGTTGACTCCCGTTCATATTATTTCAAAGATAGGTCCCATTGACTGGAAGTTAAAGGACATGACTTCAGCTCTCTGTAGTGAGGAAAAACAAGGTAATTTCTGATCTATACTGTTCAGTGTTTGAGTTGATGCCCTCTGTGCTGCTTTCTATCGTCTACACTCTACAGTAACACATCAATTATCCACACAGGTATTGGATCACTTCATTTGCACATGAATTGAGGCAGCATGTGTTGCACTCTCATAATTGTCTTCATTTAGTAGTAACTGTAAAATTTGTAATTGTGTGCTTTTATTAGTACTTAAGAGTCATTGTTAAATTTTTTAGTTTCAACCAGTAAAATGTATATTAATGGGATGCAATTTTTTAAGATGTACTCAGGCCTGTAATGTTTAGGGTTTACAACATTAGTATGATTTTTACGACAGTGACGTATTGTGGTACGACTGCGTCATACGTGGTATATATAACTTTGGCACTAAGCCCGCGAGGTAGTCAGTCAGTTATTGATAGTCAACGGCTGTATGTATGAGACCGGCCTGAATATGTTATCACAGTAAAGTATACTAATAGTTCAACCAACGTCTGGTCATTGCAAACACCAAATGAGAACATCACAAGGCTGAATTAGCAAATTGGGAGCACCATGGGCTGGTCACGGTACTGAGTTAAAATCATAGTTGAAATATATCATGGAAGCTGTCCCTAAGCTACCTGCACTCGCAGCCCTCTCTTTTTATATATAATTTTTCTTGCAGCCCACCATTCTCTAGGGCTAGGCTACATTCATGCAGCCCACTACAGAGCAAAAGTTGCCGGACGACACCAGTTTCTGAGCCATATTGTAGAACTGATAGTCTTAATTAGCTGTGTAGGAACTCATTTGGCAATGGCTTGAATGTAACGGACGTTTATTTATATGAGAAAGTCACGCACTAAAGCTTTAATGTTTATGAATTAAACTTTTTTCTCATAGCTCCTCAGCAGCAGCCACTAGTCCAGTTTGCTTCTAACAGTGACAATGAAGAGCCAAGCAGCAGCCATAAGGTCATAACTCCAGAGTGGGCAGGTAAGATTGCTCATTGAGTGAATAAGAATGAATATTAATTAGTAGTATATTGTAGACTATGAAAAGGCCCTTGTATAATTAATTATGCCAGATAATTTGGCACTATTAATGAGACTGACTTGATTTTATCAGAAAGCTTGGATAAGGGGAGATTTGTGCTGAAAATTATGATGGTTTATAAAATGTGATTTAGTGTCTTTAATGCCTGCTCTCAGAGTGGAAGGGATATGTACTGGACATGTTGTATCACAGTGTGTGAACAAGCAAACATGATCAGATTAGTTACACTATAACTTTCTATGCCCAAATGTTACTAGAAGCAAGTAGATCGTAAATTTACTAAACCCAAGACTGACAGGGAATAGGATAAAAGTCATATGAAATATAATTATATTAAAGGAAAAATACATGATGGTGTCATTAGAAAGTGGAATACATTTATTTGATTCTTTGTCTTTTTATTTAATATTTTTATTTATGATTTTATTTCATTTCATGGTTTGGATATCTGTGTACACTTATTTGCACAGAAAATAGATTCTGATACAGTTGAACATCATTGTGTTGTACAGAATACTGTTAACTTTTTCAACAAATATACAGTACATTGTGAAGCAACACTGTATTTGGACTTTGTACTGGAAATGGTTATATTTTACAATGTTACTCTGAATTACAAGGTTTAAGAGAACATTGTGCTATTGAAGATACTAAGTTTTTATTATACAAGAAAAACATGTCTGTCTTAATCTCAATTTGCCAGTCACTCAATTTTCACCCTCCTATTGCTAAGTGTACTGCAGTACTGCACTTTTCCTATCAATGCGGCCTCTCAGAGCTGTCATTGGAAGAAAAGGGCTGTTGTGAGTTGTGTCTCTCCATTCCCCGTGTGTGTGTATTTGTGTGTGTGTGTGTGTGTGTGTGTGTGTGTGTGTGTGTGTGTGTGTGTCTGTGTTGGTTTTCCATGGTATTAAACGTATAGCGTTGCATGTTAAACTCATTAAAAAGTAAGTGATCAGAATATACTCATACTGTCCAGTAAACAGTTTAATTCTTGCATTCACACATTTTGATTGATAAGGCTGAGACTTGAGAGCATTTTTTCTTTTTTCTCATATTCACATTTTCTTCTGTCATGCTAACTCTTTCTGTAATTCACTGTGAACCTCTCTCTTGTGGGACTCACTGTTTTCTTTCCTTGGTCTTGTCCATCTGCTTCCTATAACACTGGGGCAGTTTGATCTGGTTTTGCAGAAACCCCCTCAGAAAAATCTGACATTTATTCACGTACAACCAAAAAAGTCCAGTTTTTTCCAACAAAATAACCCCACTAAAAAAAACTGTCCAGGCCGTTTCAATAGGGTGGTCGAATCTGGACCCAATTAAAACGGGGACCCCCTAAATTTCCTTCACACCCAGCTTGAGGAAGACCCCAGATTAGAGGAATATTTTCCTTATTGCCGACTTTACTTTTAGCAGAATTCCTTGGGATAATAATTGAGCCCATGTGTGCTCGGTATTCTGAGGTGTTCTCGTTTTGGTGGAGTGGATTCAAATGGCATGTTGTTACAGCCATCAGGGCGGGCACAGCTTTGACAAATTTGTTTCTTTTCCTCTTCTTCTTTGGCATTTTCACCACAATCCTTGGAACGCTGTTTGGAATTAATAGAATAGAATAGAATTTTTTGTTTAAGTCTTGGTTAAATTTCCATGTGGGAAGAGGCGGAGGCTTAATTGAGATCAAATAAACAAAGTCACCTGTGAGTGATTTCAGCTTATAATGAGACACATGTTCGCCAGTTCACAGGGGCACACACAAGGCCACACATACAAACTCACTGATTTGATAAGCACTAAAGCAGGTGTTTGCATCACTGCCTCAGTGAAATCCTGCACACGTCGTGTGTCTACACACAAATATACTGGCACTGGCTTTTTTGTCCAAGAACACAGACTCACTAAGGATTAGCCTCGTCTTCTCATAAACTCCATGACTCAACAGTGAGAGCTTGTGTTCTGCTCCCCTATGCAGTGACCCATCATCCTCCTGCTCCCGCTGGCTTTGTGAGTGCTCTGCTTTAACCGCGAATGAATAGCCACTTGTTCAATAAACCCGGGACGCAGTTTAGGTATCGTAGTTGTCTGCACAGTATTATTCTAAGTGGTAATAATAAGAAAAAGCATCAGGACACTGTCTGACTCTCCGCTACTCAGCTGATGGTTCTCTACCTGTAAGTGGAGTCTGACTTTGATTCATGTCTTCCTAATTGTAATAGACCGGAATCCTCTAAAAACAACATGTGGATAATTCTAATGCGCACACAGACACACACATTCAGAGGCTCGTGTGCATGCACTCACAGAAACACTCACACACACACCACACAGGTAATTGTGCCCACCTGGGAAAACATCATTTAGTCAGGCGCCCCTTCCTTTTCCTAACACTGTTCTTACTGTGTGTGTGTGTGTGTGTGTGTGTGTGTTTATCCTTTGTATGCTCTTTGATCCCAAATTGCATTTGACTATAAACACTCCCTAACCCCTAAACCATCCAATTACAATATTGTATTTTATAAGATTAGAAGTTCAAGACTTTGAGTAAAATGACTGCTTCTCTTTGCGGGCAACTGACCATGTTGTTGTAAAGTTGAGCATCTATCCTCAGCCTTCCATATATCAAATAAATAGGCCTAAAGGACAGTTGCAAATGAAATAGCCTTTTGTTTTTGTTTTCTTGTCTCCTTTACATTATAGAATTAGTGGCCTCTAGGTGCTTGCTCGTCCATATTAGTGATTCCAATTATTGTAACATAATCACTAAAGCCGGGGCTGACAGCCACCGTGTTTAGGTCAAATTCCTTCACAGTCTGCTGAATGTGAAGTACGTCAGGCTACATAAATCTGTGTGTGCAAGCAAATACTGTACTTCAAGGCTCGAGAAACAAACATTTCACAGTGAAATTTATTGTTTTTCACTTATGTGCTGTATAATAGTTCAGGAGGAGAAGAATGGTTGAAAGCACCCATGCAGTGATGGATATCCATCTGTTCTACTTGTCTACCTAACAGCTATGTGTGCCAGTGTCGGTTTTCTGAGCTTTGATCTGACTATGACAAGTGGCTGTGGCATCACTTTTACACTTTAATGCATCCACAAGAAAAACAAGTTGCAAAGCTTTTAAGTTTATCTCTACAAAAAACATCAAAATAAAATACAAGTTAGTATGTTTTTTGCAAAGAGTTTGATGAGAAGACTAGAATCAAAGGGAAACAGCTAGCCTGGCTCTGTCCAAATGTATCAGCACCTCCAAAGCTCATTAATTAACATATTATATTGAGCTTTTTTTGTAAAATGCAAAAACAGTTATTCTTGTACAGACTCTTTATTGGCCTTTTTTTGACTTGTTGTCACTGTGAGGTTGCCAGGCAACCAACAGAGACTTCAGGACGTCATTATTATTATTTCCCTAAATATTAAAATAATCCTTTAAACATGCAGGACATTTCCCTCACCTTTTCTCCTCATAAAAAGGCATAATTATTAAATGAATGAATTATCAAATGAATGTGTGTTTCCTTTTTGCCTGTGTGGCAGTTTTGTTAGCAGCCTCAATGATGAACCTCAAATTGACAGGGAACAGAGAAAACATTAAGTCAAATAGATTAAGTTTCAAAGTATTGGTATAAACCATATGTCTTTATAGATCATCATACACCAAATACAAAACAAAACTAGCCTGCCGTACAAAAAATATTTTTTTATTTATCCAACTGACCTGTGTACTTTTAAGGCAAAGTTTTCTTAGACAAAATGAATGAAGGAGAAAAAGATGGTTAGTTTACTCCATAGATTGCTCCAGCAATGACGTAAAGAAGTCAGAAGTCTCATGGCAGACACCTGCTGTACTCTGTTTAATAATCACAAACTGATGCCAACAATCTCTCACACACACACACACACACGCACGCATGCACGCACGCACGGACGCAGAGTGGGTAGGCCAATAAACATGGGTAGGTGATCTGCACAGTCCTAACGCTATCTTTGGCATCTCCTCTGCTCTAGTTGCCGCTGTGCCAGGCTGCCATACCATCTGATACAAATTGACACCACTACCAGCTGTTCCCTAACCTCAGTCATGTTAGTATATCTGGCAATTATTTTAAATGCATGATGAGTGTGGTTTTACATACTTTAAAGCTACACACGGACGTCCACCACTGACTATATCAAGTGTTCAAAAAGCACAAGAGGCAGACCGGTCACAACAGTCAGCCCTGTTTCACCAAAAGATTTACACAATTTTGTGATTTTCTACTCTCTCCTCTGCAACCATGACCCTTACCTCAGCTCCTGTGTGTCCACTCACTGTGCCCCATTTAGTTGCTAGACCCTGGCATCATCTTACAATGTCCTCAAATCCTCAAAGATTCATGTGATGGTTCTTTATTTCTCACTTCTCCCTCCCCTCTATTTTTTATCTGTATTGCTTTTGTTTACGGTCACAACTTTTTGTTATATGGGATCCTCTGCTGCCATCTACTGGTTCAAATAGATACTGTTAGCAGGTACATTGTGATGAACATCTCTGTGCCATCTTAAATGATGTAAAGCTGAATATCCATTGTGCGATAAAATATTGCCAAAATTGTAAAGTTAAAATATTTGGTCATATAATGTCAAGTCATTTACTGTTATTTTGAAATAATAATGATATTCTTCTCAACGTACAGAAAACCGAGACGACTGGGGTCTGCTGCTTTCCACAGAGCATAGTGTTTAGCTGACTTTTTTTATGAGTTTTATAAATGTCAGCGTTAATTGAAACAATACAAACAGGCACACAGATAGATAAAGAGAGACATGGGTAAAATCCCAAATAATGCTGGTAGAATCTTATAGCTAGTATATGTAAATAAAAGAAAGGGATTATCCATGAAATCATGCATTTGCACCTTAATGCAGAGGCCCAAGTCTTCCATAACAATATATAAAAGTATACAGCACCTTCTAAATCAAGGATTATGCAGTCTATTAAATTGTGATATACACAATAACCGAAAGAAGGTATTGATATTTATCTGTGTCCTGTTAGTTATACTTTCTGGCAGTAATGTCATTAACATAGAACATCAATAGGCAGACAAGGTTGTACTTAATGCTGAGGCTCTCACTTATAGAAAATGACACAACAAAAAATGCCTAATAGTTTTTTTTACTCAACATTTGGTTAGTTCTTTCACAAGCTATATAGAAGCCCAGCGACTCTCTTTGTTTTCACCTTTGCGCTCAATATTGTGTTTCCAGTTGTTTGAAGCCTTCAAAACAGGCAGAAGAACTTAGAAAGATGCTACTACTCATATGGAATAAAATGATGTCTTCATTACAAAAATAATACAAAATAAATAAGGAATTAACAAACTTTTCTTAAATATTCTTCAAAGTGTTCTAAATCCCAACAACAACAACACCTCCCCTCCCCAGTGAAGGACCATCTGGGGTTTCTCACATGGCCTTGTAGACTGGCCTACTATTGCTATTTTACTTGTCTTTGTTCCATCTTTTTTTTCTTATAATTGGAGAGCAAAAACACATGATGCAGCTTTCATGACGTCTGCTACGTATTTTCCTTATAAAAAAGAAGGTAACCAAGCCCCATACAGCTGAAGGGGCATTAATAGACAGCAGAATGAGGGCAGGTTTATCTTTGCTGGTTTTGCTGCCCTGCCTCTTGGTTTCATGTGTTCTCTCTCTGCGAGCAAGTGAAGCAGGGGAGACCAAACCCAATGAATACCTGCCTGATAAAAAGCAACTTCTGGACCCTGATACCACCTCTGATGAGCCCCATGACCTAACCAACACCGGCCCTGACGTTTGGACAAAGGTGAGAATGCTGAGGGACATTGTGGTGAAGCAGAAGGTGGAGCTGAGGAACATGGAAGTCAGGCTGAGGGAGACAGAGATGCAGGCAGATGATAAGAAGTTGGAACTCCTCCTAACTAAAACCAGCCTGGAGAAGCTGAAGAGAGATCACACTACCATGGAGGAGAGACAGGGAGCCAGTGAGAAGCAAGTGGAAGAACTAAAGAAAGTAAACATGGAGCAGTTGGAAGAGCTGTCAGATCTCAGTGCGAGGCTTTATGCCAGTGACAACCAAGTGGAAGTAATTTTAAAAAACTAAATGTGGAGCTGAGGATTGATCTTGAAAACCAGGCAGCTCAAGTTTTTTGTTCATAAAAGCCAGAGTGACAGTTAGTGACAGTGAGCTGCAGCTCCTAACATGCAGGATGGATGACTTGCAGGCTCAGAACACAGCTCAAGAGGTTGAGCTGGCATCTGTAATAGACAGGATGAACACTACTGAGAGCAGGGTGGATAGTCTCATCAAAGACAATGCATAGGTGGCATTTAACACTGCTTTTATAGACTCAGAAGGTGTAGGGCCTTACAATACTCCAACAGTCTAAAAGTTCAGCAAGGTCTTCACCAATGTTGGTGGCACCTATAGTCCAACCACTGGCTCCTTCACTGCACCACAGAAAGGAGGGTACTATTTCAGATTTACAATATGTGGTCGTACAGTAAAGAGCCTCATGGGAGTGCAACTATTTCATAACGGAAGCTCCATAATGTTTCATTTGCAACACAATCATAGTCAGACCTGTCAAATGCTGTTACTGTAGAGCTGAATGTCGGTGATGAGTTACATTTGGTTTTCCCGGAGGAGAAGGCAATCTTTGATAAGGTAAACAATCACAGCACATACTTGCTTTTCAAAATGTGATGCCAATCTAATACAATTTGGAACAACCCAGCAAAATTAAACAATAGAAAATAAATTAAATGATTAATGCGTTTTGTAAAGTTTACTCAATCAATGTAATATAAGGCTATAGTAATAATATTTACCATGCTCTTCAATTATCAGCATGACTTTATAATCACTGAAATAAATAAATATACGTCATCTATAATTTTCATTTTCATTTCTTCTATCTTTCAATGTCAATGGATTTTCAAACAAGGGACTATTTTATGTAACATTTCACAGTATGAAATGACATGTTAGTTACTGTAACACTCTCATTGGTGGTAAAAGGATGTCTGGAGTTTGTCAGGTCCAAAAATGTCCACTAAAACACCTTATATTTTGTCCAGAAGATGGCAGTCTTAGGTCCCCCACACAGACAGATTTGTGGCCTGGGGAGAGTTCTGGGATAGTAAAAGAAAAACCATCATAAATCAGCTGTATATGTCCCTCTATTGGCTCATAAGTCTGTCCAATATGTACCAGTATGTATAGACAGATAGAGAGAGAGAGATAAATATGTTGGAATGCACATTATAAACTGTTGATTATAGCCTTCACACTATTATAATGCAATAGCCACGTCACCCCTGAAAAAAACAGCCTTGCTAATATCACTTACTTTATATTGGCATGGATGCATGAGGGCAGATGGAAAACATGATGGGATCAGCTGGAACACAATGTGATTTCTTTCCTCCCCTCAGTCTATGGACTTTTTTCACATCACAGTTTGGGCAGCGGTCCAACAAAACAATTAGCAAGTATGGGAATCCCGGCCCTGCTCTAATGCAGACCCCTCGCTCCCTTTCTCTAGCTCTCTTCTTCTCTCGCTGTCTGCAGCTGGCCCCAGGAGAGAGGCAGCCAAGTTTATTTTCTCCACGGTGGTCCCTTTGAGGTGGCGGCGAGGCCCCTGCCATGCCGCCGCTGATGTATTAGGTGAGGGTCCTTGAAGAGATGTCGGTGGGACTCTTTTATTGCTATAGCACTCACTCTTCCTTCCTGGTAAAGGCTACTTGTTACTGTCCTTTCTGCGTGGGCAAAGTAAAGTGAACAAGTATGTTTAATTAAAGTCAGCCACATCCCTCCTCTTAGTCAGTCACTGAAAAGTAATGACATTAGCCTCAACAATAATGTAAATATCTCCATGACGCATGAGAAAACTCCATTTGTTGTTGAAGCATGCAAAATGTTCTTTAGTAAAATTCACAAGTATTATTGGAAAAATGTTCAAGATCAAGTATTAAAAGCAGAAGCACTCATATAGGAAGTGGAATGGCTGTAAATTAGGCTAAAATATTTGCCTCTAAAAGTGGAGGTATAGCATGACATAAAAGATACCTAGTAAAATACAAGACTTCTTTCATAGCCTACCTCAAAATAATGCAATTCTGATTTAAAATACAAATAGCCTATGTGTTTTATTACAACATAAATTAAATTACAGTGTTTGGCAGGTTATGCTCAATGAATGCATGGCCTATGAGAGAGAGAGAGAGAGAGAGAGAGAGAGAGAGAGAGAGAGAGAGAGAGAGAGAGAGAGAATAAATAACTGTCGGGATGATGTAAACATAGCGGTCATAACCCGAGCGAATTACAACAACTGGTCTGGGCGGGATTAAATCTTAGCCCGCAGGTTTTCTACAACTTTCAAAATGGCTAAAATGTCCTCTGACCTCCAATTACTCGTGCCGCTCAGCTCCTCAATTATGATTGGCTGAATCCTGTAGGATACAGTTTACCACAGTTAATTTGCCTAAATCTAATTCGGCTATATCTAAAAATACCATCCAACACTCAATTCGTTGTGATATGTTTCAGTAAATTTACGTGATGTTGCGTTGTTGTTGTTATAGAGTTTTAATGTAGGCGTATGGTCTAATATTGTACAGTGACCTGTTACATTAAAATATTTAAAAGTGGAATTGTACTAGTACTAGTTCATAATAAGTAGGCCTATCACATTATTTTTTGCCGTTTCTTTAACTTTGTGTCCATTTATCAATGAAATTGGCAGGGAAATAAACTTAATTTGACTTGTTTAAACTTTAAGAGGAAAACCTGCTTTTAGGGTCCCAACTAATCTTTGAAGGCAAAAGTTTGTTTATGTAATGACCACCACGTCCACTGTTATCTGTTAGAAACAACAGAGAGCCTCAGGTTCTGCTATTGTGAAGGAGTGGAGTGATAAGAGGGGGTTACCAGGTCAGAGCATTGGCCCACACACGGAAATAAAACAGAATTAAACGGATTAAAAAATAAAACATTCAATACACACAAAGCGTAAAAGTGATACAAATATATTTTATATACAAATCTGTACAACCATTTGAGACAGTGGAAACATCCATCCATCATAATGCAGCCGCCAAAACAGGCTTGAGTAAAAATGCATCTGCAGAGTATAAAAAAAAGCAATTTAAAGCACAAACAAGCAATTTATCTTTGAACCAGCAAAGACAAAGACATGTGACAGAAACGCATTTAAATAAAATTCTACTTTTCTATACGGGAACGAAGGACAGGGGATACTCCCTCTCCGTTATTCCCACTCAAAGTCTGCGGAGATGAGACGTGCATTACAGTCACAATCTTTTTAAATTGTCTTGGAAAATCATATTTCCTTTTGAAAACGTACAAAGGTTGCTTCCGTCATGACGCCGTTGTTCCACATAAGCGGGTTGTGTTCAGCATCTCCTTCAACTCGTTCTCCGGCTTGCCTGCAACCATGAAAGGCCACGTCTGCGGAGGAAAACACAATCAGTTAGGACCGACAGCTCCTTACAATACAGTCAAGTCATTAAATCAAAGTCAAACAACATTTTATTCCAATTATGTGTAAATGAATCACCTGCAATGTGCAGGTGAACATAATGATTTCCAGGCAGTAATTGATATATGCATTGAGTTTAAAAAAAGTGTAATTATATGATTGAAACCTCAATCAATTCAACGGTGTATGGTTTTATAGCATAGTGTCTTTACCGTAAAAAAAAATCAAAATGGTTATATGAGATCTGCTGTGATATTTGGGATATTGCACAAATATTTAAGCTATTTCCATTTAACAGTTGAAGGCCCAGTCAGCTGCAATATTTCAAAACATGTTAGGCCTTCATTCATCGTAGCATTATGCTTCATAAAGGGTGATATTTGAGTTTTGCCTTAAAACAGCTGTATAAATAGAAATAGTTGCTTTTGCCCTCTCATGCACCTGCTTCACAAAGCTAACATCCTCATGCGTCACATTGGTTCCAATAAGGCCTAGCAACCCAGGTTAGAATCCTTATAGATCTATATATTGAATTATATTATTACATATTATATACAGTTGTGTATCATTAGATACAAAACATTATAATTAGGCGAACAAACATCATCATTGATTTGACAAAAGATTTCACTTTAACATTACCTCACTCAGATTATTATAATTTTTTTTTAACATAGGCTAAATAAACATTTCCCCTCCATCTAGCCCAGTCTCACCAGGTTAACGGGGTGGATATATCCGTTTTCATATTTGTCGTTGGCCAGTATCTGCCGGAGGTGCGCGATGTAGCTGGACGCCAGGCGCAGTGTGTCCAGTTTGGAGAGCTTAGTGTCCGCTGGTACCCAGGGTAAGGTGGTCTTCAGCCGGGAGAAGGCTTTGGACAAGACGCGCATCCTGGCTCTCTCCCGGGCGTTGGCCGCGTTTCTCTGCACATGCTTGCCCTCCTGCTGTGCCACACCCTTGGGTGCCGTTTTCCTGGACGCTGTCTTCCGTTTCTTGCCCGGCGCATCGTCTGCGCAAGTGCCCTCGCAGTTGGAGCTCTCCTCCGTGCTCTCGTTGGAGTCTTTACCGGAGGAGCCAAACTTCAGGATGCCGTCCAGGAGCTCGTCGTCGACATCGCTGAGAGACCCGGTGGACATGGTGAACTGTCTCCAACTGGCGCAGGCTCAAAACATGGGAGCAGGAAGCTGAGGCTGGACACGAATGAACAGGGTAGTCAAACACATGTGTTCATCAACTGCTTACTGTGCGTGAACAGAGCAGATAGGAACAGACTTTTATCTCCATGACTGGAGAGGGCGTTACCTCATGCTGGGAGGAGACACTGGTGCTGATCTAACATGCTGGTCCTCAAAGGGTTCCAGGATCCCAAGGGAAATGTGTTGAAGGGACCCCGGATGGATCCCAAGTAAAATTCACAATATAACGTTTATTTTAACCGCAATTTAACTCACCAAGTATTTATTAAAACGTACTCTTACAGTTGTACTCACATGTGATTTTTTTTTAATTTGTGCTTATTTGAAGCTAATGTGCTTACTTGGTTCTTGCTGTTCAGACTTTGGACGTTCATGATTGAAACCACCTAATTGGAAGTCGCTTTGGATAAAAGCATCAGCTAAATGACATGTAATGTAATGTATTCCTTTTGGAAAATGAACAATTGCGAAAAGATGGATTAATTAGCCTATTGATATATTTTTTATTTACATAAGTAACCCCTAAAGGGGAGCTGAACTTTACTTTGTGATACATAGTATATCTGTAAAAACAAAAACAAAAAAGATTGGGGCCTATTAATACAGGCCTAATCTGTGATATTCACATATGTTTCAAGATTTTAGGCTTTTAGACTTTGTCCATCCTAATTGATTGTGGTTACACATATTACTGATGTAAAAATAATAATAATGGGGGAGTGATGGCAGGTTCTAATGTGCAAGGTTCATTTTTGTTGCACTTTTAAAACCTGAACCATTTTTGGTTTTTGGAAACTTTGGTTCAACTGGATTTTTATGTATCATTTGTGGATGTCATTTTCATTAGAATGTTTATTCTCATAGAAATTAGATAAAAGAAAATGCTTCATTTGATTACATTTTTTCTATAATATTATCTTAAAGAGGTTGCCTTGCTCACTAAATCCAAAGTTGAAAATCTAAATTACTGTAGATAATGTGCTATTTTTAGTGTTAAATAAATCATAAATCAATACTTACATAATAATATTGTAGACTTTACCCTACAATTTAAATGTCTAAATGTCTAAAAATGTAAAAAAATATTTTGTATTAGCCTGTTCCACTCACAGGGCCCACATAACTTTCAGCACATCTTGCCAGTTAACAGGATAAAATGCAAGGACAAGGGGGTGTCACGTCTCAAATGGCTAACTGGCGCCTTGGTCCCCTCTGAAGTAATGGATACCCCGGCACCCACAATCTCCTGTTTGGCCTTCCACATCATTCCACACTGATGCTCCATGCACCGGTCCACTCAGGGCCAAGTCCAAACAACAAAATCTCTGGAGCTGCTTTAAGTGGAAAACGCTATATTGCACCAGGGGAGTTCCGACTGCCTTTTGATATAAATTGTTCATTGTCAGTGATACTGAGAGACTGAAACATGTGTTGTGTAACCTACCTAAAGCAGTACATTTGCATGAAGTTGCTGGGATGCACGTGTGTGTGTGTGTGTGTGTGTGTGTGTGTGTGTGTGTGTGTGTGTGTGTGTGCACACACAATGCTTTTGCCTGCACAGCTGATGCGTGTGCATGGATCAGAGGTGTGTCTCTTGAGCGCTGACCTTTAACCTCTTTGCTTCCGGTGTCACAGTGCATCTAAACAGGCACCAGCACATACGTTTTAGCCAATAGAATCAACACAAAAACAATTAATGTGGAGCTGCATTTTGGATAAAAAAACAAGTGATATTTAAAAAAATAATTGAACTACAAATCTGAAAGAGATGAATACATTTTGGAAAGAAGTTTACAGGACTGATACTCGAGGAAAAGCGTGATAGCACAACACAGAGCAGACAGAAAGAGAGAGAGAGAAAGGAATAGATAGGTGAGGGGACGGAGGGAGAGCCAAGAGATGAGGGGGAGGGGCTTAATCTTCTGGGTGGGCTGGAAATCAAAGCACTTTGTGGAAAAGTAATAATAGAGTCTGCTTGATTGATGATTACCTCTGAGATACATGGATCCGATGGAGAGTTACAGAGAGAGCCAGGGAGAGAGAGATGAACTAAAATAGCTCATGGAAGAGCACAGCCCTGTGCGTCACCAAAACACTGACCCTAATGTAATACCGTAATACCGTCATAACTATCATTGGCACTTGCAATGGCTAGCGGCTCTTCATGTGAATGGTAAAACGATATAACGCGATTGTTTAGAAATCCTTCTCAGTGATCGTTTTTTTTCCCACTCAGAGACCCGGTCACACACACACGGTGACATGAGACAACAGGTGGAGACGGGGGGGTTAGTGAGAAAGATGGAGAGAGAAAAAAGAGGGGACCCTGGCAGTTATGGCAGGACGTGTTGCTAATTAGCCGGTTTGGGGTCAAAGGTTAGGCTGGTTGGCTGATGTCACCACGAAGGGACGGGTTCCAGATGTTGCTAGCAGGGCCACCGAGGGGGACATCTGATGCCTCGGGTCATTATCATTTCTCTCTCTATCTCACACATGCATGCACACAACACCTTTTTTAAATGCATATGTTGAGACACAGTGGATTTACCATGTGAGATTGTTATGTGAATATCCTGTAGGAGAATACATAACAATGTGCTCCAGGGAGAGGGGATTTGTTGTGATTACAAAATGTTTAAATGGTCCAATATTTGTGTGGGAGAGCACTAAAAATTGTTAACTAGAATTCAGACCATAACATAGGCAGTCAATCAGCTGGGAGCTGACGTTGTTAACCATTGTCCAGGCTCCAAAAATACACAGGACTACTAAAATGGAAACTGAAAATAAGAAAAAGCTGTACTTGACGTTAAAAGCTACTGTATCTTCACTGTGACATTAGGTTATTAACAGTGCTCGCTCTTATTCCCAATAATTAACCTGGTAATGAAGATTAAGATTCACTTTGACCTCTATCACATTTTGTTTTTCAGTTGGATTTTCTCATAGACACACTTTCATAAAAACTTGTTTTTCTCATCTTCTTTCCTCACCCAATTTTTCCAACCTTAACTGTGGAAGGCAAAACACCTTGAGGAGAATACAATTCAGAGAGGAACAGTTGAATAATGTAAGGGAAAGGGAGCAAAATCTGTAGCAAAATATTGGTTTATTTATTGGCAAAACATTCCACTTGAATTTTTATGTGACATAGGCCTGTATAAAAACAGAAGTAAAAACAAAAAAAAATTAAAAAGAAAGAAGTTGCTTGGTGGCTGTAAAGAAAAGAATGAGAAACTGTAGGCTAATCTTAGAGTGAGGCTTGGGGTGAGAAAAACATCATCCATCTTTGTCTAGGCACTCCAGTTCCCTGTCTCTTCTCACAGTCACACACACACACACACACACACACACACACACACACATATTTGCAGAAATTGGTTTCCGCCACAGTTCAAGTACCTCTAAAAGAAGAAGAAAAATCAAAGTAAAACCACTAAAAAAGAGGTTGCAGAAAGTGCACAAATACAGCAGGGAGTGGTGAGAGACGGGACAAAAAAGATGTGACGGAAAAACTTGGCAATAAGAGAGAATTATGAAGAAGTTTATGGGAGTGGGAATATCATATTATATTTCAAAAACACTAAAAACTCTTTGATATTCAGTGACAGGAACATCCGGGGGGGAGGCTAACAGTGATTCTCCAGAATAAGACTGATATTCTGTCACAGTGTAGGTTAATGACCTGGAAGTCTTGTCCTTACAGTGGGAGGGAGTTGGAGTGTATTGGTCTCTGGAATGTTTGCACACATTATCTGCATAAGTGCATATGTGTGCATTTGCGGTAAATGCATTGGGCTTCACAATGTGTGTAGGAGGGATATGGATGTGGTGGAACGTATGTGAAGAAATTGTGTGATATGTAAATGTCCTCTCCTAAACGTCACCGACCAATCTGAAGATATGAACAATAGTGTGTTTTGACTAGAAGAAATCTGGGATGCTGTCATTGTATGAAGCTATGACATTTCATTTCTCAATTGGATGTTCTTGTAGACACACTTTCATAAAAAAAACATTTTTCTGATCTTCTTTCCTCACCCAATTTTTCCACCCTTAACTGAAGAGGGCAAAAACACCTTGAAGAAAATACAATTCAAAGTTGAACAGTTGAATTATGTAAGAGAAAGGGAGCATAATCTGTAGCAAAATATTGATATATGTATTGGCAAAACATTCCACTTGAAATTTTATGTGACACAGGCCTTTATAAAAACAGAAGTAAAAACAAAAAAAAAATGAAAAAGAAAGAAGTGGGTGTACTCGAAGATGCTGTTGTATTAGCTTGATTAAAGGAGGATAATGGTGGACATTTTCACACCCATACCTGTTCAATTAAGTGGAGCGACACCTTTGTGTTTTCCAGCCATTTTTGTAAATATCTCTATCGTATACACGGGGTGGCTGTGGCTCAGTGGTAGAGCGGTTGCCTGCCAATTGGAAGGTTGGTGGTTCAATCCCTCACCCAGCAGTCCCATGTCGAAGTGTCCTTGGGCAAGACGCTGGACCCAGAGTTACCCCTGATGCTGCGCATCATTGTCTTTCAAAAGCGCAGTTTTCCACTCGGCCACAGGGCCAGCGTTTTCTGATTTATCAAGTTTTACGAGCAGTTTCAAAAAGCTCAGTTTTGTGGTATGATCAACTTGTGTGGATGGAACGACAACAAAAGATACTCCCTGCAAAGTGTTTTCACTTCCTGCATACAAAGTCAGCAGAAAAACAAGACGCGGAAAGTGTGACGTTGTTCACATATCCTTGGGCTTTATGAATCTGAGTCATTAAAGTTAAGAGAAGAGAGGAGCATGTCTGTCTGACCACACCTTTTAGTTTGATGTTCTTCTAGCCTACTTAAAGTTTCTTTAAAGCAAGTTGTCATGGTGATAGGAAGGCACATTGAAACAGACAGATAGCAGTCAGGAAGAAATCAACCGTGGGAAAGAAGAATAGAGAGAAACAGAGAAGTAACACATTGACACAGATATTGAACTGACTTTGTGGCTGAAAGGTCCAACAGGCACTGCTGCATCAGTGGCTTGGCTCAGAACACACACACACACACACACTGTTACTTGAGTTGTATTGGCTTGGACTAGAGTTGGCAGAGTGCCCAAAGTGGCTTGTCGGAAGTAAGTGAGACGCGATGCAGCTGCAGTTTAAGTGTGTTTGTGTGTGAGCATGTGTTGTGCTACAATATGGCACTTCTCTAACCTCTGCTGCAATCTCTGGTCTGACTTGTTGCCTGCTGATCGGATGCACAGATAAAAGTGTGTGTGTGTGTGTGTGTGTGTGTGTGTGTGTGTGTGTGTGTGTGTGTGTGTATGGCTTTACTTTTCAGCACCGGGCAGCGTAGGACAGTGCTGGGTTTCAGAGTCAAAGGTCTGGACTCTGTCACTGTGAGTGAGGCTACAGTTAATAAACAGAGAGACGGAGAGGGACACTGCTCAGTTTTCTATCTCACACATTTGTACTGTGTGTGTGTGTGTGTGTGTGGTTTGATCCTCCAAAAGACCAGAACTCCATGCACCCTACTAAATCCTTCAGATCAGCCGTTTGACCCCCCTCTCCACTGTCCCCTCTTCTGACTCCACTCTCTGTTGTTGGATGTCTGGTCAACTCCATCCAGCCAAAACAAATAGAGTCAAAACAGTTGAACAAAAACAAGCTTTTCAGCCAAGATGCAGCAACACACTCAAGCCTGTTTAAACACTAATTCCTGCAGTTTAAAGTATTCATCTTTAAATCTACAGGCTAGCTCACAGTAAACTGAGATATGTGGATGTTTGGCTCACACAGTCATGAGTCAAACCTACTATTACTAATGTTAAATACATTAATTTATTTTATTAATACATTAATGTGTACCTTTATCTGTATAGGTTGGTCTAATGAGAATTCCAACAACCTGATGGGATGATAAAGAATCCATTGCCATCATTTCAGTTTATCTTAAACAAATAACAATGCTACTATATGCTATATATGTTCTTTAAAAGCAGGTTTATATTGTAAGGATCCAAGATTGTGCCTATCACTTTCATTACATTAAAACTAAGATGATATATAAGATGGTTTAAATGTTTATATGTTTTCAAAAATGAAAACAAGTTTGTCATTGAGATTTTTTGCCTGATACTAAAGATTTGTGGTTTGATGTTTGCAATGTTACACAATTCTAAGTTTAGAGCTTATCGGCGTGTCTTACAGAGATTCAACATTACTTTTAGAGATTACATTTATGATTTAAGATACAAAGAAGAAATGCACAAATCACTGGGGTTCAAGTGTTAGAGTAAAGTATTTCATAAAGTACCGTTTATTCAAGACAGACTCATTTCATATCTCTATATCTCTGTAAATGAAAAAGAGACTTAATGTCAGGATTATCATTACACACACCTAATTAACGATGTAATTCTGGACCTTCACTGATATTATTCACACCTTATTACTCAGGCTGTTGTTAACGTAGAAGGTGATGATGGAGAGGGATGATAAACAGAGCTGCGCTCTTATTGGCTGGATCAGGTTCTGTGCTTTGATCCTCTTTCTCATTACTCAGGAATGGGGTGGGTAGTGACAGGTGTGTGTGTCTGTATATGTAGACATTTTTGTAACATGTTAAATACGTGGTTACCAAGAAGGATAAAAACCTGTTTGTAGAGTATTATACACTACCGGTCAAAAGTTTGGGGTCACTTATACATTTCCATACCACTCCATTATAGACAGAATACCTGCTAATTTGGGTGGGGGGGCTGATCTTTAATGCAATATCTACATTGCCCATTATCAGCAACCATTCATCCAATGTTCCAAAGGCACATTCTGTCTACTAATCTATCATTTAAAAATAAAAAACTAGAAAGTGCAATTTGGGAATTTCTATGTGACCCCAAACTTTTGACCGGTAGTGTATGTGTTGTGTGTGAGTGCAGCGCCTTTATTTTATTTTGAAAAAATATTATTATTTCCCTTGCAGATGAAGTGATCTCACCACATTATATCTCCTCTGTCTCAGTGGGCCAGTTAGCTCATAGTTGTGCACAAACAGACCACTGATACAGACAAGCACACTGTTTATCTATAACTTTCACTGGCAGTCAGTGGTAATTACTGTAGATCACTGAGCAGAGGGAGAGTATTATCAGACCCCAGGAAGAGCGATAGGGGCAGTCCCTAGAGACGCCATTGTGAGTTGTGTGTGTGTGTGTGTGTGTGTGTGTGTGTGTGTGTGTGTGTGCATTTATGTATTTTGTTGCATGTGTCTCTGCTCTTGTCCACATGAACAAACTCCAGGCCCGAGTTAGATACACCCACATAACCTGCCGATATCTCCGGGTAAACCATCCAGAACTGCTGATAGCTGGAGACGTGTTGACTGCCCCAAATGCAGGAAAACCTCTGCCTTCTTGGGTGAAGATATTACGCATACCGTCATCCCACCCTGGCTGCTTTCTCTCGAGCCTACAATCCCCCTCCAGAGCCCATAGGGAACCATCACCCCCACCAGGCCAGGCATCAAGGCTCCTCCTGGGCTACTCTGCTGATACTCCCTCCTCTAGGAGTGGGCCTGATGTACAGGGAGGGAACGTCTACAAACTTACATGTACAATTTCTTACACACACACACACTGTATACCCACATAAAGCCAGGCAGAGTGATAAAACAACAAATCTCCTACACTTGTGTAATATAAACATGAAAAGCCATCAGTTGTATTTATGACAGAAAAGTGGAACTGGAGACAAGAAAAGAAAATAATTTGAAATTATTAAATGGAGTGGACATGTTTGGCTGTTTAGACTTGTGATTTGGCGTGTGTGTGTGTGTGTGTGTGTTTGTGGGTAAGCTTAAGGTACAAGACGAAAATAAGTATTTGAACACCCTGCTTTTTTGCAAGTTCTCCCACTTAGAAATCATGGAGGGGTCTGAAATTGTCATTGTAGGTGCATGTCCACTTTGAGAGACATAATCTAAAAAAGAAAATCCAGAAATCCCAATGTATGATTTTTTAACTATTTATTTGTATGATACAGCTGCAAATAAGTATTTGAACACCTGTCTATCAGCTACAATTCTGACCATCAAAGACCTGTTAGTCTGCCTTCAAAATGTCCACATCCACTCCATTTATTATCCTAAATTAGATACACCTGTTTGAGGTCGTTAGCTGTATAAAGACACCTGTCCACCCAATACAATCAGTAAGAATCCAACTACTAACATGGCCAAGACCAAAGAGCTGTCCAAAGACACTAGAGAAAAAATTGTACACCTCCACAAGGCTGGAAAGGGCTACGGGGAAATTGCCAAGCAGCTTGATGAAAAAAGGTCCACTGTTGGAGCAATCATTAGAAAATGTAAGAAGCTAAACATGACAATCTACCTTGGACTGGGGCTCCATGCAAGATCTCACCTCGTGGGGTCTCAATGATCCTAAGTAAGGTGAGAAATCAGACCAGAACTACACGGGAGGACCTGGTCAATGACCTGAAAAGAGCTGGGACCACCGTTTCCAAGGTTACTGTTGGTAATACACTAAGACGTCATGGTTTGAAATCATGCATGGCACGGAAGGTTCCCCTGCTTAAACCAGTACATGTCAAGGCCCGTCTTAAGTTTGCCAATGACCATTTGGATGATCCAGAGGAGTCATGGGAGAAAGTCATGTGGTCAGATGAGACCAAAGTAGAACTTTTTGGTCATAATTCCACTAACCGTGTTTGGAGGAAGAAGAATGATGAGTACCATCCCAAGAACACCATCCCTACCGTGAAGCATGGGGGTGGTAGCATCATGCTTTGGGGGTGTTTTTCTGCACATGGGACAGAGCGACTGCACTGTATTAAGGAGAGGATGACCGGGGCCATGTATTGCGAGATTTTGGGGAACAACCTCCTTCCCTCAGTTAGAGCATTGAAGATGGGTCGAGGCTGGGTCTTCCAACATGACAATGACCCGAAGCACACAGCCAGGATAACCAAGGAGTGGCTCTGTAAGAAGCATATCAAGGTTCTGGCGTGGCCTAACCAGTCTCCAGACCTAAACCCAATAGAGAATCTTTGGAGGGAGCTCAAACTCCGTGTTTCTCAGCAACAGCCCAGAAACCTGACTGATCTAGAGAAGATCTGTGTAGAGGAGTGGGCCAAAATCCCTTCTGCAGTGTGTGCAAACCTGGTGAAAAACTACAGGAAACGTTTGACCTCTGGAATTGCAAACAAAAGGCTACTGTACCAAATAGTAACATTGATTTTCTCAGGTGTTAAAATACTTATTTGCAGCTGTATCATACAAATAAATAGTTAAAAAATCATACATTGTGATTTCTGGATTTTCTTTTTAGATTATGTCTCTCACAGTGGACATGCACCAACGATGACAATTTCAGACCCCTCCATGATTTCTAAGTGGGAAAACTTGCAAAATAGCAGGGTTCAAATACTTATTTTCCTCACTGTAGCTGACCTTAGCAGCTCCTTCTCCCATCTCATTTCAACTTAATCTGTGTTTGCGGGAGCGTGTGTATCAGTTCTCCCATGAGACGCAGACATAATGCTACCGGAGGCTAACAGGAGATGACTAAGAGGTGAGATGTGAGTTGTGATAAAAAAGCCCCTGACGCATGCTCGTACACATACACACACACACACAAGTCTAACATCAAATCTCAAGAGACTCCTAAGATCCTCTGAACCCCAAGTCCCAAGGCAGGAAGCAGACAAGTGTGTGTGTGTGGATATTAGCTAATTAGTGCACACGTGTTTGTTTGTGTGTGTGTGTCTGTGTGTCTGTGTGTCTGTGTGAGTGTGACCCAAGCTCCGGTGCAGCTAACAGACAGGTCCACTTAGTAGCGGAGGACAGACACAACAGCACCTTACCTTTACGGCGTAACCACAAACAGATGTCTGCTGAACTCCTTGTTAAATGTTAGCTGTAGCATTTATTACATTATCATGGTAAATTACAGAGTGCAATGTGCATGTTTTTGCATATTCATCTGATGACGCCACACTGAAGGTACTTGTTTAAAAAAAAGAAAATCTAAACTTTATTGTTGCCAGACTGAGTGAAATTTAATCTTCTTCTTTTAAGCATTTTTAGGGTTTCAGGTTTAAGGTATTTTGCATAAAGTTTGGTGTTTTCGGATTAGATCACAGTAAACCCAACTACCTCATAACAGAAGATTTCTGAACCAGTACTGGTTCAAATAATTTATGTCTGTTAAAATTAACCATGAAAACAGAAAACGAAGAAATGTAAAAAACTACATTTGATTCAGAAAATCACACCAGAAATAGAACTTAATATAAAGCTAACACGGTCACTATATGATAAACAGCTAGTACCTACTTTCAAATTAACTTGACTATCAAAATGCAATATTGGCTTAAAACTAGACTATTTCCCAACAAATTGATTGTGATTTTAGTGTCAACAAAACTCATACGCAGACAGCACACAAATTGAATCCTGCTCTTACACATTGTTGTGCTCTCTCCAAAAGGTTTGACTTGCAAACTGATTAGCGCTCCACTTTGTTTTGTACTTTCCTAAATCTTCTGTCAGTAATACACTTCTGTTTTGTTCCCACTTTTCTTTCATTCTTCATGTGTAGTGTGTTTATGTGTATGCTAAAACTCGTTTTCCCTCATGTTGCCTTTACCTAATCTCATATTCCAAAGAAGTGCTGTTGCTTCTGAAATACACACACTCACACACACACCGCACACGGTATACACGTGAATCTCTTTTTTTCTTGCTCTTCCTCTCATTCACTTAGACTGTGGTTTATCAGCTGTTGTCCAGCTGTTTGGTTTGTATTTACTTTTTGGCTTATTTATTTGACAGCAGCAATCTGCATCTTAAGAGGTGAGAAGTGTGTGTGTGTGTGTGTGTGTGTGTGTGTGTGTGTGTGTTTGTGTGTATGTGTGTGTGTGTGTGTGTGTGTGTGTGTTTGGGTTACTCTTAGTTTTCATCATCATCATCATCATCATCATCATCATTGTCCCCACCTTGCTTAACAGTTTTAATTCTTAGCGAAATAAGTTTGCTTTAAAATTCAACTTTAATAAACAAATAAAAATCATCAAAATTGAAATTCTGGTCAAAGATGGAGAGTTATAAATATAAATATAATATTATAAATAAATTTTGAACTTCAAACACTTAATTTTCTGCATTTCATTTATCTGCATCAATTTATACTGCAAATGTCAGTGGGAGGGTTGGAACCATCCCCCCTGGAAATCACGCATATGCAATATAGCCATCTGTGTTACAAATAAAGGTATATTTGGAGGCATCTGGACTTCCCAGGACTGATGATGCCTCACTCTGTTTTTCCTGCTTTTTTCCTTCTTGGTTTGGGGAAAAAAACACAGGGCAGATCCATCAGCAAAATGGTGGTCCTTATCTATCTCCTTCCCCCTGGATGCTAATTAAAGATAATAAACCTTGCAGATCATTTCTCTGCAGCTCCAAACTCACCGTCACCTCTGCTTCTCTCACACCAACACTCACATGGCCAGATGGGACCTTGGGAGATGGGAGCATGCACACATACACTTGCCTGACACATGGTTGTGAGATTTTCCTGAGGCAACAGGTGTGCGTAAACTGTAATACTGTTGATAGTCGAATAGGCAACACTGAAATGCATGTTTAAATAAGCATTGAATGATAAAAATAGTGTCAAAGGCTTTTAAATACACATAACGCTACATCTTTCAAACACATGCCTGCATGCACAAACATAAACGCACACAGATTAATTTCTTTATGTCTAAGTTTAAACCCCTCGTTTATCTTCACTCCACGCCTTAAACACAGGTGTTTGGAGAGCTTACAGATGAGTCTGATGCCAGATATCATGATAGCATGTAACTATGGTCAGAAAATTCACTTATCACACACACACACACACTCACACACACTCACCAGCTCATTCAATACGCAGATATTTATTTAGCTCAGAGAGACAGAGAGTCTCATGAGCAGACTGGCTCTGTGATTTTTTATTGAGCAAGAAGATAAAACGAGGAGTTCTGCTCTGTGTCAATTAGGGCTAAAATGTCCAGAAGATTTTCTGATGAAATGGAATAAACTGTTGTGGTTATCTTCCCTGGCTGCTGTAGGGGAGTAGAGCCAAAGAGAAGGAGAGGGACCACATACGTACACCCATGAAACTACACATTGTTACACAGACTCAAAACCATTCACACACACAAATCTCCTCCTCCTTGGTATTGCCCAGGTCTGTATTTATCCCTAACCATAACAGAGCAGGCAGATAATGGCTGATGGGACTGTCGTAAAAATAACCTGGCACACGTCTGTTTGGATTAACCTTGTCTCCTTACTCCTTCTTTCTCCTTCTCTATCCCTCCATCATGTTTTATTGCTCTTTTCTTTTCCTCATGAATCACCATCTATCTACTATCTATCTATCTATCTATCTATCTATCTATACACACAAAAACACAGGGGTGCTTATTTTTCCTCCAAACTGTGTCATGTTATCACTTGTTAGCATATTTATTTTGGAAGAGAACAGTTGCCCATTTTTCCAAACACATTCAGAAATAAAATACTTGTCCAAATATGTTAAAACTGAATCTGAAGAGGAAAGCAAGACAAAGTACAAAGACCGAGCATGTACCAACCACTTCCTTTTGGTCTCCACCAACTTGTTCCTGCCCATTTACACATTCAGGGAAATAGCAGGCTCTTTACCTTTGTTTTGGTCTCCACCAACTCCTGAGGGAAATAGCAGGCTCTTTAGCTGCTAATAACTCCACTATGTTACCTAGCTAGTTGTTAACTGTCCGTCTGGTGTTTGGTGATGGGAAGATAGAAAGATCCAAATGAAACTAAAACAGACATGTTAAACAAAACCAGAATAATGAGCTGAAAGACACAGTACAAATCGCTCTGTAGAGCTGATGGGAACTGCAGATGTTGGTGATAATTATCTGTTGTGCAAGCAACCCATTTCACATAAAAAGCTAAAAAAAATAATAACATAAAAACACTGGCTACCAGCTGGTGAACATAGAGAAGCTAAAGAGGTATATATTTTTGTCAGAAGTTGTGGGAAGTCTGTTTTTAGCTATCTATAGTAACAATTACTCAACGTGCTTTTTCACATATTATAGGAACCATTCACACACATTCACAAACTGTGGCCGAGGCTGTCGTACAAGGTGCCACCTGCTCTTCAGATGAACACTCACACATACAGTGACTGCCTTTAGCTTTTTATTAATTTATTGTAGCCTTTTTAGTTCATTGTATAGGTTTTAAGTTCTGTAAATCTGCTGTATGTTGCAGTCTTACCACTCTCATCAACCCTCATATGCAATGGTTTCTAGCAAAAAAGCTCTAATAAAGCCACTGTTTGCTACCTGTCCGGTACCAAACAGCAAACAGAGGAAGTTGAAGTGCCTGCGTGATCATCTACAGTAGCAAGCTAAATAGCTAGATTTCTTTCACAAGAGTTGATGACCAAAACAAAGCTAATATGCATTTACATTTCTTAGGTATCCTTAAATGATTACTCCAAATGAACGTAATGGTGTTCAGTGGCTGCAAAACACATAATTGCAATCGACAATCGTATGCTAACACAATACTATAACAACTTTATGAGCTAGGACATGATGTTTGTTTGATGTTTATGTGCCTTCTCGTGGCCACATTTGATTAATACAGGTTTCCAGATAAGAATCATTCCCAAATCAAGTTAATTGTTGTCTTAGTGGCCAAAAAACAAACTTCTAGGCCCAATGCTTAAGTTGCTGACTTGTTAAGATGAACATTTGCACATTTAAAACCTTTGTTACCCAGGATGCCCCTTTCGTATGAGTCATTCTCATTAAAACCGGAAACAATTATGTTGAAAACCAACAACAAGACAGTTGATAACTTCAATAAACTCTCTGAACTCCAATGGAGGACATTGTGAGCCTGTAAAATGCTGATCCCTGTGTCTGATGAATATGGGAGGCCAATATGTTATATCCCTGTGGAGGACGGGGATACAATATATCTGACACAGCTTTATTGGCTTACTCTTTAATGACTTCCTGCGCAGAGTGAGCATGAAGAAGACAAAGGGAGTCTAACTCGCTGAGAATCTTTCTCTTTTACTCTTTTTTTGTGTCTGGACTTTCTTTGAACCATTTATGCTCTTTACTTCATTACCTGTTTCTCTGCTCCTCACACCAACGGCTGATTGCCCATTTGCCTCTGTCTACCACTTTCATCGTCATATGAAGAGACTGTAAAGTAAATACCTCTTCAACATGATAAGTATATGACCTTGTCCATGTATTCCTTAGTGCACCTCTCTCTCTCTCTCTCTCTCTGGATGGCTAAGATGAGGTTACTAATGAGCACATGTTCTGATGATGAAGCCTTTTTCCAAGAATCTTTTCTCCCAAACGCCCGTGGCCTTTGGATGACTCCCCAAGGAGACCATTAATTTAGATATCAGTATGTGTGTGTCTGTGTGTGTGTGTGCTTGGGCATGCATTTGTGTGAGTGTGTTGCTTGCATATGAGTGGGAGGTTTTTGTTGCTTTGTTTTATCTCACACAGACGCAAGTATGAGCAAAAGCAGATCAATTAAAGTGTGTGAATGTCTGCAAACATGGAACAACACCGCACACCGTACAAAACCATACTCCCGAACTCTTAGCCGCTAAAACACAACACCCCTTATCACATATCCCTCTTTCCTATCATCATTCTACACCTTCACCCCAACTCGCTCCCCAAACGCCACCCCAAAACATCCTTCTATGTCAACACCTCCCACCCCCCATTCCACCCAAATTCAGACCTTTACCAGCACAAAGTTTAGAAGACTCTTTAAACACAAAGACACATACACAAACAGACACACACACACACACACACACACACACACACAGATACAGCAAAAGAGATAATTTTGGCACCCACCCTCTCCTCCTACATACATTAACATACATAGTATACATTAAGATACACACTGACAATGATGTATTTCACTCCTGATTGCAAACATATACAGATACACACTTTATCTCAAAAGGCAACCAGGTGTGTAATTGAAGGGTACCCCCAAACCAGCATATGTGTGGTTTTCCTCTGCGATTGTTAGGTGCCGTTCAGACAGACTCTTCCACGCTCATACAGCAGTTTGTTTTCTGAGAGCTCCGTTTTCTAGAGAGAGAGGAAGAATCCACTCCACAAGGCTTACAGCAACTCCATCTCTATCCAAACACTGTCTGTCTGTCTGAGGTATACCGATAAAATGGTATGCGGGCCCCAGCTCACTAGCAGAAATGTATTGTTTGTTATGTTCGGGGGGCCACAAAAAAGGTTTTGCCATCAGCCTTTTTTTGATGTAATCCAAAAAGCATTGGTTTTATGCAGCTTTTGATAGTCATTTAAAGACAAACATGGCATTTATTTTAGAAGATTTTCTCATCATGTGTATCATATCTGTCCACCCTGAATGGGGCATCCCTCCTCTGTTGCTTTGCAAGGTTTTATTCCTTTTCTCATTGAAAAGGCTATACAGATATAACCCTTATATGCTTGGCGTGCCTTGAGTAATTATTCAATCATATAGAAATAAAAGATTGAAATCCAATAAAAACATCAGACATCAACTATAAAAGTATAACAAATGTATCTAAAACATAAAGTTTGCCTAAGAATATTAAAAAAAGCCATTTCTCACTCTTTGGTTTGTTTTAGAAATTAATATCTATAAAACTTCGATTTCATCCTGACCCAGTGTCTTCCCCAGCATTATTTCCCTTCTATTTTCTGAAAAGAGCAGGTGCTTTCTCTGCGCACTGGAGTCGCGCACCAGATAATGCTCATGGCAGTGTCATCATTTTGAGAACTAGTCTAAACATGGCTTAGCAGGAAACTCCACAACATTTATGCAGGTGCTGTTAATGTTAGGCCCCTAAATCTGGCATGAGTATTGAAGTGATTATCTTTATGTCTGAGCTCGGCCTCACCTCTGGAACAGAGCTGGGAGGCTGAAAGGATTCCACTTATTTGTAGCAATTGGTTGAACGACAATGTTTTTTTGGCTTTGTTTTAAATGTTAGACTCCTCGACATTTAGGCAATTGAGTGGATGGAGAGTGTGTGACATGCTAACACATTGGGGCGTCCTTAATATGAGCTGACTTCAAAAGTATAAAAAGATGGTAGTAGAAAAGGTTTAGATAAGTTATGTGATTGCAAATTAAATCCTGGGTAAATCAAGGTATTTTTTATCCTAAGATCATTGTTTTTATAGAAAAACACAGATTTGTGTTTTTTTTTTACAAAACAACATGTTATTTTAAGCTACCACGTTCTATGTGAAATATTAATTTTCTATAGGTAATCATTAAAAGATGGGTAAACTGACTCTTAGTGGGTTTACATCCCTGCTTTGATGAATTAGACATTTTCTCTTGCATCAAGCCAAACTTATAAAGCAAACTATCACCAATATCACTTTCTGAGTTTAGGATTTTAGGATGATGCATGTATAAATAAACTGGCTTGTTTCTGTATGCAACTCTATACATGTGGGTGAGCATGTATGCACATGAGACTGGAGTGTTGGCTGTGCCCCTGATGCCTGGCTGACTGGTCCCAGTAAGAATGGGAGCTGATATAAACAGGCTTGGTCGTTCCCACGTCTCTGTTTACACTGGGAGACCCCAGAGCAGCACTACCAGAGCACTGGATTCCCTCCGCACAACGCAACTAACACACTATCCATCTCTGTCTAGTACAGAAACACTCAAAAGTACACACATGTAGTATGCGCAGATACAGTACATGTGCACCTATGCAGAAATGCAACCATGCATATTTAAGGGATGTATTGTCGCTGTCTTATCTCCTTCCCCTTACTTCTGTAGAGTCTTTTCTGCTCGTTCATTTTTTTTAATTTTAGCCTTGTTGCTGGATCCCGCCTGCCTTCTTTATTTCCCCATCCTTTTCAACCCCTGCTGATGAAACTCCAACTGGTAAAAATGTAGCAATCTGACACAGAGTTCCTACAAAGCCATCAAACCAGTATTGAACTTAGTTTTACAACACAACTGCAAAGTCTCTCAAAAGCTTTAACTTTGCTCTCTAAGTCCTTTTGAAATGGGTCTGTGATGTACGCCCAACATAAACAGAACATGAGGGTCCTGACAAACACACCCAGTTTACAGGCAACAGTGAGATCACTCCAGCAGAACATCTCTGCAAAGACGCATCTGCTGACATGAACGACTTAAAAGAAATCGTGTTATTGGAAAGGTGTAGACAGAAAGTGACTTTGTTTTAGTATGTTTTTTCTGGGTGTTTGGAGAAAATTGTGTGACCTTTTCAGCTTTTTGTCATAAGAAAACAAAACTGTCCAGATCATCCAGACATTGAGAAGATAACACACCCCTTGGGACCTGGGGTTGTATGGACATGCAACTTCTATTCAGCCTTGTTAGGTTGATAATATTGGTCCACCCAAAAGAAAATATTTTACTTTATTAATTATTTCTGTGTCGTGTTATAAAGGCCTAAGTATAAATGCAAGGTTCACACTTTCAAGTTAGGCAACAGACAATCACACACATTCACGCACACAAATATATATATATTTTCCAGAATCATGAAAAAATACACACACACACACACACACACACACACACACACACACACACACGTGCACACACAGAGTAGTTACAGTGATGGACCGTCTATTTATTCTTAGACATATCTGCATCTATTAAGCCATAAGTGCTCACATCTGTGTGTTTACTTGCTGAATCTTATGACCTATGAGAATAAGAGCATTGTTCCCCTGGGAAGAGACTGCTTAGTGATGTGCAACCCAAAAAACTGTAAACATACTCCTGCGCCCTGCGTCAGCCGCCACACACACACACACACACACACACACACACACATACACACCATCAATGCGAGTGGTCTGACTTTCCTAACCTGCTCTAAATCCAAGCATTTATAGTAAACATCTTGGGACATCTGAACAAGGCTCTTCTGCCGAATGGATGTGAATTAAAAGGCTATATATCACCAGGAGAAGCCCTGGAGGATTAAACGTGGGGGAAACAAGACAATTTGGTAACCAGGGAGGAAGAACAATAACAACAAGGCTGAATCATAAAGAAGTTATTTTTCTGTTTTGATTGGACATAGGCCAGGAGGGAGAAGTGTTTGCAGTGGTCTGAGCAGAAGAGCTGCGCTACAGGACACAATGCACAAGTATGTACTGTATATAAGCAAGCAATAAGTTATGGCTATAAACACACAAAAACAAATACATATGAATATAGTGCACACACATACACACTCAGACACACAAACTTGAATCTGTGTTTAGTTAAAACAACTTTCATAAAGAGTATATGTCACTATCAGTTTGACTTCCATGCAGTGTTGTGCAAAGTTACACAAAGTAGAGTAAGTTAAAAGAAAAGGATAATCAACACAAAACCTTAGAAAGTCATGATCAGCCTGCGTAAAGGTCATGACCAGGGTGCAACAGTGCACAGACACCACACAACATCATCCATTCACTAAATTCATTCATGAGCCACAGGAGCGGCTGTGAACTCTCATTGATAACACAAACATTCCCCACCACCTCCAAACTTTACTCCTTTCTCCTCTTTTGTTGCCTGTCCTGAATTCCCATGAGAGCATTTACTGACCAGATGTGCTCATTTTCCTCAGAGATGTTCTAATCCACAAAGCCTAAATGTCAATACACCATAAACATTGAAAGAAAGTTACACATGGTAATGGTGTTAACATAAGCCTGTTAAGTGTAATATTGGCAGCCGTGGATGATCACAAAGGCAAATTTGTGGACACAGGATTTGGCTAAAGTCAATGAGGATTTTAATCCTTACTTTGACATGCAAATAATAACTTTTAATAATGTTTTTAACCAGAGAACATGGTGTTAAAAACCTGAGCTTTTCTTATCTCAAAATGATGTCATTTTTCTTTCCTCACGAGACAACCCTCTTTGTCCACATGGCGGTGCAAGGTATAACTTTTTAACCTTGCTGTTCAAGTCTATCTGGTAGGGTTAATTGTGTTTTTTGTTTTTTTTTGTTTTGTTTTTTGCCATTCAATATAGCTTTGTTACTAAAAACATTTCCACAAGTTTTAATGCAGTTAATGAATCATCATCTGGAAAAAATGACATTTGATATTGAAAAGGAATTCAGTTCACACATAAAAATGTAATAGCAAAGCTTCACTTTTCAAAAAAGTAAAAGATAAAAGTCCCACACTGTTTGGGTTTATTTTTCCCTTTCTTTGGCCTCCTTGTGTTCTTGTCTCAGTTTTCTCCGTGGTCTTGTGTTGCTGGTCCTGTCTTGTGTTCCCCTGTGTCTGTTTATTCTACTTCCTGTTTTATTTTGATAGTGTAGTGTAGTCCTGTCTTGTCTAGTCTTGTCTAGCTTTGCTTTGTGCTTGTCTGATTGTCCTGCCCCGCCCTAATGTTATTCACCTGACGTCTCACCTGTTCCCCATTACCTCGTTACCTCTTGTATTTAACCCATGTTCTATTTGTCTCTTGTCAGATCATTCTGGTTAGTTTGCCTGCTTGGTCCCCGTCTTCCTGTGAGTTCCTGCGACCAGCTTGCCCTGTTTGCCCTGTTTGCCCTGTTTGCCCTGTTTGCCCTGTTTGCCCTGTTTGTTTGCCCTGTTTGCCCTGTTTGCCCGTCCTTTTTCTCCATGGACCCCTGTGGATTTAGTGTTTGGGAGTTTTTTGCATTTTTCCTTGGAGTTTTGGACTGTCTGTTCCCTGGTGTGTTCTGTTCGTTGTTTTGGACAATAAATTATCCTGCCTACTCTGCGTTTGGGTCCTCCTTCATGCTGTAGCCTACCATGACACACACATCAGTTTTCAGGATAAGATACAATTGTTTTGTTTTTCATTATAGTAATGTGTACTTAACTCTTTCTTAATATTTTTTCTCACGTTTGAACCCGTTTTCATACTTTGTAATTTGGTTATTCATACATTTGTCAGAAATGAAATCTATGTTATCACAACTTGCACATGTTTGATGCTGGGCCCCAGCTGTAGCCTATGTTTCCATAGTTGTTCTGCTCCTATTATGCATTTTAGAAAATCTGTATGCAGCTTTATGGTCTGGAGTGTAAAAAGCATTGGCTTTTTAGTTACTATGAATATTTATTCGAAAATTGTAACAGGAAGCTGTAGTTATTATGAAGTTCACTAGGTGACCCAGATTTTATTTTGAAAGCTGAAACAGGAAGGTGACTTGCTCGCTGCTGGTCAGTAGTCCGTTGAGGAAGGGGTTTGACTACAAATTCCACCGTTGACTGGATTGTTTATGTCTCGGGGTTACAGCACTGAGCTAGCTGAAGAGGTAGCTAAACAATTAAAGCATACATTTCAGATACACACATTTGACATTAACACGCAAACCCACCTGGAAACATTGGAATAACCACGTCATCAGTATAACGTTAGACAGCTAGCCTGCTAGCTAGCTTAGCTATAACTTTTCATTCATTAGCTAGCTAGCTAGCTCCTGCCTATGCACTTTCTTTGTTGCTAGCTAACAGATAGCTTTATTCACAACATTAGCGTCAGTTAGCTAGCTGTGCAGTATTGAGGTGTCGTTACTATTTGGTTTTAGTCCTTCATTTCAGTGGAATTCTGGCCACAACAACATGTCAGTTAATACAGTCAGTCATACTGAATCAACGTTAGCTAGCGATTAATAGTTGACACCCGGGGTTGTTAGGCTGGCAAGATTAGCTAGCTAGTTTAGCATCAATTCCTTAACGTTAAACAAGTTTACCAGTTGCGTTGCTATGCGATAGCTACAACACTGGGATGACTATAACGATAACGTCAATGAACCGTAGCTACATTTTAGACAACTATTGCGAGCTATACATTACTTACCATACGCGTTCACTTATTTAATTATACATGCATTATATCACGTTAAGCCTCCGATACATAATTTCATTTGTTTTGCTTGGTAATTAATAGTAGCAAAAGGGAGTAACGTTAACCTTAGCTAGCTAACGTATCAGGCTTTATCAATAGCAGGCAAGCTAGCTAACGTTAATACATGGCTAAAATAGCGTAGAAGTACATTTATAAATAAATAATGTTCCAATATGTTTAAATTACTTCTAATGTCTTGCAGATGCCTATGTGTGTCCTGTTTTGAGTCACTCTCCTAGCTATATCTCAAGTAGAAGGGGACCTCATAGCTTGAGAATCAGATGAATTGGTAACGTTACTGCAAGAAAGGTGACAAGTTAAGCCCCCTCCATAACATTTTAACGTGTAATGAATTTTTATTCAGGTGTAACAACAGTATTTACACATTTGTGTCTGTGTGTGCAAATGGGACACATGAAAACAATCAAAACAAAGGCATTTTGGAAAATAATTACATAGTTTCTGTGGATGTTTGTGTGAAACATGTAATCAAAATAAGAAAATGTTCTTCGTCATAAACTGACATTTATCATTTCTAACTCTCAAAATACAAAAAAATCCTGGCCCTTTTTTCCCTTCCAGCTCATCTTGTCCTGTCCGTCCATAAAATGTTGGCGATTGGGGCGTTGATGATAAATGTGTGAGGAGAAAGCCCCTGTGGTCCTCTTGCTGCACCACACACTTCCTCATGGATTCCAGCAATGATGAAGCACTTGATATCATTATCACCAATGTGGTGGCAACCTTCAGGACCAGATGCCACCTCAACCTGCGCACCATTGCCTTAGAGGGCACTAATGTCATCTATAAGCCGGAAGTAGGGGTAAGGATATCAAAGAAAGAGGGAAGGATATTCTACATGCACATCTACACCTTTATTTTGATTAGGACCAGCTTTACTGGAATTATGATATGGGGTTATGGGCAGCATTACAGTTTCGACCACTTTTTAATTTTTCAGAAAGTCCTGATGAAGCTTCGTAAACCCAAGATAACAGCCTCAATCTGGTCCTCAGGGAAAATCATCTGTACTGGAGCAACAAGGTAGGCACTCTGTACATTGAACATTCACCCATTAACTGATTAGAAGTCTGTAAATAAAATCTGCAACTACACATAACAAATGGACTTGCTGTTGCCAAAGGCCAAATGGTAAGAGAAATGCTGCCTGCTGATGTCTTGCCTCTCTGTTGCAATAATGTTGTCTTCAGCTGATTTTTAAATCAATTTCCAGTAATGCAGAGGCATTACCATTTGTCTCACCTTATTATTATTAAACAGGCCAAAACCTTAATACAGTATGTATACGCTGACTCTTTGCTCCCCTCCTTTGTTCAGTGAGGATGACGCAAAGCTGGGTGCTCGCAGGTTAGCACGCCTTCTGCAGAAACTGGGCTTCAAGGTGAGCATAACTGTTAGTTAACAGCATCATAACAGATGCCACTTTTTGGAAAAACATGCTGATACATGAATATCAATGCAGATACAGGGCTTATTTAAGGCATTATATTGATTTAAGGTTTGTATTTCACATTGTCTAGTTAAGTTTCACGTCGTGGGTGGAAATACTAATTCAACCTGGAACTGAGATTTACAGTTTATGTTCTTGAGTATTTCAGAAATAATTTTGTGTGGGGAATACTAAGAGTAATTAAATAGTAGTATTCATTTAGACGGAATCGTTTAGAAAGGTTTGTCACAATCACTATATCACTATATTTAAATGTGTAAAAAGTAATATTTGTAACAATCTGTAAATATTGACTCAAGTAATAAGTCTATAAGAAAGCATCTGTTTCAGGGGATTTTAGCTGAGTTTTTTTGTCATATTTTTTAGGGGTGGGAAAAATAATCTATTCTTAGTTGCATCTCGATTCTCTCTAGAACGAGTCGATGCTCGAAGTTAATAATCAATTTAGTTTTATTTATCTATTTTTAAATGTCTGGGGACAGTAACTTTTAAATAAAAATCAAGACAAGTACATATAAGAAATCAGAGTGACTGAAAGAGGATAGGGTAATGGACAACAACTTAGAGTTTAGGCAAGAATTCTGGAAAAAAAACACAAAAATGGCCAAAAGGAAAAAACAAGTTTTGTATATATAAACATTATCTAATAAGACATACATAAAATAATTAGGCAAAACACATAAAGGCTGTTGATCTACTTTATTACATTACATCTGACCAACTCGTGTTTCATGTTCGAAGAAGCCAATTCTCCACCTTTAAACATGACTGAGATATTACTTATACTTCTGCAATAACTAGAGTGAGTACAAATGAAGCTAACTTATAGGTAGTCTTGCCAACACTTAGGTCACAACACCAAGATTGAAAGACAACTGTCCTCCTTTAATGTAAAAGTATGTAAGTATAAATACATTCATTTGTGTGTCTGTGCATGTTTTTTGTTTTGTGTTCAGGTGAGATTTTCAGCCTTCAAAGTTGTGAATGTCCTGGCAGTTTGCTCCATGCCGTTTGCAATCCACCTCATAGACTTTACTAAGAACAACCGACCCATTGCCAGGTAAAAACAGTATGATACATCACAACCACCATCATCACACTAATTAAAAACATTACTTTTATCAGCATCCAGATAAGCGCAGTGTTTAGAAATAATTCCCTGTACAGATTTTTCCTCGTGTCTCAGTAGAACAAACCCCTCAGGTGTCAGTCCAAGTTTTATGATGCTCATTTTGGTTCATTGATTTTTTTGATCTTATATTAAAAAATACAGATCACTAGCATACATACCTATTGCCATTTATAATTTAGTTTTACCAGAGACACCTTAATACATGTATTATGAAGTAAATAGCCCTGTTTAAAATGTTACACTTTTTTCCCACCATTCACTATTTTCATGGACAGGATGACCTCTAGTGGTGGGAGCACTGGTCAGCTTTAGAATGCATTGGGCACCACAAGCAGACAGAATATGTTGGTGTGTGTTGGTTAGGGCTGGGTACTGAACTATAAGAACTATAAGCTATAAACGATATATACTATAAGGCACCGATCGAGTATCGAAAAATGCCTTGTCATTCCAGACCAAATTTCAATACCTAAGAAGTAAATCTCATCAGCGTTAGTGAGCCAATAAGCATGCATCATGTTTCTACCAAGATCTAATAATGCTTGTGATTGGCTGTTTAACGTTACACATCTTAAAGGGCATGCAGGAAAAGCTCCAACGGTGCTCAAATGTGTGTGTTGTATTTTGAGAGGCTTGACCACAGTGTGCGTCACATGCTTTAGGTGTAAAGGAACTGGAGAGAAAAAAAGTATTGAAATGATTCTAATTATTATTAATATTGAAATTTCTAACCCCAACCGGCCCGTCAGACACCGCCTACCAAGAGCCTGGGTCTGACCGAGGTTTCTGCCTAAAAGGAAGTTTTTCCTCGCCACTGTCGCACTGTTGCTTGCTCTGGAGGACACTGTTGGGTCCTTGTGAATTCTGGAGTGTGGTCTAGACCTACTCTATCTGTAAAGTGTCTTGAGATAACTCTTGTTGTGAATTGATACTATAAATAAATTGAAATTGAAATTGAAATTAAATGTAATTTCTTTTAGTTAAAATGTATTTTATATAATTGGTATCGGGGGGAAAAAAATAATCGTATCGGAATTTTTTTTTAACAATTTCCAGCCCTTATGTTGGTGTGGTCAGCCTCTCATTCACTTGTTTATCTGACAACATACGGAGTACTACTAGCATCTTGTAAAACAACCTCAAAGCTGTATATGTACTTGTTATATGAGCTGAAAGCCTTTAGTGTACGATACTTAACAATGTGTTTGTGTTTGTCAGTTATGAACCAGAGCTCCATCCTGCTGCCACGTACAGGATCAAACATATCAAGGCTACTATACAGGTGTTCTCTACTGGCAGCATCACAGTTACAGGTACCTCTCACACTTACATTTCTACACACAAACATTCAGATAATTACCTCTCTCGGCCTCCTTTACGTACAGATAGACGCCACACCAGTTTTAGGGATTTAGATACTCTGAGTGAAATATGCCCTCTTTGTATGTCATGCATTAGGCTAAACTTAGCCCAAACATCTGTTGTGATGCTGGTGTAGATTTGCAGTCTGTCTGAATGTCGGGGTTATTGTTTTTTCATTGTACTGAAAGCTTTTCTGTATGCTCTCATCCCACCCCGCTCCTGTCTATCCCATTATTCAGGACCAAATGTACAGAATGTGGCCACAGCTGTTGAGCAGGTCTACCCGCTTCTGTTCGAGTGTCAGAAACCCCGCTACAAATAGAAGAAAAAAGACAGAGGGAATGGCAGAACGAGAAGGCCAATCTGATTTGTTTGTCACAAGTGAGGAAGCAACTTATCGTTGGATTTACTTGTTTGATTTTATCGCTGTGAGGCAAACAGCCACAAACGTCTAACACAATCAACAGACTGGATATCACCAGGGTTTAAAAAAGAAATCCTCAACAACCCTTGTTGGAGTGTTAAAGTGTCCCTCTCACAAAATGTCATTGATGATGTGGATTGTGTGGCTCTTGTGATTTCAACAGCCTAAACTTCCAAGTACGTCTTTCAGACATCATATCATTCAGCAGAAACTGCTCCTTTTTAAACTTGACTGACACTGAAGGAGTTGGATGTTATCTGCTCTTTATTTGCTCTGGGTGTTTTTGCATGGACACAAAAGACCAGTTTTCACCTATCTAACCATGTTAATGCTTACCGTGACCATTGCAAAGAGTCAGTATGTGAACACTGAGAAGCCTCACCTTTACCCTATATACAAGAATCTCCGTCCATGGCTTAATTATAGACGTGTTAACGCAAATATTAAGGCATCCATTGTATTACCCATGTTTTTACCCATAGAGAATAACAGCAATCAACCCACAGACCGAGTCTGGGCTGTCATACATAAGTACACAAAGCAAGAACAGGTCTTTATGCAGCTGCACAAATCCCTTCACAATATGCATTTATCTCTGATCACATTGTCACATTTGCTTCTTGTTTCTCAAATGTGGCAATTTAATTATTCAACATTTCCTAACAATAGTTTTAAACACAAAGCAAATATGAAAGGTCAAAACAGGACAATGCACAGAACATGATTGATGTCGTAAATGTTTTTGGAATGTAATGAAAACTTTTGAAGGGTTCAGGTATATTTTATTTTCAGGTGCCCCCCCCCACACACACACACACACACACACACACACAGGTTAGTCTCAGACTATAGTGGTGCTGAGGCATGGTATTTAAAAGTAACGTTTAAGTAGGCCAGTTATAAAGTTAATAAACCCAGTTGGTATTAGGAGATTGCTGGAAAGGCACTAGACAAAGTCACAATCTCATTAAATTGTAATGTTTAAGTAAATAATTAATAATTACAAAAGCAGCCGTATAGTTAAGTCATACAACACTGTATGGCTGTTAACTCAGCACTGTCACCCGTCAAGAGGTGTGGCAGTACATTCATTTTAGTTTTTGAGGCAACATAAGACCATGCGGTGTTCAGAGGCCAGGCTTACAGCATTAGCCAGTGCCTGAACTGTCTGAAAAATAAACCCTAGAAATAACCTTTTTCCTTAACAACAAAAACAAACAATGGTAAGTGTTTTTAAATAGGAAAACCTAATTACAGGCAACGTAGATGTATGTATATAATAAAGGCATCTGATTGAAAAGATGTTGATAAAAACGTAAATGTCTCAAGTATGTGGGATGGACTTTTTGAACCAGTGTCAACTGAAAATTTGTGACACTTGTTCAGAATTTTGTATTTTGTATAAAAATAAAGGTTCATGATAACACAGGCCACCACAGGACTACTGGTCACTTTGTTTTACTCTCATGTTAATCATTTCATCCATTTGTCCATGCAGGTCCTGATTACAGGTGGAGTGTAACACTTTAAAAAAATTATCCAAGATTTTTAGTGTGACAGATTACTAAAACAAGTCTACATGTTCCAACATTCCAACAAAAGATCAGGAGAGGTATCAAAGTGCAGATTTGAAAATGAACCGGGCCACACAAGGCATTCTGTCTTGTAGTAAAACTATAATTTTGGCATCACTGGCACATAAAAAAAAAAAAAAATAACACTCATCACATATCACACTTATTACACTACAATACTGGTTATACTCTAGCCAGTATTACTCATAGACCTGATTATTTTAGTATTTCTTTGCCCAACTTCTTGTTTTTTAACTCTTGCTACTGTTAGAGTACTGTGGCCTTTATCCATATTTCTGTCACCATGTAGATTAGTGTGTTTTGTAGCATAACTGCCCTGTGAGTATTATTACATGAGATTTGACAGGGAGCAGCATATAAATGTGATGTTAAAGGAATTTCTTTGCAATTTAAAAACCATGTTACATACACAGACATTTAAAGTGATTAGTGTCTGATTTAGTGCATCTTTGATTTCCCTGTCATATGTTAATCATCACAATGCCAGGTCAAAATGAAAAAAAACTAAAAATGTCTAGTAGTACAGTTTGCAAAATCATCCAAAGGGGCTTCATCAGTTCTACTGGCTGGTGAGAAGTCAATTTATTCTGGAGTTTATTCCTTTCTGCATTAGTTGAGCTGTATATTTAATTGGAGAGGTAAAGTAAGAAGGAATTAAATAATCTATTTTTTTATAATCACATTGTCATTCCTATTGTTTACCTTTCTTTACTGACTTTTAACAAGCAAGATTGATCCCTGAGAAATCCTCATTTGGGCAAATTCATAAATACTGCCATTATTTAGTTCTTTCCTGCATATGTAATTACCACCATTCCTATCTTGTTGATTTCTTCCGTCACATACAGCATGTAGCTAGAAGGACTTACATGACACAGATATCATTACAGGAATCAGCTGGAACTGCAGCGATGTACAGATGTGGGTGAGATGTACCCCAAATCCTGAACAGTGCTAATTTATTGTCCTGGTTGATCCTTGCTCTTGACTTCTCTTCAGGTGAGGTGTAACAAATCAGACGTTTTCTGGAATCTCTGTGGATGTACTGCTGCCTTGGATCAGGCTTTCTTGAGGCTGAACCTGCCTGCAAAGCCTCACCTCAAAATGCTTCCTGTAAAAGCAGAGACAGACGATGAGGAAATCCATTTCACAAACTAGTTCACCAAGATAAAAATTGATATCGTTAAGATTATGTGTAAGATGCCATTCACTTCTTAGCCAGTTCTTTCGATATCTCCTCCAGCGTGCGACCCTTGGTCTCCGGTACACAGAGGATGACAAACACCAGTAGAACAAAACTCATGGCAGCGTAGAGGAACATCACATTGGAAACACCAATCTTTTCTAGAAAGATAATAAAGAAATACATGTCTTCAAATGTCTGCACATTACCTAGGACAGCATTCAAGTATGTTTCGCTTGCTATACCTTACTTTCTCTGCTACAGTTGTGATAAAGTTTAGATGTACTTGACAGACAAGATTTGGCCAATAAAGTCATGGCATAGGGAAACTATGCCTTGACTTGCAGTTTCTGCTAAACACAGCAAAAGTTAATATGTATGTCAATGAACAAGTCCTTGGGTCAATGTTTACGAACAAGATAGCCAAAATGCTTGTCAATATAACAGTGTACTCTCTAAGTATGTTCTGATGGAAACTATGGCTAAGGTTTTGATCACCATTCAAAATGCACATTGCTGCACTTTTTGTGTATGGCATATATCAAATTCAACAGCACAAGGTTACACATTGCTGTACAGTTGTGTTCAGAATAATAGCAGTGTGGTTAAAAAAAGTGAATAATGCTCACAATCCTTTAATTCCATAATATCAATGCATTGGGAACACTGCGCTTTCAATTCCAAATCAAAACATGACCAAAATTGATCAAGTTTGTGTTATACCTTTTACAGAAAGTGAAGAAAAAGTAATATTAGGCTGTTCAACAAACTCAAAAATTTACTTTATAAAATTAAAAATATCTCAAGAGTTTGCTTTACTTTGAATCACTAAATTAATATTTAGTTGCATAACCATTATTTCTGAGAACTGCTTCACCTCTGTGTTGCATGAAGTTGACCTGGCACCTGTGAACAGGTATTCCAGCCCAGGACGATTGAACTACATTCCACAATTTCTCTGCATTACTGGGTTTTTCCTCAGAAACAGCATTTGTGACGTCACCCCACAAGTGTTCTATGGGATCGAGGTCCGGGGATTGGGCTGGCCACTCCATAACATCTATCTTGTTCATCTGGAACCTAGACTTTGCTTGCTTACTGCCGTGTTTTGGGTCATTGTCTTGTTGAAAGACCCATTTCAAAGGCACTTCCTCTTCAGCATAAGGCACATGACCTCTTCAAATATTTTGATGTTTTGAAACTGATCCATGATCCCTGGTATGTGATAAATAGGCCCAACACCACAGTATGAGAAACATCCCCATAACAAGATTTTTGCACCACCATGCTTTACTGTCATCACAGTGTACTGTGGCTTGAAGTCAGTGCATGGGCGTCGTCGGACAAACAGTCTGCGGCCCCTAGACCCAAAAAGAACAATTTTTCTCTCATCAGTCCACGGAATGTTGCACCATTTCTCCTTTGGCCAGTCAATGTGTCCCTTTGGAAAATTTCAACCTATTCAGTACATGTCTTTTTTCAGCAATGGGACTTTGCTGGGGCTTCTAGCTGATAGCTTTGCTTCACATAGTCTTCTTCTGATCTTAACAGTACTCACAGGTAACTTTAAGTCTTCTATGATTTTGTCTATTCTTCCATCCATTCGAATGGTAGTTGACCGTTTTTTTCCTGCGTTGTTCAGGCTTTGGATGCCATTTCAAGGCAATTGAAATAATTTTGGCTGAGCAGCCTATAATTATCTGCACTTCTTTATGTTTTCTCCTTTCCAATAAACTTTTAATTAAAGTCTCAAAATATCACTTCTTCCAAAAAATATGATTTATGAGGTTAGTGATGACTGCTATTATTTTGTACATAACTGTATGTGGGAGCTTGATTGCAAGACATTGGACAAGATCCACATTTACGCCTTGTTTGTACTGTAATTGGTTGACAGACCATGTCCTTGTGATACAAAGGTAAAAAAAGAAGACGCTTTTACAGCACTGCATAGCACACATGAAAAATACAAAATTAGAAATGTATACACTGGAAACACTTGCAGTGCTGTATGGGGAATTGCACTGCAGTCTTTACACCTATCCAACAGAAGTCTTCTTACTCTTCTTCTTCCCGGTTGTTGACCCTGTTTATTTCCTTGTTTTTCTTTCATTGTCAAATTGTAACACTGTGTTGTGCTCGTCTATACAGGCTGGCTAATTGAAGCTTAATGAGATGCACCTCACAACTATTTTAGAGGTAGTTGATCACTGGTTGATCTACTGCTTCACACAATCCCTATTTGCTTCAATGTTTTTCCTCGCCACTGTCTCATTGTTGCTTGCTCTGGAGGAAACTATTAGAACTGTTGGGCCCTTGTAAATTCTGGAGTATGGTCTAGATCTACTCTATCTCTAAAGTGTCTTGAGATAACTCTTGTTATGAATTGATACTATAAATAAAATTGTATTGAATTATTATTATTAGTAAAAGTCAAGATTCACCTGAGAGCAATTCATCAATTCAGGAAACCTGTATACAGTAGATATAAAAAGTCTAATAGTAATGTATATAAAGTATTCTTGGCATATTCTATGACAACTGGTTCAAACATTTAGCATGTAAGGACTTACGGAATGAACTAATGCCTAGATGTTTTGGGTGGATGTTAGAGTCTTCAACAGAGAACCAGTATAATGCACTTTGATCAACATGCTATAAGCAATTGATAATGTCAGTAACAGCAGACAATGGCACAGAATTATTTGCATGAATGTGTCAAAACATTTGCAATGTGTTCAGAAGAATGAGACATTGCTTTTATGATGCACACAAATGACTGGATGATGTGAAGATTGAACAGGTTGTTTTGAGAATTTGAATTGTAATCCTAGTACTAAAACAACTGGCACGCAGTGTCACGGACCAGCAGTAGGAAGTGAGACACACCTCTTTATTTCAGGAAGTAAACGAGTTTAGCATGACATTGAACACATACAATGTTGGTTATGTTTGCAGAAACACTGTGCTGGTCTACTGGTGAATATTTGCCCTAGTTGAGAGCTTCGATAAATGCACACACTTGAACACACAATTAATGCAATATAACCACTAAGACGCACACACACGCACCTGTAATTGTGAGGAAGGTCATGGAGATGAGCAGGTTAGTGGCCCAGTTTACAGCCGACACCACAGACACAGCCCTGCCTCGGACTCCCATCGGAAAGATCTCACTGAGAACCACATACACCACTGGAAAGGAAAGATAACCAAGACACATACAAGGATGTATGGATAACAAGGCATTTTACAAACTGCATGATCCAAAATAGCTTTTTACAGTTTTGATATTTGATAATTTTGGCTTTTAAGTCAGGGTCCACATTGCTTTATCTGAGGAAATGGAGTGTTTTAAACTATACTTTACCTAGGACTAGTTATTATATATGTATTATAACCATGGTTGTTCTTTGTACTTCACATGATGTTAAAAGCAGGGTTGAAAATTAACATTTGTAATCCACTTGCCACTGTGGCTGGTGTGCATGCATGTGTGTGTGCGCGTGTGCTCACTTGGTCCAAGGCTAATGGAGAAGGCTGCCACAAACACCAGCAAGCTGATCAATGATGCCCACTTCAGAAAAGAAGTACTTCCTCCTCCTGGCTCCCCAATCCCATCACCCTCTTTCTCTCTGTTAGTCAGCTGTGCCTCCTCACTGTTCCATTGGCTGGGGAGGTCAGTAGAAAAAATGTCACTGTTGTCAAAGTCTATAGTGGTTTGGTTGAAATCCCACGGCGTAATTGTGTGATTTAGTTTAGTGTGACTTTTACACAGGCTGGTGAGGTGAGTGTGGCTTTGCAGTGTCAATGTACCAAGTGCAACTAGCGACATTCCCATTGCGACAGCACCCACGCACAAAAAGCTCTTGGGTCCCACGCGGTCGACCAGCAACACGGCTGGGATGGTGCCAACTACTTTCACAACTCCAAACCCTGTGGAGGCCAAGGTTGCTGCGGCATCACTATTGAAGCCTACACTGCGGAAAAGTGGTGAAGCGTAGGAGAGGATGTTGGGCTGACCAGTAGCCTGCTGAAGGAATACTAAGGCCACACCTGTTAGCAGCCGTGAACGCAAGTTGGCCTTGGTGCTGAACAACTCCCAGAAACTATGCTCTGATTCCTGTTTAAGTCCTGCCTGGATGTCTCGGAGCTCCTTTTCCACATGCTCTTGAACCCCACCTCTCATTCTGGCCAGCACTATCCTGGCCTGCTCCACTTTCCCCTGGGTGACCAGAAAGCGTGGAGAGGGTGGTAAGAACACAAGTACACTGATCTGCAGCAGCGCTGGGGATTACTAGTCCAAATGTATACGCCCAGCCATAGGGAAAAGTAGCAAAGGCATAACTACAGCTAAATCCCAGCATTACGCCCACAACCAACATCAGTTCATACAGCGTCACCAGAAGACCCCTCCTCTCCCTCGGTGAGATCTCTGCAATGTATAGACACGCTGCTGTCCCTGACAGCGATGTTCCCATGCCGACTATTACCCGGCCCAGTGTGAGTGCAACAAGTGAGGTAACTGAGATGAGCACGACGCTCCCTCCGATCACCAGGGCAGCGCTCAGGAGCAAAAGAGCAGCGGCGGCCGTAGCGATCCAGAATAGGACCTCCGACCAGGCAGATGAGGAGAGCGCCGAGCAGTAGGGAGCTGACCAGCAGTTCCTGTTCCCGGCAGGAGAGGGAGAGGAAGTCCCGCAGCTGCAGCAGGACTCCAGAGGTCAGGCCCATTTCATAGCCCAGCATCAAGCCGCTCAGAGAGGCCGCGACAGCCGCTACAACCACCAGCCAGCTGCAGCCTGGAAAGAGGGACAGAAACAAAGAGAGGAATATAAAATAACAGCAACCAAACAACGTCCAGCATTGAGGTCTCACAGATTTTGCTGCATTTTTCGACAAGAGCATACAAACAAGTTTCAAAGGCAGTTTCAAGTTTCACACAAAGGCATAAAAGTTCTGTTAATTCAGCTACTGCACATACCTCTGTTAATTTCCTGTTTTCTGGTGAAGTCGATTGTCACAACTTTTATGCCTTTCTGTCACATCTACTGCAGTCAAATTCACTGTGTTCACTTGGAAGGAATAACTGCACATGGCTAGGCAGTGGTAATAACATTCTGAGCCTGTGTAGAGGCTAAAACCATGTTGAAAACTTGCCCTGTTTAAGCCTTTTTAAGCCTGTTGGGTGCTAACGCTAGCAGGAGGATAACTCTGTGTAGATTGTTTTCATTTGTCTCGCTACTGACAGCACTACACATTTAACATAAATCAGAGATATGTTGTAACATGTTGTAATTGACTGGAATACTCCTTTAATATACACTTAAAACAACATTAAATTACACAATTACACACACAAATGGCTCTGCCCCAGGTAATGTGACTTCAGAAAGAGTAACCCTGGATAAACCAACTTCATTCACTGTTTGGTTGTGGGACCCTCATGGTTTGGAGTAAAAAACAGAAAACAGTACATGGGAAAATGGCTATTCCATATTGGGAGGAAAAAATGCAAATAAAGGTTGTCATGTAGAACACTGTAAAAAGGCACATAGCATCAATAAATCACTATGATAAAACACATATTATAATATAATGTTTTCCGTAACTTTTGGCAGGGTCAACGCTTTTCTCCCTGTTGGTTTCCTCAACTATGACGTCGCCTTAAGAGTGGTGCTGACTGTGTGGACTTAAGGGTAAGTTCAGGAAGAATGCTGATGCTGTAAGTCTGTCTGCCTGTGTGTGTGTGTGTGTGACACTTAAATGCACATTTCTTTAATTGCAATTGTTGTAATAATCATGCCTTTAAAACTTTTTCTTTTTGTTCTAATTTAATTCTCATAGCACAATATACAAGAAAAACAGAACTGCAGCTGCAACCTGCTGGGTTCTTTTAAAACATTTGCTTTGACTGTACTAGGTATTGCATAACCCTATCACAATCGTTTTTCATAACGAACATTATGTAATAACTGGATTACAATATTTTGGACTCACTTTTAGTAAGCTTTTCAGCTATTGTGTAATTGGCTTGTAGTGATATCTCTACAGTATTTCTATGTCACCTCTATGTTTTTTTTCCTGAAACCTTTAAATAAGATTTATGTAGATGTATATCATAAACTTTTTATGCAAACTTTTTTGAGTAGGGTTAAACCAATCCTCCTTTTTCCTGATACTGATACGAATTGGCTCATTTTACTGTGTGGAAATGTTAGGATCACTATTTTAATAAGGTTGCATGAGGCCTTTTATCTGTAGGCTGGGAAATTCATCCAAACACGTTTGAGCACATTTTACATGCCAGCTCTTCAGGTCATGGCAAAAATAATCTGTAAAGGTAACTGATTTAATGAAGTTGATGGTTGTTGTTTTTTGGACAGATAGTTTGTGATAAGCGCGTGGTGTACCATTTTTGGTATTATGTCACATAGGTTAGAGTGACCAGGGACGCAGGCATAAAAAACAGTCATAAACAACTTGTGGCTTCATCATTAATCAAGTGATGAAGTTGCAACTTTTCTGTTTTAGCCCAATGATCACGGTCATCATGTTCTTGGAAATTCCTACACGTCTTCTTTGAAAATTTATCTAGAAAAAAAACTTTGATAAACTGTTACTAGAAAAGGCCCCCGGTTTGCATTTAACAAATATTGATTCTGAGGATAATCACGTTTTATGATAGGCTGAATTGAGCAGGTACACCCTCACTAAACATTCAAATGATGTAACATTTAACCCCTAACTAAACACTAGCACTCTTATGGCTTAGACTTGTATTCACATTTTAAAAATGTTATTTTATCTGATGAATAAATGTAACTGTGTGAAAGGTTACCTGGGCCTCTGGGTGGAGCCAGGTCCTGGGTTTCAGAAGGGTTAGAGGTCATCTTCTTGGTCTCACTGTTGTGGTCCATTGTTAACCACCTCTAACAGGTAAAACAGATACCAACACATTTAAACAAAAACAACATTATTCATTTTGAGAAATAAGCATTAAAACATCTAATAGACCATATTCGTTTTGCACAACGACAAACGTTTAGTGTGTTTTCTGTTTTGATTTGAATGCAATAGGCCTACATTTTGTGGAGGCCAGAAACCAAAGGCCACCAAGGAAAGCACAACGTTTTTATAGCAAACCCCAAACTGAGAAGCTTTCTTTAACATACTGACAAGCAATGATCAAGTGTGGGCTTGCACTGTTTACGTACAACTTAAGCGTGTTTCGCAAGACGTTTCAGTTAACAAGTATTTAAGTTGTACTAACCACGTACAGATTCCTACCTGACGTCCCAGCAGTGTCTCTCTTGTTAGCTGACTCGTGTTTATCGGTCCATTCGTTTTCTTCTCCAGACTTTCTGACTGGCCCGGTGACTTCTTCCCTGTTCCCAACTATTTTACCAGTGTCCCATGCACGAGGCTTGTTTTGGTGAAGTGCCTGGTTAGCCCCGCCCCCATATCTACCCAGACCGCCAATAGAAAACGTGGATTCCGCATTGCAACGCCCAATATGAAATCCTATTGGTCCAAATTCGTCTATCAGGTTGGGCCTATAATGTATTCATAATAATGAAATATGTTCATGTCTCTGCTGTGTTACAGTATAGAGAGTTACTAATTCGCTTATCTTCTCTGTGCTGTTTTGTAAAGCTTCGAGCTACTGTTAAACGTTATTATGAGGTTATTGATTTGTTTGCTGTGATCACTATAAAGTAATCATCAATAAAATACACCTGCATCAATAACGCTCTTTCTCTCATACTGCATGTGAAAACAAACGGGGTGGCCACCTGCTGTTATGCTCGGGTCCCGTGACCTATATTTGCGAATGCTGTGGAAATGAGCTGTCACACCTGCCCTGCTGCTTCAGCTGCTTCAGCTGACAGAATTGAGCCGCATGTGCCTGTAACTCTCTGTTTGTGATTGGCTTACATCTGGAGATGTATTTAAATGTTCAGACATGTCCTATATAATCCCAAGTTTGACCTGTTTTAACCACTGTCATTTGATCCTCAGTTAAATTCACCAAAGGCATGTGTGTAGACCTAGACCCTGTGTGTTATGTAATTACTCAGTAACCAACAAAACTTGGGGTTGCCTACTTGGAGACTGGCCTTTGCTATGTCAGCAAATAATAATAGCCTATTAATATAATTATTTGGCAAGGTATTTTTGCAAATGATATTTTGGAAAGTCACATATCGCTTAGGTTTAGCGCTGTGGCTTAAATACCTTAATAGAATGCAGTTTTAAGATTCTTTAATCAAAAACATTCAGCTCAGTCCAAGTTTTGCTCACCCAGCAGAAAGGTATTGGCAACATAATCAGCAGACACACCTATTGGTAGTCTAAAGGTAACACTTGCACAATGTTGGTCCAAGCAAAAAAACAAAAAAAAACAATTAATCAATAGTTTTTTTGTGGTTTGTAAAGAAGCACCACGGTGTAAACACTGCATTAAAATATACTTTACATTCAAAGTATTAACAATGAATTGTATTCAGAGTATCAACTGTTAAGTATTCAGTGTGCAACAGATTGACCATGACAGAATCATATTATTTTATGTGTATGTGTATTATATAATTAATCTACTGTATATAAAATAAAGTATTTTTATTGTTGTAGTTGTTTGAGTTGGAGCTAACTATTTCATACACTTTTGGGTAGTTTAATTTATAACTATCTAAGGTTTTGTATGTAGATTATATCAACTAAAATTTGTTAGAAAACCATCATGTCATAACTGCTGTTACAAAATGTGTGGGAGTTTTAAGTTTTGCAATAGGACCTTAGGACAGTAATATGCAGGTTGAGATTATACAGCGAAGGATGATTCAGGCCATAAAGGTTAAGTCTGGTCATCTACAAGTCTTTTATAGGGATATGAATTTTACACCTATATGGCATATTTGCACATTTGTAACTATACTACTAGGTGTGTATTTATATGTTGTAAATTTAATAAATACAATATTCCCACAACCTTAAAATGGCTATAGTCCTAAGTTTTAAAGGTTGCTTGGAATAAGGTTGTGCTTTTATGTTTTTGTCACACTTGATTCAATATTTAATACTATGCCATACAAGTTTGTGCAAGTTGCTAGGGATTTGTTTCAGTGTGCTCATGACAGGACATCAACAAGATACTACCAAAGCATAGAGCAAATATATACACATACGGTATCCCACGCAGGATCACACTTGACACAGGCAGATAAAAAAAGAGGGCACACCACTCACCACATACCTGGATGACAGTCCAGGAGGCTAGAGTGGCAGATGTCAGGTTGAGGTGACATGTTGCATAGGGATGCAGAGCGCAAATCCACAACTTTACAATAAAATAGATAAAATAATGCTAGTATGGGTGGCATAAAAACATATAGAAGAGTATTGCAAAACCAGTGTAAAGAAATGTGCAAATTATACAGGTTCATTAGGAGAACCTTTTTTCATAAGGTGCTAGTTCAGGGATGATGAGCTATTTAGAGATTTAATGCCTCTGCAGTATGTAAGTAGGAAGAGGGAGGTTTTTGTCTTAATAGCTCTCAACTTTCTCCCTGATGGGAGGATGGTGAAAAGGGAGTTGGCAGTGTGAGTCTCATCTTTTAGGATCTTTATGGTTTTCTGGTGGATTTGGGCCGTGTAGATTTCACAAATGGGGGAGAGTTTGCAACCAATCATTTTTGAGGATGTATTGACTATCCTGTCTAGCTGCAACCTCTGCTGGACAGAAGAGTGGACAATAACAGAAAAAGTGAGGACACTCTAGACGGCAATTTGGTAGAACTGCAACATTCCCTTACATGCTACCCCAAATTTCCTCAACTGGTGAATGAAAAAAAGCCACTGATGGACTTTTTTGGTAATGTTGGTGCTCCCATTTTAAAGATGATGATATTGTTGTACCTAAAAACCTTAAACTGCCCACCCGCTCCACCACCGCTCCATTGATGTACAAGGGCTAGGACAACTTCCCCCTTCTGCTGAAGTTGACCACTAGCTCCTTAGTTTTGGAGACATTTAACTCTAAGTTGTAGTTGGAGAATAAAATATAGTATTTCAAAAAAACATTTTTTTTTTAAAAATCGCAGTATAGTATGTTGAAAAAAGTCAAAGTATAGTATGTCAAAAATCATTGCATAGTAGGCTATGTAAAAAACGTCATAAAAAGGTAATTGTATAGTATGTAGAAAAAGGTCGTAGGATAGTATGTAGAAAAAAATGATAGTATAATATGTAGAACAAAGTGATAAAAAGTTATAGTATAGAATGTTGAAAAAGGTGATTAAAAGTATGTAAAAATAAGGCATAGTATAGCATGTCAAAAAGGGATATCATAGAATGCCAAAACAGTCATGGTATAGCATATAGAAAAGTGATTAAAAAAAGTAATAGAAAATGTCTGAATAAATACATAGTATATCATGTCCAAAAAAGTGCTAAAAAAATCATAGTGTAATATGTTAAAAAAAGTTATAAGATTGCATGTCAAAAAAGTTATAGTGAATAAAGTGATAAAAAGTCATAATATAGTATGTCAAAAATGTGATGTAAACATCATAGTATATTATGTAAAAAAAAATCATAGTATAGTGATAAAACAGTCATAGTATAGCATGTCAAAAAGTGATATCATAGCATGCCCAAAATATCATGGTATAGTATGTCGATAAAAGTGATAAAAAAAGTCGTAGAATAGAATGTCGGAATAAAGAAATAGTATATCATGTCCAAAAAAGTGGTAAAAAGTCATAGTATATTATGTCGAAAAAAATGATATAAAGTCATAGTATATTATTTCAAAAAAGTGATAAAACGTCATAGTATAGTATGTAAAAAAAAATTATATATAGTCATAGTATATTTTGTCAACAAAAGTGATAAAAAGGTCGTAGTAAAGCATTCAAAAAAAGTCATAGTATAGTATGTTGAAAAAAGTGATAAAAAGGTGAAGTGTATAGTGTGTCAATAAAAGTGTTGAAAAAAGTAATCAAATAGAATGTCGGAATAAAGACATAGTATATTGTGTACAAAAAAAGTGGTAAAAATCATAGTATAGTATGTCAAAAGAAGTTATAAGATTGCATGTCGAAAAGGTTATAGTGTATGATGTTGAAAAAAGTCATAAAAACTTTTAGTATAGAATAGTATAGAATGTTGAAAAGTTTTAGTATGGTATAGTATGTTGAAAAAAGTGATGCAAAAGTCATAGTATGTTATGTCAAAAAAGTCATAGTATAAAATGTCGAAAAAGATGATATAACGTCAAAAAAGTGATAAAAAGGTCGTAGTAGAGCATTCGAAAAAAGTAATTGTATAGTATGTAGAAAAAGGTCGTAGCATAGTATGTAGAAAAAAATGATAGTATAATATGTAGAACAAAGTGATAAAAAGTCATAGTATAGTATGTTTAAAAAGGTGAATAAAAAAGTCATAGTATTGTATGTTGAAAGAAGTAATATTTCGGAAAATGTCATAGTCTGATATTTTAGTAGTAGTAGTACTAATGTATATCTATTACCTAGGCTCTGAGCAGTAATTGACAAGACTCACAAGGAGACTTTACTTTTTTGAAACAGAACAGCTGGCAGGTTTATTACACAATCACTGTGCAACACGCTATTCACAGAATTATTTTATTTATTTTATTTTTATTATTTTAGTTTTGACAAAGCCAAAACGTGGTACAAAATTAAACAGCATTTCTTTTACTAAATAAATGGTATTTCTTACAAGATTAAAGCATTTTTCAATCATAACATATACTGTATGCTATTAAACAACATGAAATATAGGCATTGTTTCCCCATTAGTAATTTTACTTCAGTGAAACACATTTGAAACACAACCCAGTACTTAGATGAATGCTCAGTTCAGCAAAACACAAATATCACACATAATGAGCTAAGTGCAATATAAATATAAATAACTTACAATACTCTCATGTCACTCCGATTGGTTTTATTATTATATCATGATAATCTGTTAGGCGATAGTGTACTTTAGCTGACTCTTCTAAAGTAAAAGCTAAAGTAAACAGTTAAACATTCATTAACTGAAAACATTAACAGATCATTTATATTATAGTATATATAAGGCGAGAAAGCACAAGGTAGGTGGTAAAACCAGACAAGACAAGACAGAAAAACAGACTATCAAAAATAAAACAGGAAACAGAAAAGACACAAGACAGGAAGCACAACTAGACGACAAGGAGTACAACAGAAAACTGCACAAAAATGACAGGAAACAATAACAGAACCCCAAAACCAACAGAAACCATAACACAGTATGTTGAAGAAAATCATCAAAAGTCATAGTCTATTATATCAAAAAAATTAATGAAAAAGTCATAGTATAGTATGTCAAAAAAAGACGCAGTATGAAAATGTCAAAAAAAGTCATTGTATAGTATGTTGAAAAAAGTGATAAAAACTCATAGTATAGCATGTCGAAAATGTCACAGTACAGTATGTCAAAAAAGTAATAAAAAAGTCAAATTGTAGTACGCAGAAAAAGTATAGTATGTTGAAAGTATTTTCTTTCCTCTTTGACAAAGCTTATAGTTAGTTATGCTGCTATAGGCAAAGAGATAACTGTTGTTGTGATTAAGCACTATATACATAAATAAAATTTAATTATTTCTCTCTCTCTCTCATATCCACCTCCTCTAGACAGAGGCATGGATCTCTCTCTCTCTCTCTCACTCGTCCACCTCCTCTGGACAGGGGGATGGATCTCTCTCTCTCATCCACCTCCTCTAGACAGAGGGATAGATGTAGACAGGGGGATGATGTCTCTCTCTCTCTCTCTATCTCTCTCTCTCTCATCCACCTCCTCTAGACAGAGGTTTGGGATCTGGTTGGGGAGAGTTTTGGCCTGGCCAGGCTCCTCTCTTTAACCTGTCTCTCTTAGTTATGCTGCTATAGTTTTAGACTGCTGGGGGACTTCCTTTGACACACCGAGTTCTTCTCTCCTCCATCTTTCTATCTTTCCATTTATGTGCATCCATGTCCCAGAAATGCTTGTTACTAACCTAGCTCCGGGGAGTCATTCCCCGGAGTCCTTATGTTCTTTTTCCCCCAGCATGTTTCCTCGGATCAGGGAGGCCCCAAAATCAAGGTTGCAGCTGTCGCCATGGTCCCGCTACACCTCCTGCTATGCCCTGCTACATCCTGCTATGCCCTGCTGTGCCCTGCTACGTCCTGCTGTGCCTTGTAACGCCGCACAGTGCCCTGCTATGCCATGAACTATTACAAAGAACTACTACATTGTGACTGTTATTGCCACTCTTCAGTGTAACCCCAACCGGTCGTCAGACACCGCCTACCAAGAGCCTGGGTCTGACCGAGGTTTCTGCCTAAAAGGAAGTCTTTCCTCACCACTGTCGCACTGTTGCTTGCTCTGTAGGAAAATACTACAACTAATGGGTCCTTGTAAATTCTGGAGTGGGGTCTAGACCTGCTCTATCTGTAAAGTGTCTCGAGATAATGCTTGTTATGAATTGATACTATAAATAAAATTGAATTGAATTGAATTGAACTGAAAATAGTCATTTAAAAGTTTTAGTATAGTATGTTGAAAAAGTCATTGTATAGTATTTAGAAAAATGTCATAATATAGTATAGTTTTTTCCAGTTGCTAACACAGTAAAATTACATGTATAGCACAGTTAATTAAACTGACACACAGAAAGCAAAACGTCTTCTCAAGTCTCCAAAAGTCTAAACACATTTTCTGCTTTTCACACATTTTGCAATGCAAAATGGTACTTATTAAATGTTACGGTTCTCTGCATAAGACACAACAATCTGACATAAATTCACGTGTTTGCCTTTTCAAAACACTGCCATTCAAAATGACATTACATGAGCCAATTGGCCAATATATGTGCCACCTGACCAAACACCTCTTTGGTTAATTGTTACCACTTTGATCAGGAAGGAAGCACTAGGAAAAGACCACAGGTGAGCACCTTTTTTTTACAACAAAAAATAAAAGGTGCTGCCAAATTATTTTTCTTGCCTTATTTTTATATATTTTTTCTGCAATTCCCTTTTTCAGTTTACGTTTTTTTGTAGGCATATTTTTTATATCTGCTGTGCATATGTTGCACTGACTTGTTTGGTGAAAAATAAAAAAAACAAATGTTTCAACAGCATGTGTGTGTTTCTGACAATATTTCTTTGCATGTGAACAATCTGAAGAATTTTCTACAATTTCATCTATTTTAGTATTATGGCAAAGCATATAGTAAAGATGATAGTGCTTTTCATCATGCCCAACAGTGTGTAATTGGTTAGACAAAAATCTGGTAATATGAATGAAGTGTGTGCCATTTGGTGCAAAAGTTAGATTTTTATAATGCTATGTAGTTTTAGTTGCAGTGCTTCATTTTACAGGATATATGAGGTACTTTGCAGTTTCTGTGTGTGGTTTGTGAATTGTGTTAAGTATTTTGATAAAACCAGCCTAGTTTGCAAAATTGTGTTTTAGCAATTGGAAAAAACTGTCATGTCAAAGAAATTCATAGCATGTCAAAAAAAAACGTCATAGAATAGCATGTCATAGAATAGCATGTCATAGAATAGAATTTCTGAATAAAGACATAGTATGTCATGTCCAAAAAGTGGTAAAAAAATCATAGTATAGTACAGTATGTAGAAAAAAATGGATCAGAAAGTCATAGTATAGTATGTCAAAATAAGGCATAGTATAGCATGTCAAAAAGGGATATTATAGAATGCCGAAACAGTCATGGTATAGCATAGGTAGAAAAGTGATTAAAAAAAGTAATAGAAAATGTCTGAATAAACATAGTATATCATGTCCAAAAAAGTGGTAAAAAAATCATAGTGTAGTATGTTGAAAAAAGTTATAAGATTGCATGTCGAAAAAGTTATAGTGTATGATGTTGACAAAAGTCATAAAAACATAATAGTATAGAATGTCGAAAAGTCGTAGTATAGTAGGTTGAAAAAAATTATAAAAAGTTGTTGTATAGTCTGTCGAAAAAGTGATGCAAAAGTCCTAGTATATTATATCAAAAAAGTCATACTATAGTATGTTGAAAGTCATAGTATAGTATGTTGAAAAAGTCATGGTACAGTATGTCAAAAAATTATATAAAGTCGTAGTATAGTATGTCAAAAAAGTGATAGAAAGTCATAATATAGTATGTCAAAAAAGTGATAGAAAGTCATAATATAGTATGTCAAAAAAAGTGATGCAAACATCATAGTATATTATGTCAAAAAAATCATAGTATAATGATAAAACAGTCATAGTATAGCATGTCAAAAAGTGATATCATAGCATGCCCAAAATATCATGGTATAGTATGTCGATAAAAGTGATAAAAAAGTTGTAGAATAGAATGTCGGAATAAAGAAATAGTATATCATGTCCAAAAAAGTGGTAAAAAGTCATAGTATAGTATGTTGAAAAAAATGATATAAAGTCATAGTATATTATTTCAAAAAAGTGATAAAACGTCATAGTATAGTATGTCAAAAAAAAGATATATAGTCATAGTATATTTTGTCAACAAAAGTGATAAAAAGGTCGTAGTAAAGCATTCAAAAAAAGTCATAGTATAGTATGTTGAAAAAAGTGATAAAAAGGTGAAATGTAAACTGTGTCGATAAAAGTGATGAAAAAAGTCATGGAATAGAATGTCGGAATAAAGACATAGTATATTGTGTACAAAAAAAGTGGTAAAAATCATAGTATAGTATGTCAAAAGAAGTTATAAGATTGCATGTCGAAAAAGTTATAGTGTATGATGTCAAAAAAGTCATAAAAACTTTTAGTATAGAATAGTATAGAATGTTGAAAAGTTTTAGTATGGTATAGTATGTTGAAAAAAGTGATGCAAAAGTCATAGTATATTATGTCAAAAAAGTCATAGTATAAAATGTCGAAAAAGATGATATAACGTCAAAAAAGTGATAAAAAGGTCGTACTAGAGCATTCGAAAAAAGTCATAGTATAGCATGTCGGAAAAGTATGTAAATAGTATAGTACAGTAGGTCAAAAAGAGTGATCAGAAAGTCATAATACAGCATGTTGAAAAAATATGTTAAAAAAGTCATAGTATAGCATGTCAAAAGAAGTGATAATAAAGTCATAGTACAGCATGTCAAAAAAGTGATAATAAAGTCATAGTACAGCATGTCGGAAAAGTCATAGTATAGTACAGTAGGTCAAAAAGAGTGATCATAAAGTCAAAGTATTGCATGTGGGAAAAGGTCATACAAAAGTAATTTCATAGAATGTCAGAATAAATACATAGTATGGCATGTCCAAAAAGTGAGAAAAAGGTCATAGTATAGTACAGTATGACGAAAAAAGTTATCAGAAAGTCATAGTATAGTATGTCGTAAAAAGTCATAGTAGTATGTTGAAAAAAATTGAAAACAATGTCATAGTATAGCATGCCAAAAAAGTCATGGTATAGCACATCAAAAAAATGATACAAAAGTCATAGTATAGTATGTGAAAAAGTGTGTTGAATAATGTATAAAAAGTCATAGAATAGTTTGTCGAAAGAAGTGATACAAACAGCGTATTGTGGGTGGGTTGGTTCATGCATTTCTTGCATGTCTTTCACACTAGCTGTCCTATAAAAATAAAGGCAGAAAAAGCCCCAAAACATAATCTAAAAAAACTTTAAAAGAACGTCATAGTATAGTAAAACAAAACAAAAAAAGTGATAATTATAGCATACCAAAAAAGTGTGGTATAGTATGTGGAAAGGGACAGTATAGTGTCATTCAGCTGACGGTTTAATCCAAAGCTGTGAAAAAAAATGCAAACTCCACACTGAAAGACGTGGAACCTCCGGGGTTCAAACCCTGTAGCTTCTTACATGAGGCCATAATATTAACCAGTGGGCCTCTGCCAAAGTCATGGTTGAAAAAAGTCTTTGCATTGTATTTTGAAGAAAAACATAAAAAGTAATAGTATATTCTATATTGAAAAAAATAATATACTGTATATTGAACAAATGTCATAGTATGGTATATAGAAAAAAGTAGTTAAAAAGTCATATTATAATATGTTGAAAAAAGCAACAAAAATTCACAGTAGACTATGTCGAAAAATGTCATAGAATAGTATGTTGAAGAAAATCATAAAAAGTTATAGTATAGCATGTTCAAAAACATCATAGTATAGTATGTTGCCAAAAGTGATAAAAGAGTTATAGGGTGTCTTAAACGTCATAGTATACTATGTCAAAAAAAGTGATAAAAAATTCATAATATAGCATATCAAAAAAGTTATAGTTTAAGAATGTCAAAAAAGTCATGATAGAACATTTTGAAAAAAGTGACCAAAAAGTCATAGGATGACATGTTGAAAAGTCATAGTATAGTATCTCAAAAAAAGGCATAGTATAGAAAGTAAAAAAAAAAAACATCTCAAAAGTATACACAAGTATCAGCTTAAATATTTTCCTGCACTCTTCGGTTATAAATAACATTAGACCTGGTGGACCAGTGGCCATCTTGGATTTGACCTCTAATGATCTGAAAATAAACCTTATTCTATGTATTTTTTGGTAGAAATCTCACGCTTTTCTCATAAAATGCACAATTTTCATGATAACTTATCCGCTATACACTTTTATAGGCTGTACATATGCTGTACAAGTAACTTGTTTACCTTATCAGTTCAGGACTTGGTCAGCAGATGGCAGTGCAAGACTGTTGCTGTGGAGAAGATTACGGCACATCTTCGGCCCAATACCATTTTACAAAGATACATATCCTATAAAGTACAGGTTAAGCTAATATTATGGGGTTTAATCAGCAATAAGTACCTTTGTTTATCTTTTTAGAAAGTCAATACCATTGGACACTAATGAGCAAAAATTATGAATGTACTGTGGCACTCACAATTTAATACATCCATCCAGCAGAAGCAGCAGAAGCAGGGACTTTATCTGGAAGTCATGTTTAGGTAGATACAAAGGGTGCTGTCGAACGTAAAAACTTAAATAGGCTGATATCTCAGATACAATATGTGCAGGATTTTTCCTTATTTTAGATAGGGAAATAACAGCTCTAGCAGAAATAACAGCTCTAGCAGATTTTCTAATTCTAATGATGTTATTTAGTTTATTTTAAACTTGTGGATAAACCTTGAGTGGACATTTTGATCTGGATTCACTGACTTTTCAAGCCACTTCTTAGACCAAAAATGTCAAAATGTTCAGGGTTTAAGTCCAGAGAGTTAAACATGTTATGGGTTTGCTCTAGTGCACCTTCCCCACAGTCCTCTTATAATTTAAATATTTATAGCTAAATTCTTTTTTTTTTAACTTTCTCCCGTTCCCAAGGAGTTAGAGGTCAGAGGTCACCTGCACAATAGCTTCCTGGATCTGGAAGCCATTCAGTGTCCTCCTTAAAGACACCCAGCAGAATCATAAGTACAGGCTGGGGGGAAGGAGACTGAGTACCCAGGACCCTCATGTGAGGAGGACCCAAAAAGATGCTAGAATGAATAACTGTGGATGCAGGGAGGGGCCCATAGAAAATGCCTTTCTACAAGGACCAGAATGTTGTGCTACACCCCTGCTCCTGCTGTATCATTAATGCAATCATAGATTTCTCTGCTACTGCTATCTAAAACTGCTCTGGTTCATTATTATGTTTGACCTGGAGTAGCCTTATCAGTCTATTTGAGGCCAGCCAATAGTTTCCCCACACACACACACACACACACACACACACACACACACACACACAAACGTCACAATGATTGTTATGTAAAGCTGCTGACGCATGGAGGGGGGTAAAGTCCTTTCTACACTTAGGTAGGACATCGGGCAGGGGTCAGTAGCCCAAACTCCTTCCAACCAGAACTGGTAAATGAATATTTTTTTTAGTTTCCTTTACAACTTTCTCTCCTGGACAGAACTGGCAACATCAAGAAAAGATTATGTAACACTAAGACTAAAGAAAAAAATCAATAAAAGCCCTTTCATGTACATGTAGTCCATTTATCAATTATTCAGACAAGGTAATAAGGTGTAATAAAGTCAAACTTTTATTGCAAACCAAACATGGTCACATAAATCTTAAACAATTTTACAATTTACAGTACATTTAACAGGAATTGTTACATATACATATTTAAGCATACCTTTAGTCATTTCTTGTTCAATATACATTAAATCTAGTACACATAACTTCAAATATACAAACAAACTTAAATACCGTCAAACTGCATTACAGCAATATTAAAATGGAATGTTCAGTTTCGATGTTGTTGGCTTACTATTGTGAGGCGAATGGAAGACTATATGAGGGGGACACGGTTGGCAAGCAGAACTACACAAACACTTGTGAACACATCACTCTCTTTCTCACCTAGCAGCTGTGCTCTCTCTTTCTCTCTCTCTATCACCATTATTGTTGAATATGCAAATGAAGATATGAAACCTCGTTTGAGTTCTTTGCATCCTCGCGTGTTAAAGCCAGATCAGGTGTGTTAATTTGTTGCTACAACATTCTTCTTAAAACAGCTCCTCTCACCTGCTGGTGTCAGGTGTGGAGCTAAATGAAACGATAGATGTAAGTTTTGATGGAGAGAAAAAAATAAAAGGCACCTTTGAGAGAAACAAATTAAACATCCCCCTCTGTAACATTCAGCTTCCAATTGCTCCCTTTTTCAACCCCACAGACAGTAAATAATAAAAAACTAAAGCACCAAAATAAATGTCATCTCCAAGCTACTTATCAAACACAACAGGTGTGCCCTCTGTGGGTTGTTAGACACTCAAAAGAAGGAAGATGAATCGCTACATCGATGAAGATGGAAATCCTTGCCCGGGCTGGTACGGTACGGTCCAGCCTTCCTCTTTTGAAAAAAGGTGGAAGTTGGTGTGTGTGCTTGTCGGTTGTGGCTTTTGGGTCAAGGGAGGCTTTAAAGCTGCCTGAGCTATGTGCAAAGGACCTCCACTATCAGGTAAGAGATGGGTAATTAAAGGCTGCAGAGCGTCTCTGTCTGTTGTGGAAGGTTGAAGTAATTGTGTGTTGGTAAATCAGGGTAAGATGGAGGATTACAGACCACAATGAGTTGTTTTATCATGGCAGGCTTCCTTTTGTAGCAAGTCTTCTTTCAAGAGTTGGAGAGTACACACGTTTAAATTCTTTGCAAATGCAGAGTTGTTGCAGGCGTTGCTTCAGAATTGTCCATCATCCCGACGGGAAATGTAACGTGGGATCAAGATGCGAGTCCATCGACACGCCACAGTTAATGTCCTGTAAGTCTGAATTGGAGTCAATTGAGTGCCTGTGTACTATAGGTAAGAGTCCATAGACGGGGCATAGGAGAAGCCCACAAAGGCCTCAGCAGCCTCTTTGATGCTGGCTGTGGCCAGCGTGCTGTCTGGGGAACAACCAATGGAGTTGGGCACCGGCTCGTCTGTGAACTCTGGATCAAAGTGCCGCAGGTCGTTGGGTCCCGTCTGGGAAGAAGGAAGGAGGGAAGGAGAGGATTAGTCAGGCTGTAGAATACCTTGCCATAATTGGAAATGTTTTAAAACTCAGCGAGGATGTTTCATGCCCTTGATCTAGTTATATAAATGTTAATACTGAGGACTAGGACATGAGCAAGTCTCCTGTAGAAAATCATAAGTCTGCCCTAATCAGCACTTATATATATATATAAAAGGAACGTACCACATTGGGGTTGAAGGGAGGGGTGATCTTTTTGGCATTGAGGTCATCCCAGTTTATGGGCGAGAAGAACATGTGGTTCTTAATTTCAATCTGTGAAGAGACACAAAAGACAAATAATTAAACAATGTCCTTTAATGTACATAATATGTGAATATGCATACAGATACACACATACAATCAACATGACAAAACACTTACAAAGTCATCTGTGCAGCCCAGCCTCTTGGTTCGGTCCTTCTGCAGCAAGCCCTCCAGCAAGTGTCTGGCTGCGTTGGAAATGTTGGGTTTCAGTTGCAGCGGCTTGTTCAATATGTTGTCATACATTTCTGCTGTGTTGCGGCTGTAGAACGGAGGCTGGGAGGGATAAAAACAACTGATTAGCATCTTGGCAACAATTAGGAGTGAGAAATCCACATGACAAACACTGATTGCGTAATTTTAATCAGTATAACTCAATACAATATAACTTGATATTATCAGATATATATCTGACAAAAAAACATTAAGGGTGGGGTGTAACTTCACTATAAAAGCTTTGAATGTTACTCACCAGGCCATAGAGCATCTCATAGAGAACAGCTCCTAAACACCACCAGTCTACCGTCCTGTCATACGGCTGCTTGTGTAGAACCTCAGGAGCTAAATACTGTGGAGAGAAATGGTAAGATACAGTACTGAATATTACTTTTTATGACCATGAATAGGACTTCTGTTTTTAGTGCTGTTTCAGAATCACCAGATGTTTTGTTCTTACCTCTGGCGTACCGCAGAAGGTCGACGTGGTCCCGTTGGGTTCGATGTTCTCCTTGCACAGGCCGAAATCTGTAAGAATGATGTGTCCCTGTGAGTCCAGCAGGATGTTCTCTGGCTTCAGGTCTCTGTAGACTATGTTGAGGGAGTGGAGGTAGCCCAGTGCGCTGCCAATCTCTGCCGCGTAGAACCTGGCTCTGGGCTCGAGGAAGCAGCGCTCTCTCTGTAGATGGTAGAACAGCTGGAAGACAGAGAAAACAAGTGTTTTGAGTAACAAAACCTTAAATTGTCTTGATTATGGCATAGATTATCCACAAAATGACATGAGCAGAGATAGGAAATTAGAAGACCAACGATACAACAGACAAATACAGAGAAAAGAAGAAATCGGATGGGAGGAAATAAAAAATCAAAAAGGCAACAGTTTAAAAAGTTTGACAAGGGAAGACAAATCAAACAAGGGCCAGAGGTGAGGAGTGAGAGAGCAGCAGGACAGAGGGGGACAAGAGGGGAAGAAAAGAGAAAGGGGAGAAAGAGAGTAAACGCTTCCTGTTTCTCGATGAGGCCCATGTTTAATCAACACTATCTTTGCTCGTCCAACAATCGCAGGAAATTAACTCGATTAGACACACACTGAGTCTGAATGCTGCTGCTAATTTTGGCCCCAAGTCTGTCCCACTGTCCCAACCCACCACATGATTTCCTGAGAGGTGTTTCCTTTAAAGAAAGACAGAGAGCGGCAGCTTCTGTTCTGCTTCTCATGACAGGATATCCCCTCTGTCTGTCTGTGTTTCTGCCTCATCTTGCACTATAATATTATTCCTCCAACTATATCCATCTTTAAAATGCCCTCCTAGGCCATTCAATTATCTTTACCTCCTTCTTTAAATAGCCTCTTCTCCCTTCTCTTATATCATGTCTGCTTCATTTCAGGCAGCAGATCAGCCGGTAACTCACCTCTCCTCCATTGATGTAGTCCAAGATGAAGTAGAGTTTGTCCGCTGTTTGGAAAGAGTAGTGCAGGCCCACCAAGAATGGGTGCTTGACATTCTTTAGCAGCACATTCCTCTCTGACATGATATGTTTCTCCTGAGGAATACAAAGAGCAGGCTGTTAGAGGGGTTGACACTTTTTGTTGCATGTGTACATTCGGTATGTCAGCATGTGCATTTACCTCCTTCTTCTTGAGGATGGCCTTTTTCTGTAGGACTTTGACTGCGTAAAACTCGTCATCTGCACGATGGCGTGCAAGCAAGACTTTCCCAAAGCTGCCCTTGCCGATCACTTTGAGGAAGTGGAAGTCGCTGGGTTTAGCCGAGGGGTTGGAGGATGGACCGAGGTTGATCTGTTGGGATGGACTAGGCTGTGAGAGGAGATGAGGAAGTTAGAGCCACATTATGAACCCCAAGATTATGGTAAACACGCAAACAGAGGATATGTGTGTGTATCTCTCCATACGGGGAAATGTAAACAAAGGTAAAAGCACCCATTACATTGTTTAATGCAAATATACTTACAGGAGGTGAGGGATTTGTGTTCATGAGCTCAGCATCCTGAGGGGCACTCAAGTTCAGAATAGACTGAACTTCAGGACTGAAAAAAAAAAATGTTCTGTGTGAATCAGCTGATTTTGGGAGTCACATTAAGTCACATAGCTTCCCCAGGGGACATATAACTGGTCTGGTTGTTTACCAAAGTTTTGCCTCCAGTGAAAGCAGAACAATAACATTAGTCAGATGGTACTCACTGCTTGCAGGCGTAGGAGTTTGTGGCAAGCCTCTGAATGAAGTCGTTCAGACCCATTCTCCTCTGTTTCATAAAAGCTGCAACACAAGAGAGAGAAAATGTTTAGACTTTTAAATTTAAACAAAAAAAAGATGTCCATCCATGTCATGAAGAATCAGCTTTAAATATCCAGTTATGATTCCGTACCGGTGACTAATGCCACTAGCCCTTTAGATTTGGAGTAAGTCAGACCAGACTTTTCTGTCTCTGTTTTAACCGTCATGATGTGATGAGTTGAACGGCAGCTCGGTACTCATCAACCGCCTGTCAGCTGAAATATAACTATCATGCCTTTGGCTCTTGTTTTATAACATACAGGGGAGGAGGGAGGAGCCTTCTCCCCACACACACCCTCGGTGGGCGTGATACTGCAAACATTCCTTTCAGCTAAATGGACCGTGAGAAGATGATCGGCCCCCTTCTCGACCAATAAGAGGCCGTTGCGCTCCTAGCGCGTCATAGCTACACCTCAAGAGGTGCTTGCGTCAAAAACATAGGAAAAAGAGGAGAAAAAAAAGTTCTCTACCACAGCTCAATGAAAGGTCGCTCTGTACTATTTGCACATATGTTTGTTCAACACCATGGCAACTTTTCACACTGTCTGAACTTATCACCAAGAAAGCAACACTTCTATACAGTCTATACTAAGCTGCGAAAACCAATAGGCTAATGACATCCAGATGTGTCCACTACTGGTGTCCCTTAATCTTACTAAGAGTACAGAATAAACTGCAGCTTGTACAAACATGTGATGTGAAACTTGTGATTGAAACTAGAGAGTTCATGAGATGCTTATTCCCCAAGCACCTAATTAGTTTTAATTAGTTTTTTTTTTAACACTGTATCTATGTTCCCCACCTAGCCCCACTGAGATTGCAACTTGGTCCTTTACAAATAATTGGATATAGCCTCTTAACTAGGCCTATCAGGTTCACCGTTTGGCTGCTTCTCAATTACAACGGCCGGGGGTGACGCGGGTTTTCTCGGTTTACAAAAGGAGGGAGAGCCTGAGCCAAGCCGAGGGAGGCCCGATGCCAAGAAAATGCCGCTGCCAGTGGAAAAGTACAGACTGAGAAACTCCTGAATACATCAAACTCAAACGAGAGAGAAAAAAACACAGATCGAGAAGCCTCTCAGAAGAAGCCAAAATATTTCAATGTGATGATCAGAATGGAATTATGTGGAAAATGCCACTCTATTTGCGTCTGTGCGCTGGCACACAGAGCTCAGTTAGGTACAGTTATGTAAGTCACCTGGTTCAATCAACATATGGTTGGAATAAGACGACATCACCTATAAAGATCAAACCCATTTTACTGATATAAGTATAAGTAAAAAGACAGAAAAAAACTAATTCAAGTAGCCTAATTGGCGCTGCAAGATTTTATTTAATGAACTGTAAATCTGATGCACATAATACAAGTTACAAAGTCTTGCGTAAAAACATCAAAACACGGTGCAGTTTCACAGGCACTCGGTTTCTTAGCTGAAAAGACATATAGTTCAGTTTCCAAACATTAAAAACAAACCTTTCAAATCTGAAGGAGTTCTCATCGTTCTGCCTGCAGCGCCAGCGTTCAAGTTGCATAAGAGAGTTGCCAAGGTTCTCTGGTACATTTAACAGATCCTCCTTATCAGCGAGCCTTTCCCATAGATAACACCATCATGAATCTAGGTCACGCGATTATGGGGTGATAGGCGCACCCCCCAATAGGCTAAATCTGCTTTCTTACCAAACACAGACACTCCTTACGCAAAAAGTAGACCGCAGAAATAGCATTAATTCCCACAATACAGACCTACAGGAGCTTTATAGGAGTATTATGGAGAAGGTTTCCGAATGGAGAAACCCATCGCTGTTGGTTTAAAATGAATACAGCCTACTTACACGTCAAAGCGGTTGTTTTTTCTTTCATAGGGATGCTTTATTTTCCGAATCACAACACGGAGAGAGACTTCAGGGTCCTTGGCAGGCATGTAATCGAACTACAGTGCATTCTTCTTCTTTGAGATTTTCATCCAGAAGATTTTTTCCCCTTTCTTTTCAGGGCGGAGCAGTCCCGCCTCTGTTCCCTTCCACTCTACAGTTTGGTGTTTCAGGCATGCTGAATGAGTTTACCTCGAAGGGAGGGCTGCTTCAAATGCTCCTCATACGCTCCTACTTTCGAGTTCGAGTCCATTCAAATCTAGACCTCACTTCTATTTACTGTAATTACATATTAAGTAATTAAGTAATAGAACGGTGTTGAAACCCTTGAAACGGATGTTTTTTGAGCCAAATAAAAGAAGTAACAGAATCAATCTACAAATACTGGTTTACACACCTGGTCTTATATACAAATCACTAACACCATGAGGTGGAGACACATTTTAGTAGCTTAGCACCTCCTAAATTATTTGCATTCCATTTGAAACTACACTTTTCTTTATTTGTAATCTTTAACATAAAGATAAACACTTTCTTATAGTAAAATGCTGAAAGCAAACATTTGGTTTACTTCAATGTAACCTTGAAGGCAGCTTTTTTCTTTCCAGTACAGCCAACTAGCTTAGGTCATTCACCCACTGAGCACAGAATTAAATAGTAACCTTGATTTGGAAATTCACAAGTTCACATTTATTTAAAGTTTGGAGGTGCCAACAAGTTAAGGCCAAATTAATTATTCTTGATGTATTGATATCCTAACTTTGCTACACGTAAAATAAGAGTTTTGTCTTTGGGAGTTAGGGAAAGAGTGGAGAACAGAGAGAGTACAGGAGAGGAAACAGTGGACAGGTGATGCAGTATGGAAAACATCCTGGAATGTGAATCAGGCGAAGAATAAACAGAGATGAGACACTGACCTGAGGCAGTGACCTTCCAGTCACATAGCTAATTGAGAGCAAGGGACTGTGTGTGAAAAGGTATGCTTTAATGTGTAAGGGTGAGAAATAAAGTGTGTTCTTTTGCCCTTGACCCCCAGCCTCTTTCAGAGAAAATCATTATGTTTATTGAAGAAATTAAAGTGTGACAATGCAGTTTTATTAAAATATAGCATCTACTATTTATTGCTGTCTCCATTTCTCCAAGCCCAGCAATCTAGACGCAACCTAGCGGCAGCAAATGTAACTTGCAGCTAGGGTCAGTCTAGCAACTCTTTGTTGGCTTGCCAGCTGGAAAAATCTAATTCTGGTCAGGCCAATTACATTGTGTATAGAGTTGGTGGGCGGACTTAACATAAGGACGGCAGAGTTGCGACTGTTCCGCGTGAATTCCCTGTTTTATGAAAACAAAGAAGATGGCTGCTGCTGCTAGCAAGCTGCGGTTTTTCGAATCGGCTTTGGTCGCAACTCTGGACGACTTGGAGTTAAGCACTGAAGTCATTCTTAAGTCATTCAAAGTTTTGCCAACCGGATACGGCAAAAGTTTAATATATCAACTAGCGTTGCTCTGGTTGGTTGTAGCGCTAACCTATTGCTAAAACAGAGAGAGGGAGATGGGGAGAAAGGGCACATCACGCACTTCCTAAAGTCCCAACACGCCCCTTGCTCACTGCACCACCAAGAATTTAGCACTGTTTGTTAGTAAAAGATATTTTTCCCTGAGTAAGCACAGATTGCCAGCCTTCCACATCCATTAATCCACAATATCACACCACTGAACACAACAGTAGTAGTCCACATGGGACATAAACCGACATCTCTCATCAGCACTTGTAGCATCTCGCGCCAAACAAGTGAGCCCTTGAAGATCATATATTGCTTTCTCAAAAACTACAAAAAGCATTGACCTTGATAACTTGACTCAGATGTAAAAAATGAGACTGGTTTTAAAGTCTGAATGATGAACAGTTACTTTGCATTTTTATCCAACAAATAACTACTACAAAATGTAACAGGAGAAGAATAAAAGCAACGTTAAAGAATATGTTACCTCCGAGCACTGATCTGGTGTCTGCATCTGGTTGAATGAAATGAGGAGGAAGAAAGAAAGAGAGAGAGAGAGAGAGAGGGAGAGAAAGAGAGAGAGGGAGAGAGAGAAAGAGAGAAAGAGAGAGAGGGTGAGAGAGAGAGAGAGAGAGAGAGAGAGAGAGAGAGAGAACAATACAAACAATAAGTCCACTCAGTGCTTTTCTTATCTGGCCCTCTTTCCCTCAAGAGGAGGCTCCACAATACTCAAGCTGTGTTTATTGCCCTTCTATGTGTGTGTGTGTGAGTGCGTGTGTGCGTGCGTGCGTGTTAGTAGCCTATGTTATGTAACCCACAAGTGCCACTGTCACTGATGCCAAAGTCAGCCTTGACTCACACACACACACACACACACACACACACACACACACACACACACACACACACAAACTTATGGAGCCATTTCGTGAAAGGACAGGAAGAGGTTCGCTGCAGTGCCAGTGGCGTTAAGGGGCAGGATATTAGAGCTGTAATATAAACACACACAGTTCCTCAGCCAACCCCCCTACAGTACACCCATACACAGAGAGCCCCATATGCCCATATTCACACTGTCTCTTGACAGATGCCATCCATCCTTTCAATCCAATCCTCTTTTTCATCCTCCCATCCCTCCAATCTTGTAATGCCGGCTCCCTGTGCGAGAGATGATGAGGCTGTTCGTGGCTACAGTTGATCTGGCGTTGAATGAGAATGAGCCTTGATGCTGAAGAACCAAATGACACCATTACATAAAGACCTTGGCTGTTTAGAGAGGAAAGCTTGGCTTTTATTTTGGAACTAGTGTGTGTGTGGAGTGTTTGGCTAGCTATACAAAAAGTAAATGGCCTACTTATGCCTTTAGCTACGGGACGATTGAGGCTCCCCTGTGTTTGAATTTTGATATTCTGTGGCTTGTGTGACTGTCTCTGTGAGATGTCTGCTGGTTATTGGTGTGTTCGGTAACACTTTTATAATTTTTTATAATTTATAATTTATACTGTTTATTGATCCCCAGTGGGGAAATTACAGATTACACTCGGTTTTGTTAGTAATCACCACACACAGGCTTGAAATACACACACATGCTCAGGACCTATTCATGCACTAATGGAGAGATGTCAGAGTGAGTGGGCTGCCAGTGCTGGACAAGTGCCCTGAGCAGTTGGGGGGGTACGCTGCCTTGCTCAAGAGCACCTGGCAGTGCCCAGGAGGTGAAGTAGCATCTCTCCAGCCACCAATCCACACTCCGTACTTTTGGTCCGTACGGGGACCAGCGACCCTTAATAAATTGATAGGTAACTGGCAATTGTAAGGGTGTTCTGGGAAAGGAACAGGGAATGGAGCAAAATACCAATTACTTACTGTAACATAGCATATAGTCAGTGCACAGGCTCTCAGCTAAACATTCAAAAATGTACAATACAATTTTTACCTTATATAAAGAGTAAATAATCAAGAAATGGCTGCTTACCTGGGTTATATTCATAATGGAGAACTTATTCTAAGAATATCAACAGCTGCTTATAAACTCAACACAATTGTTTCCGATTACGGTAATAAATAAATAAATACTACAGACGCGTCACTCTGACTTCTCTGATTATGAAGTCTTTTGAGCGCCATGTTCTGGCTCACCTCAAAACCCTCACTGACCTATTCCTGGACCCCCCACAGTCTGTAGAGCCTATAGAGCCAACAGGTCTGTAGAAGAGGCAGCCAACACGTCTCTTCATTTTATCCTTCAGCTGCGTCCTTTCCCCTCCACCGTTGTGGAGGACCCATTAGACTCATTTCTGGTGGGGAGTCTGCCTCCAGGTGGGATACTGACCACCTGGTGATCTGGTGCAGTCAGAACAACCTGGAGCTAAACACTCTGAAGACAGTGGAGACGGTTGTGTACTTTAGAAAGGACGCAGCCATGCCCGACCCCATCACGCTTGGTGACTCCACAATGCAAATAAGGTGCCAGAGGCCATGAAAAATTCATCAAAAGAAAGTCCCAGGGAAGGATTTGTGACTTTCTGCTAAGCCCCTACTGTCCTCAAATTCTTGAAAGATCCCGGCGTAAGTACACATCTGACCTGTGCGGGGGCTGCTGCGACTGGATTTGCCTCTTGTTGAAGATGAGTGAGGACAGCAAATGTCAAATGTTGAAAAATGGTAGGATGAATTTGATGAGTGTTTATTTACTGGCCCCTGCTTGGCCTCCTCTCAAAATGCAAAAAGTGTCCCCCGAACAAAAGGGAGAACATTTTTGCAAAGAGAGTATTTTGTGGTTGATCCACATTTCTTTAGTGGGCAAGGATTTGGCTTTTGGATTAAGGCTAGAATTAGGTAGAGGTTGAGAAGGTCAAAGGTAGACTTAGTGGACATGGACGTGGAGATTATGTCATTGGCAGCCCTGTCTTAGAATATAGTACACATACCTAAATCTGTCTGACTGAAAATCTTCAGGGCATAGTGGCAACAAACATGTTCAGACAATCTTCAGAAGTGTCTCTGGGAGCACTTTAATGGAAATGTAAATTATATGCATATGTTTGTGTTGTGTTTGTGAATATGTGCGTGTGTAGGTGTGTATGTTTGCCTGTATGAAGCGCAGGTTGACACAGGTGAGCGATGTGTCATGAATGCTGGAAGAAAAAAGTAAATAGCTGCAATGTTGATATTATTTTTGCATTACTGAGAACACACACACACACACTGGCTTTGCAATAAACCTGTTGACACTATAGGTCAGTAAGTTTAAATTGATTAACTGCTCAAAAGCAAGTTGATGAACATAATGTGTTTGATGCTCTTTGGTAATTATAGTAAGACCACCTAGTTTGCTGTTGGTTCCTCTGTGAAATGTTACTGTCAGAACTCTACTCAATGTAATTATTATTTTGGCATTTAACCCTGGCTCTCCAGCATGGCTCTCTACATCTCCCTCGGTCACACACATCATATTTGACAAACTCCAACTTCTAAGTGCTTTGGAAGCTGCTAACTGCTGTTCTTGGAACAACAGGGTGTAGCTGCATCACGGCCCGAAAGCAAAGGAACAGCTTGTCACCAGGTTGGCTAATTGCTCGGATGTATTTCTCTGTGCCAAACACTCCCATAATTAACAGGCAGCTACTCCCAGGGAAAAAACATTTTCATCAGAACAGTTTATGTCCCATTTCTCTTTCTTGGGATGTTCCAGCAGGCAGCAGGTACCAGCAGATCTGCCACAAAGTTGTGGTATTGCAGTAGCACAGCGTGTAAAGAAACTAAGTACATTTAGTTCACTTCTGTACTTTAGTACAAATTTGAGGCACTTGTTCTTTGACTATTTCTACTTCATGGTTTTTCAGAATTATGAGTATTTTTACTTTTGATACTTAGGTAAGTAGGTAAATCTATTTTATATATTTTATATTGCAGTATTGATACTTTTACTTTGGTAAAGAAGTAACTTTGACTACAGAGGAAAATATATATAATAATCATACTATTTAATAATATCACAAAATAATGTTATAGCAATGCACTACAAATTAGAATATGTTACATTTTAATTTTCATCTGCTAATTATGATGTCAAAATTCGAGAATTAATCATGTTTTAACCAAAGGTGAAATAAAAGTTAAAGTTTGCTGGTAAAAATGATATATGATGGTGAGCTGAAACACACATGAACATGAGAAGAGCCCATGCAAGTTTCCCAACAAAGGCAAAGGTAGCAATGACAAAAGAAATAGATAGGCTTTAGGCCAGAATATGAACCGCACACATACTGTGAACTTTGGGCATGATGGAAAACTAAAGTAGAGTCACTTATAGCCATGTTTGCTATAAACAGATGCTGAACTTTCACCCAGTGACAAAAGCAATTGAAATGTTTCTGTTGCAGTGGCAAAGGTTGTGAACAGATGTGGAAAAGGTCACTGTCATGTGTACAGTAAATGATCAGTGCTCAGTATTGTGTCTGTAACTACTGTTTTGCTCTCCAAGCCACTTTCCACAAAACACCAAAATAGTAATCTTGGTTTATGAACAACAGTTATCATCCTGGGAACTTAGAGGTTTGGATTAGAGAGCCAAGTGTAAGTAGGTAAGGTTACACTGTGTGTGTGTGTGTGTGTGTGTGTGTGTGTGTGTGTGTGTGTGTGTGTGTGTGTGTGTGTGTGAATCATTTGCTCCCACAGCTATTAGGGTTTGGACAATAAGGAAACAGCAAATAAGTTAAGAATATACAGTACAGAGAATGAACTGTAGGAGATTATTTTGAAATGGTTGGGAAAATAAGCAAAACTGCAGATAATAAAGAGAAATTACCCAGGACTGACGGCGAGGGATGACGGAGATAGAGAGCAGAAGAATGAGAGTCAAGATGTCAAAGAAAGGATGGGAAAGAACTAGAGACGGGAGCAAGTGGAAGATTTAAAAAAACAATGGGTTTAGTTGCCGGGGACTTACAGTTGTCGCCAGGGCAACAGTAGTTGTCTGGGTCTGACTCATTGTAGTAGTACAGGTCCATCGCCTGGGGGAGAAATATGGCATTAATTAGTCAAAACAAATTGAACATTTATATGGCAAAAACATGCAAATAAAAGTAGATGCACTCAAATTTCCATTAGAGATTCAGACTGTGGATTTAGTTCCATAGCAATTAAATAAGTCTAAGTCATGTACAGTTATTCATCAATGAATGACATTGTTGTGTACAGCCCTGCAAATCCAATTATGGCAATTTTCTTGTTTGAATTCAGTTGAATAATAATAGGTGTTCTACACCTTGTGAAAACTCTACAGCCCATATAACGGTCTTGTAAGTCCTCATTAGATAAATAAAGAAATAAGCTGTTAGTAGTTCTTGGGGTTGGGCTGAACTGAACACATTTTATAAAACAACATGCTGTGAGAAGGGGTCACAAGAAAACTTTGTTTGAAAGGGTTACAACCCAAAAGTTTGGTAACCACTGATCTTAGCGGCTTTTCTAAGCTCTTGAAAAGAATGACTCTAAGAGATGTGACATCAGCACTCTTACAAAACAAACCACTAGTTCTGACCCAGACTTGTTCGTGCTCCAGTTTCAGTCGGTTCCCCGCATGACGTGTTTAATGAGGCTGGGTTTCCAGGGTGAGACTGCATTAAATCACTTGAGTCCTGTGCTGAAAGTGGTGGGAAACCTCTGCTCTAACAACATGACAACACAGTGTTAGGGTGTGCCAGGATGAAAAGAAGATGAACTGCTTCTTCATAAGGTTTAGCTTAGCATCTCTTTAATAAAATGTTGGGACGGGTCCCTTTTAGGCTCAAAAGATAAATCTAGAAGGAAAAATAAGGGTCTGCTACACAAATTTGAATTCATGATTTGGGAGATATACAGGGGAAACTGACAACAACTCAAAGACAAAAGGCCTCAACCATACACTTACAATTTTTGTAAGATGCCACACGCCATACAGGCAGGGAACCACTGGTTTAATATTTAACAAGGCATTTCATTCTATAAACTTTCCACATGTTTTATGTAGACTCTAAACCTGAAAACTAGTAACTAGCACTTGAGTAGATGGGCTAAGTTCATTTCCACCACTGCATGTAGGGTGTTTATGTCTTTGTGTTTGAGTGTTGACCTTTGGCATGCTCCATTTGATTATAAAAGTCAATACATTGCTCTATATACTGTACATGGAAGGCTGGATAATTTACAAATGGGCTAGTATACAGTCCCACATTTTCTTTTCACATGCAATACCAGGATAATTGGCAGTTTTTGCTTCTCAGGAAGCCGACTGAAATACAGTCTTAGCCTAGTTTGCTGTTCCATGTTACATCTCTGAAAACTTAGCCTCAGTATTCTGCCATGGGTGTATTCTGAGAATGAGACAAGCTTAGGCATGTGTGTGTGTGTGTGTGTGTGTGTGTGTGTGTGTGTGTGTGTGTGTGTGAGAGAGAGAGAGAGAGAGTTGTTTAAATCTTATCACTTTGTGTATTCATTCAGAGGTATCTGTAGTCACGTTAGCTTCTCTAAAGTCAACAATCCCATCCCATCACCATTCATGCCTCTTTCACCGGGGTTGTTTATTGATTCAGTGTAGGATTTGATGGAGTCATATCCATTGTGATGGGGAATCTAGGCTTTCATTCATTCATTAATATTTCATCGCAGATTTGTGTTTCTGAAAGAAGACAGAAAGTTGGGTTGTTGAAGCAGTGGGAATGAGAAACAGGGAAGAATATTTATTTTCTGTGTGTGTGTCAAGGAGAGGAGAGGCCTTGCTGTGAGTCATAACAAAAAAGCACATTTAACAGCAAAGGGGCTAGAAATGCAATGCTGTTTTAGCATTGCATTTGTTCTTTCTTATTTTTCTAATAAATTAGTAAGTTTGCTTTTTATGGTTGCACCAAAACTCAAAGGAAAAAAACAGGCATATAAAAAATTGAAGAAACTAGGCACCTGATTAATGCTCAAATTCTTGCTTTTTAGAATTTCCCCATGCTGACAACAAACATAGAATTATTGTGCTTTCTAACATAACTTATTTGTCTGTCATATTTCCTTTTGAATAAAGCCACTAGACTGTCAATGATTTCTTACATTATGACATTTTTTTCAGATTGGGTTTTGTCTCGTATTAAAGAAAATAACAAGTATTTTCCTTATTTTGTTAACTGCCAGTAGATGTTATCATTAAACATCTGGGAAAACACAGTGTCTTTAACACAATTAATTTCATTGTACATTGCTAAGATCTATTTTATAATATGACAAAAACTGAGGATTACCTAAAATCCATCAAGGTCACCTGGAAGTCCCCTTCTTTGGAATCAACTGATTAATGCAATCAATTTAGTGTTTGCTACCTGTAATTTAATTAGCTGTAGGCTAACTTGCCTGTGTACGTTGACGTGGCTGCCAGGTATCCTCCAGGGCGTAGCTGATATAGGGCCCACTGCAGATGGAGCACTCCAGCATGACAGGGCTGGCCAGGAGGGGCGAGGCGTGGACCCCCCAGGACTGACAACCGCCCAGGTGGACGTCTGACTCTGCTTCCTTCTGCTTGTCTGTACCGTCAGCGTGATGGCGGGCCAGCATCTTCCACTTCCTGACCTGTAAGTGAAGATAAGTGAAGGTGTTTTAGCAATGGGCCGAAAAAGTTTTAAACCAATAATGTGGAATGAAAGTAACATTTAAGACCAGCTAACAGCTCTAGTCAACTCCTTCACTTCATGAGTAAAATATATTCAGGTCACATTTGCATTGTACAGGAGGCAGTGAGTGAGTTAGTTTCATCTTTAGCAGTAATCTCCTCTCGGGTGACAGCTGCAGTGACACACTCTCCTGAGGACTTTTCATCATAAAGACCTCTTCACAATCATTTAGCATGTGGCAGGCAACATTGACTGAATACACATCATGGGCATGAACCACAAATACCCATCAAGCACACATACACAAGAGAGAGAAGGTGTGAGAGAGAAAAATAAGGGTTGGCAGCCATGGTCAAGGGGCACAAAGTTCTTGAGGGAACCAATTTCTTTTTTAGTGGCTGTGTCATTGACCCACAAATGGCTTATTAAAGGTAAAGGGTGTCCTTGGCACAGGGCGCCGACAGGGTTAGTCATTGCAGTCATTTCAAATGAGTCTTATCAAGGCCTCGATCAGTGGCTGTTGGCCTCTCCATTACCCCAACTTGGCATGGGGAAATGTGTGTGAGTGAGACTATATATTTGTGGATTAGTGTCCAAAACTTGCAGCTCTGCAAAAATAACTTTACGTGTGTGTAAGTGGTTGCTCCCTTGATTATATTTATAGCTTAGAGCTGGAAGGACAGAATGGATTGAAACAATTACTGAGGGTGTCAAATACAATATAATACCATTCAATCATAAGTGTGTGTGTGTGTGTGTGTGTGTATGTGTGTGTGTGGCTGTGTCTGTAGGACTGCCTTGATTCATATGTAGTGAAATTACTGTCAATGGTTACATATTGATACAGTATCATTTTGCCAAAGTTGAGAACATTTTCTTGAATCCATACATATAACATAAGTGTTGTTTTTTGGAAAAACACATATTCGTTTCTGAGTTACACAAAGTCACTACAGCCAGCATACGGATAGCTTAGCTTAGCACAAAGACTGGAACAAGTGGCAAACTGCTACTATGGCTCTGTCCGACGTTAACAAAATCTGCTTACTAGCAGCTCTGAAATTCACTAATTACAATTTCATATCTTGTTGGTTTAATCTGTATAAAAATGTGTAAAAATGACAATTTGCCGGGCAATGAGTCGAGACTCATGTAAGTTACTGCTCCAAGCCAAGAAATAGTTCCGCACATAACCCCCCGTATAACAGCACAATGTAATTTTTATGCTTTTGTTTTTGTACGTATTGAGCCAACAAGATATAACATCTTAATTAGTGAGCAAATATATTTGTTTTTGTTTACCTTAATAGTTTTTTTTCTCTAGAATTTTCATGGCTATATTTTTTCCATCTTAATACTAATTCCAAAACATTTGTATGTAGTACATCCAGTACATATACGTACTGCCAGCTACATATTATAAACACAAGAAGTCTTGGACAGAGTGGAGGAATCTTTTTTTCTCCATGCAGCATTTCATTATAGTTATGTACTGTATGCAGACCCATCTGATCCTTATTAGGCTGAACTGTACAGCACATGTCATTCAAAATCCTTTATTGTATGACCTCTCACTGAACCCTGTTCCAGAGAAAGTAGTGCCATGCATTCTTTCAGTGGTGTGTGCACATATAACACATATATGCATACTATCTCCAGACTCCTCTTTCTCTTAAACCCTTTCCCTGCTCTTTGACCTGGTTTAGTGCTGCAGCCCTTTACGACATTGGTCATGCTATTAGTTTGGCTTCATAAGGCCTATCTTGTTAGATCTGTCCTTTCACCTCATAAACACAGGATGTAATATAGTTCAAGGAAATGCTCAGACTAGGCCAAGAATACGCCAGACTTCATCAGACCCCCTTCTTCTGCCTCCTCCTCACTAACCTCTTTAACGGCCCTTGGCCAGTGTTCAACACACATCATCTTTGTGAAACAACAGCGTCTCGGTCACTGACAAAGTCATGTAAACCCTTTAGATTTGCCCTTTACTCTCATAAAGTTGATCTAGACATAAAATACAGTATTGTATGATGAAACTACAACTGAAAACACTGCTTTCGTGAACATTACCATAACCACATAACTCACTCTCACCACAACACTCAGTATACTGCAAACACATACAATGATAAACATATGCAAAACGTATCAGGAAATTTCTGCATAAAGTCCCTTCACATAGGGGTAATATTCAGTTTTTGTTGAGACTGTTAGAGATGTTCATTTATTTATTAATCACTTTTAGGACTACGTTGTAGTACAAACTGGAGGAGTGGCTTTGAAAGAATAAGCTGCAGAGAGGTTCTAACACTTTTGAGTTGCATAATGGGAGTTGTAAAATACTGTATTTTATTTACTTGTATTTTGTGAATTCCACAACTTTCTGGAAGTACAATACCCTTACCCCAAATAGTTAGTAATAATTTAGCATTGACTCATCTCCATTATCCGTTATGTTTTACAGTAAAGCCGGGCATGATACTAAGGTTAGAGTTAATGTTACAAGGAAAGCGTTGAGCTTGAAGGTTGATTTCTTGGTCTGATTACTTTACAGCTATAAAGTTAGCCAGGGGTAAAGCACTGGCTAATGTCATTTATGGGGGCGATAGTTATGGTTGATAAGTGACTAGCATACGCTACACCATGCAGTGCCAGGTGATAATCATTGGACTCTCGCCAAAATGCAACCTAGGGTCTTTTTGTGAATATACCCGAGTCAAACCATCATTTAAAAGCATATTTAGAATGGAAGCGCCACTTTTAAGATTTACCATATTACCATTTTTCGGTCAAATGGCCTTTTGAATGGGAGAGCTAGGGGTACTTTTATGCTAGCCACAAAATACCTATTTTTAAAACACTAAAAAGGCTCGACACAACATAAAATGTTTGCTCAAAGTATCACCAGGGGCTATACACATGAACTCCAGCATTGAGAACATTGTAGTAGACTGATATAAGTCCACAATAAGCTATTACAGTAAAAGAGACTCAAGTATAACTTATAAGATTATGTTGATATTACATTTAGTTTTAGAATTCAACAGTCCAAATACATTTAAAAAGAATAAATAAAATCCTGCTGAGATAAATGCTAAGTCCAAAGTATGACACAAGGTCTAAGGCTAACGTTTAAAGTAATGCAGCCCTCTTTCCTGGTAACTCTCTGTTGCCTCGTCCTGCTTATCCCTTCCTGTCCTCTACCAGCTCTTCTCTAACAAGCTGTGTGATGTCCCACATATGTCTGAGCATCAAAGAATAATGAAGTGAGGGGATGGCGAGAGAGCATCGGTGGGGGGAATTACGAAGTAAAAGGCAATGAGGTGCGAGCGGAGATATGGAGACAAAGAAAAGTATGTTTGAAAGACAAAAGATGAACAGAGAGAATGAGAGTGTGAGATAGTCTGACATAAGCTATCCCATTCCCTGTCAGAGATAAGACTTGCTCATTAACATCAAGGTCACTGCTCTTTCTTCTTCTTTCCTTTACCCCGATTCTTATGTTCTTAGATTGCAAACAGGTCTTTAGGTTTTTAAAAAGAATGGAAGGGGGGGGTTCAGGCAGTCCAAATGGAATTCAAACACCATCTACTGTATGTCCCATGGGAGTTCAAGCCTCAGAAATACTGCCCAGAGCCAGAAAGAGAGAAAAAGAGAGAGAAAGAGTGAACATATAAAAATGAGATTGAGTATCTGAGAAACAAGACAGCAGGATGGAGAGAACTGGAATGTTATTGTTTAACAGGGGAACAGGTCAAGGGGTAAGTTTGGGATTTCAAGATTGGGGATATTGACCCTAAGGTGCTTTGCGGCCATTTTTACCCTCTGGTTTCACATTCTGACTTTTTCAGCTTTAAATCCTGGGAAGCTCTGAGATCTTTCAACCCTGACTCCCTGGCAAACACTTATAGTCATGGTCATCCACTGTGCCTTAATCCCTGCCATTTATCTTGGAAATTGAAAAGCTGTCCCACTCCCTGGATTTTCTTTTTCCGTTTGTGGTGAAGGTAAAGTTACCAAAGCGATCAATTTGATAGTTGTGGAGACATTTCACTCAAAACCACACATGTCAACCTGCTGGTGTTGCTAGATGAAAAGTCAAGGGATCACCAAAGTCAGTAAGACAGACGAATGTCTGCACAAATTGCCATGGCAATCCAATAGTGCTGAAATATTTCAATCTAGAACAAAGTGGTGAAGCGCGACAAAACGACCAAAAGCATGTGTGGATACTTCTGCAATTGGATATCATCATCAGTTTCACAGCATGCCAATATACAAATTTTGCATCTGGCGTGTAAATGTTAGATTATTTCCCTTTTTGTTGTTGCATGACATAGGAATTAGTTCATGGATCTTAAGGATGTAGCACCACAACACCAAAATGACGTCTTACGTTTGACCTTGAACTGGAAATGGAATAATAATACCAATAGGTCTGAGCCTTTTGCCTTTTAGAGCACAACAAAATATGGGATGTAGCCTAGTAAGAAAGCACAAGGACAATAGTTTGTTGTGCAGTAGTAATACCATGAGTAAGCATATTGTCCAAGTGGAAGCAGATCAGGTCAACTCTGAGCTTTTTAAGTGTGAGCCATAAGCCCCAAAACCTCAGCGCACTAAGCCGTTTCAATAGAGTTGAGTGTGTGAACAAAAAAAAAAAGTTACACTGCACAGCCAGGGTGCTGCTGAGCCTCTGTGGCACAGCAGTTTCTTGGCATTAGCTCTGGACAATCAAGTTGGAAGATGGGATTAGCTGGGTTTTCAGGGTAGATTAGAACAACAATAATTCCCAAATTCCTTTACAATGAGACTCACAAGGGAGGATGCTCCCTTTTTTCTTGTGGGTCAAGGTCAGCTGAGAGAAATAGGGAGGGAGGGGGGGAGAGGGGAAGGAGAAGAGGGAGCATGATGGAGAAGTATTGATGCTGGTGGAGCCCCCTAATACAGGGGAATTTAGTCACAGGAGGTGTAGAAACTGATACAGAATTTGTTATTGATCTTTTGAGTCTTGTGAACATTCATGTCACTGATTATGCATTGAATATACACATCATAGTCCTTTTTTTGGAACGCACCAGGCAGAGCAGCAGCTCTGCAGCGCGTGAAGATGACATAGTATTAAGAGCAACAACGGTAGCATGTAGTATGAAAGCCCAAAATTCCCCGTAGGTAAGGTTGGTTAGGGTGGTGGATAGGTCAAACAACACAGGACTTTTACCCCAGAGTCCGGGTTTTGTTTCCCGCGTTTCATTGTAATGATGAATGATCCACGATCTTAACCTAAACCCAACTGTCCTGTTCTTCTCCCGCATGTGACGTAAACGTACCTTTTATAAACCCACCCATTTTCCAAATCCTAACTACGTCAAAGGTGACAACAATAGTCTTGACCCAGCGCATTTAGATAAAGCCTGTTTAGATATGATGTTGAAGGAGACTTTTAGAGTCAATAACAACGCTAAAGGCACCTGACCAAGTCTTAGTATTTTACACAATAGGAGTAAGAATGTGTTGCCCCTTTTTTCAAGCACCGAAACTCTGAAAGTATTACCAAAAATAAACCTGTATCACTTCTTTACAACCACTTCCCTCACAGTTTACCACACAGTCATGCAGTCATGCAGGTGTATATCTCTCTCTACATACGCCAAATGCCTTTGTTCTCTGTATCAAACCAGACACAGATTAGTCAGGATGGCTAACAAACAACCTGCTCGCCCTTTCCTTCTTCAGCTATCCTCTAGCTTGCTATAGCTATAGTTGGGTAAAACACAAGCTAATGCACACATCCCAGTCACGACAAATCCAGGAAACTGCAGTCAAGGTATGAAGTACCTTCTGTAGCTCCTTTTTGTGCTTTGGCAGAGAAAGCCTGTATAAGGCTGCAGCAGAAACAGAAACAAATGCACTGTCCAATTTTAGGGTGTATATACATACATCCACTGTGAACAATGAAGATAGATCATGCAAGAAAAGCAAGTTTATTACTCCAACCGCATTCTTCTACTGCCAAAGCACCTGGCTTTGAAACCAAAGAATTAGCAGTTTTCCATTGCTGAATATATCCTAAACAGTGGTAGCTTAAATCTGCTTTCCCAACCCTATGAGAGTTTCTTTAAATGCACAGAGTTTGAAAGACTCAGGGCTTTGTCTTTTGTAGCATTTTTTATGGAATGAATATGAATGTGTGCTGAGCTCTTTAACAAGGAGAAAAGAAAGTTTGTAGTGTACAAACAGAAGGTTGGAATGATGGTTTTGGTAAGGTACATTATGCATGACAAGCCTACAATTGAAGAGGGATTTTTGCTCCCAGTACTCTCTGTGTAACTCTTTGTATCAAATATAACTGGACTTGTGGGGTTTTCCTCTTAATTGCTTGTTATTCTCAATACAAGCTAAATATCGCTTTTACAGTAATGCAATTCATGGCAAATGCAACTAAAGCTGGAATTCAAGTGAGGTTTTTTGCAAAGGTACCATGTTTGGGTAGTGAGGACAGGACAAAGTGTTGGTCTTGAGAGACACAGGCAACACAGCCCACAAGTTCAATAGGTGCACAGTTATCCAATATAACAGCCCAATAAATCATACAGTTTTGCTGAGACTGTATCAGAGAGTCAATAGTCCTTTAGTAGACTGCAGTTTGTGTTGTATTGAATTTCATTATACAAAAATACTTTTCTAATATTGACATAAATATTGGTGAGAAACCACCAACTCCGCCACACATCAAGATTTTTCCAGTGTTCACAGCTGTTGGAGGTGGTTGGAGTCCAGAGTTCGTGTCCTTGCCTTGAAAGTGTCAGCAGAGTGCCAGTAAAAGAACACCAGTGAAGTGGTGCAACCTTTGAATATGACACACAAGTCATTAACCATTAGCTCTGTTAAGAAGTGATCTACTGCCTCTTAGAATCCACAAGTTAGACACTTCAAGATAAGACTACTCCAAGAACTAAAGTCTGGAGTTCAAAGTCCAACAGAAATGTGTTCTCACAGTAGAAAACCACATTGCACCATAAAAGTGGATAATTGTTTTCTAAGAAGATGATGTAAGAGCCACAAGTTGGCCAAAGTTGTGGCCATTTTTACTTCTAAAATTGCCCTGTCATCCAATTAAACACTTGAAATGTGTTAACACTTGTCACTGACTCACAGTTTCTTTTGACAGGATCTTTGAATGAAATCACATCACCATCAACTGTCTCCTCCCGTTCTCATTCACTGCCTCGAACATGATGCATTAGCATTCGTGGAACAGAGCTTTCGCTTGCAGGGCCTTGTCACTGCTGAGGGAGAACAAGAGAGGTGGATTTGTCACAGGTCGTCTCCCTCTGTTTTGACACTGTGGAGAACGAGCCATTACAGCCAAATTCCCCATGAGAAGCACGCTCTTGAAGTTTTTTTTAACTGTCAGGACAAAGGTTTAGAAAAATCAAGCTTTTAGTTCCAGCTGACTCTACAAAATATTAACAAGATGAGCCCACCTTACCGACAAATGAGGTTTCTAGAAATTCATATGCAGTTTTTCACCTTCTGCTTTGCCGCCACTTTCAGCTAAGACCTAATCTAAAGTTGACGACATTCACAAGTTGCACGGCAGTAGATAAAAATCCCTGTTCTTCTTAGACATGCTTGGCTTCTCTCATCTTCTTTGATTTATTCAACCATCTGTCTTTTTCATTCACTTCCTGCGTTCCTTCCTTCCTTCCTTCCTTCCCTCCTCCTCCTCCTTTCTGGGTAAAGTTGGTGTTTAAACCATAGTGAATACACTGACTTATTAACACTATCACCTGATCCATTCCCAGAACAAGCCATCAGGAAATGGAAATAATTGCATAAGCAACTAAGGTAATGGCTGACCTTTTACAAAGTAAGACATTATGTTTAAATACAATATAAAAGAGTGGTTTTGCTGTTTTGTTTATACATCAGTTGTTGTTCTCTTGTATGTGACTGTGATAATAAGTTCCTGTGGTGCTCTAAAGTGTTACTGGAGTGAGATTCTAAAAAAAGGATTGAAACTGTGTGACAAGAGAGATAACATGCCAGGACAACCAGCAGTCAGCAAAAGTTCATGTTCTTTTCATTTTTGATTAAGTCTTCATCAAGAACAGTACAGGGTTGATTGGTGGAAAGGCTGCGTTTGCATTAGTGTGTGTGTGTGTGTGTGTGTGTGTGTGTGTGTGTGTGTGTGTGTGTGTGTGTGTGTGTGTGTATGCGTGTGTGTGTGCGTGTGTGTGTGTGCGTGCGTGCGTGCGTGCATGCGTGGGTGCATGCGTGCGTGTGCGTGCGTGCATCTGTTGTTGCATACACAGGACAGTACAGGACGTCCATATCTGGAGGATTTGTTTTTGATTTCTGGTCATGCTCAGGCAGTGGGACAGATGCTCTGACCTCATCCTCTCTCTTCTAATAAAACTGTCCTCTCATCTCTCTCTCTCTCTCTCTCTCTTTCTCTCTCTCTCTCTCTCTCTCTATATATATATATATATATATATATATATAACTAACCATTTTCCCTCTCCATCTACTATTGTTTACCCTTTGTCCAATTTTAATTCTAATTTCTTTAAAATGACCTGTATTTCCTCCTACAGTAAAACTTATTTGCTCTGTAGTTATCACCCCATGGAAAAACGCAGGCGCCATACATTTATTACACTGATTTCATAATATAATAAGATCAGTGCCATAAAGTGTGTCTACATTTAACTTTGGCTCTGATAGACTAATCGAAAGCAGCATTGGGGTCAAGGCTATGCAAAGCACCGGGTCAAGGCTAAGCTAAGCTACCTGCATTTTAAATGGTAATGATGCTTTTTAATTAGAAAAAAAAAAAAGCTGCTGTGATGGATTTTCAATGAGGAGGAGATGGTGGGCAATCTGTCAGGGAAGCCTTTTTGGAGCGAAAAGAACATGGGCAGATTTCCTTATATTAATTTATATTCAGATTTCCTTATAATAATTTCCCTATATTAATTGAAATATTGCAGAGTTCATGATTTATTTATTTTTTTGCCTTGAAGGGGTAACTGAAAACATGACTTTTAGTAAATATGGAGCTCCCCTGGCCGACAATTGCATTTTGTGGCCAAGTAACACATTAAAAAGCTTCTGCACACAATAAGTGTAATACATAAACGCTAAAGCTTCATCAATAAGACTAAATAATAAACATCTAGATTTACAACAGCATTAAAAGTGAAGAATAATGAGCTTCAGATCAGACCATGACAAATATCCACTGAGCTTTCTACACTTAAGAGTAAGCTGACACTGTCTGTGAACATCTCTAAGTTCATCTTCTCCTTCAAAATGTGACAGCAGCCTTTCTGCGTCTTCACCCCACTTTCTTACAACTAAGTCAGAGACACTTGTTAGACAATGACTGATACAGTACACATTGATGAGCTGACAAGTGAAGCTTTGCTCATTTGTATTTACTGTAAGTCAGGAGTTTGGTGGCCTCCTTGATCACGGAGCAGTGTGTCTGGCGAACAAGTGTCATGCTCTGCGCCTGTTTGGCAAGCCAACTCTGAGGGCCCGAGTTGTGAAGTGTCTGGACAGAGTGTGCAGTGATACAGTAGGTAGGGAACAGTACAGAACATGGTGTCTGTGTGCTGAGTTTTTGCCAATGCCACATACATGTCAAATACAGGAAGATTGCCTTTCAGTGCATATTAGGTTGTGCATCGAACTGCCACTGTATGTTATACGTTTCTAGTTCAAATGCCGCCAAGAGTCTTGGATCACAAAACCACATAGATGTAGCTGCTAGATCAGTCCTGCTTATTGTAACTCCACACTCCTGCATTGACTTCACACACATTCTGCAGTGACAACTAGCTATGACTCATCACAGAGCCCCCTCCTCCTTTAACCCCCCTAGCTTGCTCCCACCTCGCCATAACAGCCATTAATTTTACACACACTGGTTATCTCCAGTGAGACATTAGTGGCGGATCTATGAGGTCAAGAGGTGAAATTGATGGAGAAATAGAGTGGAGACAGAACTGCCTGGAAGAAAACCAGATCAAATGTGAACTAAAAGGCTTCAGGAAAAAGATTGAAGGGATAGGCAACAACACTGTGCTGTTTTATATTCTTACACACCGTTGTTTCTCAGTGCACACACACACACAGTACACAGTGTGGCTTTGTCCTGCTGGGACAGAGATGACTCATACTCTTCTGTCGCCCACGGGACTGGAGAAAAACACACATGAGCGGGAAACCAATTGATGGGTATGATGACTGATGGGAGTGGGCCGGCTATCATGATTTGCAAGGACAACCTGGACATTACTGTGAATGGGCTGTGTGTGTGTGTGTGTGTGTGTGTGTGTGTGTGTGTGTGTGTGTGTGGGTGTGTGTGTTTGGGGAAGGCGTTTGTTGACAGCATGTACTGCTTTTTAAATACAATGTTTATGTTTTCTGCTGAATATATGCCTTCTGCTCCTACACCAGACTGTAGTGAACAACAACAACAAGGTTTATTTTCTAGCATTGCCCAGTCTTTTTACTGTTTATGTTACATAACGACACTCATGGTAGAGCTTAAAGGAGAATACAGACAAGCACAAAAATGTCTAGAGTCCTTTTAGTACCTAATTTGCCTCTGACTTATTTTAATGAGCGCTAACAGGCAAACAGAGGGAGCTCTGTAATGGTGTGAGTGGATATACTTGCACCTGGAGGCCAGAGAAGGAGATTTGTGGTGAGAGGATGATGGGATCTCTTTATGTGTTTTTCCCTTTACCTTGCAGCCCTGGCTCTTGTCATGGCCGCTGGTATGCCCACTGGCAGGGCATGGCGAGCACAACTCCTGGTGGTAGTACTGGCCGCCCTGCAGGCCGCCATAGTGACAGCAGCCGTAAGGCGACGGGAAGTGTGTGTACCACAGGTCATCAGCCAGCGGACACTTTGGATAGCCTTTCCCTTGGGCCTTCTCGACGCTCACCTTGGGGTTTCTCATCCATCTTCGTACCTGCGCGGGAAAGAAACATTCAGGTCAAAAGCAGTAAGAGAAATACATTTTTTTTGGAAGAAAAAGGTTGATTTGATCTCACTTTTACTTTTCTTTTGGTAAGGACTCGCACAGGTGATCCACAAAAACACACATTTACAACCCTGCTAGCCGCAACCTTTGATCAGAAGAGCTTCTCATGTTATCTGTGATTACATGTCATTTCAAGTGAGACCCACCCACACACACACAAAATACACACACAAACACACACACAATTACACTTGAAAGAGGAACAGATTGTTTCTCTGCTCTGCCACATGTTCAACACATGAATCAGAAGAGTAACACCTATCATGTCTCATCTTGTCAAAGTTTTGAATCTTTGACATTTGACTTGACATGCTTTAATGTCAACGATACTTGAGAAAGCTTTCTCTGCAGAATCCACACGTGGCTATTATGATGAACAATATATACAAAACAAAATATAACAGATGTTTACATTTTGCAGCTGTACGGTAAAAACAAGTAAGACAATTGTGTTTAATGGTGTCACCAACACATGGGCAAGTTGGTGCATGAAGACACATTGCACACATCTCTCCTGCAGTGACTAAGACTTCCCAGAAAAGCACTGTCGCCAACCACAAAATCCAGTGTATGTGTGTGAGTGTTTTGGTGGAAGAAACATGGAGGAGAGGTGCAGATTAAACACATAAGGAGAGTGATATGGAAAGAAAAAAAAGGTTTTCATTAAAAGCTTTATGAAATCTGGTCCTACTGGGTGAATTGCAGCATTTAGCAAACACACACCATGGGGGCAGTAGCCTCTGTGACTACGAAGCATACAGCTGTGACACACACATACACATACACACACACACACACACACACACACACACACTCTGAGACTGAATGCCTAAGTCAAAGGGAAGCCAGACAGCACGTCAAAGCATGTCAGGTCTAAAGGAAAAAAAGACTTGGAAAAACACTCCACCAGGTCAACACAAAAACAAACCACACCTAAAATAAGAATACTACGCACAAGTTTCTTTACATGAAAACATGAACCTTGACGTTACATCCAATTAGAGGATTCTCTCCATCATATTCAAAGCAGAATGAGAAATGTTTTGGCATTACCTCTTGGATCCAACAGTCCACAGTCATACCTCTTTAACATGTCACACTGACCATGAAAACTAGTGAGATGTGTCATCCGAAGCTTTACTCTTATTCCCCTCAGACATAAAAACATGTTGCTCACAGCAGTAGGAATATGTTTTCCTTTTTGTTTAAAATCCAGGGAAGAGCTATACCTTACGTCATGTTTGGGTTTGTTTGTGCACTTGTAACACGTTATATCTTAAAAGCTGTTGACTATGTATTGATGAAATTTTAAGGAAATGTTGCATTTCAAAATTTTCCACATTGCCCAAATGTTTTGTCTAATCAACAGTTGATATGTTGAGTTGTTATTCACAGACAAAAACACACACATACACAGAGCCATTGATTTTATATTTCTTTCCATCATACAGTACATGATACAATTCTCTCTCTGGATATGCTCTTCAAATTATGTAATTAAGCTTACTTAGACACAAATAGAGAGAGAAATTAATTCTGATTTGGAGCTGTGTGCTGATGCATATCTGTAAACTTGTTTTTCTTAGTAGGGCGCAAAAGGAAAGCCATTTTTATACAAAAAAATATGAAAAAAAAAAAAAAGCAAGAACAGCTAAAGATGTATATGTATCGCAAAAAGATATATAGCTAGATCCTCAGGCACTTAATTCCTGATTAATATTAGACTTTTTTCTTTTTTAACCCCTTGGGAGACTCATCACAGCAGAATGTGCCTGCAGTGCGTGTTTGTGTACGCGTGGGTGTAAACACAACACAATCTGCCCATATTAACCGGCCGAGTCATCAGGGATCCACACCATACTGTACGCCATCTGAGACCAACACACTGTTGGAAAACCATGCTGTGAGCAAGAACACACGTCGATGACAGCCAGACTACAAAGGTACAAATCTACCCAGCAACCAAGGACTATTTATCAAGTACATAAATCAATGCTGATTGTTCCCAATTAGTTACCCTGGTACATATTCACTCCCTTAGGCTGAAAATGTGGTAACTTGAACATGATGACCTGTGCAATTAAACCTTACTTTATCATCTCATTTATTAAATTACACTGTCTGGGTAATGGGAAAAACAATATTGTGCTATAATCCCAAAGCTAATACAGTGAATATTGAGTAAATGCATCAACCTATCTCTCCTCCACAAGCTGGCGGTAATGTTAGTAATTCCCTTTCCATCATATACCCTGCAGTCATGTTGCTCAATGTTTTCTTTTGATCTCATGTAAATTCAAATTATTCAGATCTGAGTGAGCAGAGTTGAACTGTTTGGCAAGTTTTGAGTGAGTGCAACAAACAGCAATGGAGGTTTAGACAGATTAACTTGTGAATACATGGAAGCTTACAAGTCCATCAAAGATCTGATCAATTATGTCAACCAGTTTTGCAAAAATTCATATTTCAGTTTACCAACACTTTGGCATTACTTACATTAATAATTCACTGGGTGTCAATGAGCATCCATATGCATAACACCTCTTGCTTTTCTACTTTCTCTACTTTGATTTACTTCTACAGTAAACACATTCAGCAAAAGAATTGACACTAACATGAATATTGAAATATATTTTATGAAGTTTAATTAAGTAGTCATTCAAAATCATCAAATTTATAAAACCATAGAAACCAAAACCAAAGATATTTAATTTAGGATCTAAAAAAACAGCAAATATTTCCATTTGAAAGTCAGGACCACCGACTTATTCTCGAATATCTAATGATTATTGATGACTAAATACTTAATCAATTATCAAGCTAGTTGGCGATTAATTTGCTGATGATTTATTAAAACTGTTGTTACTTCTACATCTGTTCTACATCTGTTCTATTTTTCTAATGCATGCATATATTTAAACACACACACACACACACAGTAAACACTAGTATGTAGGGAGCCAAATATTGCGCCTGATTAGCACGGCTTAGCTTTCACGATGACATCATCTCTGGCATACACACACACACACAAACACACAAACACACACACATACCAAAAGAGAGGGAACACTCCGGCTGTGACACCTTCTCTCTCAGCCAACATACCCCCACTCTGGTTGTGTAGGTACACACCCACAGAAGCATCCATCCTTAAATGTCTGTGAGTGTGCATGTGTGTGTGTGTGTGTGTGTGTGTGTGTGTGTGTGTTTTTTGTGTGTGTGTGTGTGTGTGTGTGTGTGTGTGTCACCCAAACTCACCTTTCTCTTGACAAACTGGAAAGCAGAGCACTTCTTAAAGGAAAAGGCAGCCTTCTCTCCACCTCCTCCACCTCCTCCTCCTCCTCCTCCTCCTCCCACATTCACCATCTTCATGGCCGACACCGGCACTCCGCTTGTCTCCGTAGATCCCAGGGTGATGGACAGACTGACAGGGAGTGATAGAGAGATAGGGAGAATTGTTTAAGGCATGAGGAGAAAGCTGTGCCTTTTGCAGAGGCAAGTGCAGAACAGCAAATAAGAGGGATGCTGCTGTGTTGAGAGAGAGAGTGAGAGAAAAGGCAAACAGAGGGTGCAAGGAGGAAAGTGAGAGCAAGAGGAGGTGAAGGTGGAGGAAACAGATGGACCAAAATGCGTGGCACAGAGGCAGGACGCTGCATTGGGATTACTGTAACAACTACGTGTCAGGATGGATATTAAGATAGGGAGGGAGTGAGAGAGAAAGATGCGCACAAAAAGATGGCACGAGGAGGAGAAAGGTACCAGCTCCTGTTGCTATATTTACAGGAGTCAGAAAGCATCTGATGCGTGTGTGTGTGTGTGTGTGAAGTTTACCCATGAGTGTGTTTACATATCCCTTTCAAATACAGTAGTGTATGTATGTAAATAAATGCACACACACACGCCTTCTTCCTTCCATACCTTTATACTGGTGCACTGGCTGGTTCCGCTGCAGCTTTAACAGCCCTTTTTTATCCAATGACTCCTCCGAAAATGGTCCCAGATCAAATATGTTGGTGTGTGTGTGTGTGTGTGTACTCAGTTGTTTGGAGTGCACTGTAAGTGAATGCACTGATGATGTGGAGTCAGCCTGTAAACAAACACCTAGGTGTGTTTGTGCGTGTGTGTGTGTGTGAAGGAGAGAAGGATGTGTGTGATGTGTCCAGCGGCCGTCTTCTGGCTCACACCGGCGCTACTTTATCAATGAACGGCTCTGCAGTGAGCAAATGTTGCCTCCCCTTCTCTCTCATTCCCTCTTTCTCCCTCTCTCTCCCTCACTGTCCTCATCACCACTCTGCCCTCCCCTTTTCCTTTGCCTTCTGCTGCAGTCGATGGTTGCACCTCCCTCCCACTCTTTCGCTCCATTTCTCTCACCTTACACTTCATCCCCCCATGATTTCTTTCTTTTTTCATGTCTATAAAAATTGTCCCAGTGAGGACTGAAGAGGACAGGGACACCTAAAATATGTCTGTGTTTATATACAGTAGATAATGTACATGTTTATATATATATGTATGGGTTAAATGTACTGTGCTAGCTTTCCTGACAGCTTTGATCCACACACACACGCACACACACACACAAAATCATCATCATCATATCTGTGTGGATGCCCTTGCCTCTTTCCTGATGTGATACCCAAGAGCAATAAAGCTGAATCATGTTCCTGTTATGAGTCCATGTTTCTAGTTTGGAGCTGGCTATATCACCTTAAAATAAATGATAATAAATAAAATATTAAGCCATAAGAAAGAACAATGTAACAGTTTTTTTTCCAACCCTCTAAATAAAGGTATGTAAATGCTGCATGTTTGGCAGATGTGTCTTGTATTTGTCTGTCTTCCACAAATATCAGTTAAAAACTGATTTTTACTGCCTTCACCAATGATGAGGTAATTAGTTTAAATTTGACCTTTGCCTGCTGCAGCTCACAAACTCAAATGGCCTGAGGCATTTCTAGCAGCTAATGTCAATGTGTGACTTGAATTATAATTGGGGCAAGATCCAAGGCATTGTTTGTACAGCTATTTCTCTCAGTGTTGCCCTCTGTTTAGCAAAAGTTACATATTCTCACTTTAAATTGGACAATAAACTAAATGTAAACACAACAAGTTGTGGTTTAATGGGGAGTTATGGGATTTTTATCTAAATCAGTTTGCTGGAGTATTTTTATTACATCAAGTACAATAGTAGGTTACAATTACACTGGCTCGGATCGTATTGATTAAGACAGAACCAATTAGAAAGGAAAGGTTAACAAAATTCACTGGGGAAAAAACACAACTCCACTCACTGTGTGAATGAGGTGGTGTTTCTCAATAACACTCTGTGGCATATGGGAAATTAAACTCTCAATACACAGTAAGCAAGTCAGTTTCACTCCGCTTTATATTAGATGAATGTAGTTTTCCTTGCAGGGGAAACAGTGAACAGTGACTGTGCAGTATTACTGTTATCAGGATCAGTCAGAGGCCCTATCAACAGTGACTCATCAGTAATGACACAGAACAACGATTGGTGAAATCAGCTTTGCCATCCAGCTACATAAAAACTGAGGGCAGCTTTACCAACAAAGGCAAACTATGTATTTTCTTCTATAGAAAACCTCTCAGGATTCATATAGGCTACTCCGCTTGGTTTTGTCAACATCCTTAGTGTTTCGAGTTGTTTTTAACTTGAGCTCTCAGCTGGTTTTAATTGCAAGGGATACACATAATTAGCACAATATATAACAAATAGTTTGAGCTATTAAGTGCATTTTTAATACTTGTTTCACTGCATCTAGTCAATAGAATGAAAAAGGAAAATGGCAATTTTGGCTGAGTATACTGTATAAGCTCCATTGGATCCTGATTGGATTGCTTTGTTGAATCCAGTCATAAAACTATAGGAAGACAAAAAAAACTTTGTTTGCCAAAACTCCAGGGTGCTATATACAGCAGCAACGTTGTTACATAAACGTGACAATTTCTCACTCACATATAAAGCTCTATGGCACATAAATTTTTCTTTGATCTCCCAAAAGATTCTCTCCTGCTCTTGTGAATTCAAATGCAGCCAATAAATAATTAATAACAATCTTTCTTAAATGGTTCAGAGAATTGCCAAAAGGATTGCAAAGTCAATAAATTATGGATCTTACAAAATGTGAGCCAGATCCAGCGAAGTATCATATAGCCCCCACTTTTTTTTAAAACAGCCTCGAACTATGATGACAGCGTGAAATGAGGGGGTGGTGTGTTTTCCTGCTTATTATTTACCCTGACAGTACATTTCCGACTGATAATTTTTAATAGAAAGCCAAGTGAGGCTCTTTTAAGCCCTTGTGTTGGTCAGAGGTGGTATACACGTTCTATTGCAGTCTGCTAATGAGCTCCACTGGGCATATTTTGATCATGTACCGAACAAGACCTGATAAAAAAATATATATATCTCTGCTAATCCTTCTCAGCACTTCTAGAGAGAAAAAAAACACCCCAACTTGACTCACTTGACACCCTGATGAAACCAGTGCAGAGACAGCACAGACAGGGCAAACAAAACTAATGCAAAGAGAAAATATGTTTCTATTACATTATTGTGGTTGTCCATTACACATACTCTATTTAAAACTCCTTAAACTACAACACTATGTCTTATTTACTGCACAGAATCTGAGATTCACCAACTGAAGAATCATGACAGTGTAAAGGGCAGCAAAAGATCGTCAATGAATCATGCTTCTGTTTATCCTTGCTCTATCCTTGACAGCTAGTTTAACAGTGCACATTTAGAGCAAATGTTGTCAAGGAAAGAGTAAATCAACATTGAAGAATTGACAAAAATAGAGGTCAACAGTCTCGCCCACAGCTAGTTCTTGAAGTAAAAATACAATGCAATTTTTCCATTGACAATTGGAGTAAGCCATAGAATCTTAACCGTCAATGGTAGACTTAAAACCAGCCCCGACATGACTAAGCAACTATATGCTAATTCATTATCCACAATCCTGAACAATCACTATCCCACAGTGACGCCCCTGATTCGTGGAACTCCTGCTGGTGATAATGCTAATCCTGTTTTACGAGGATTCACGACACTGCACGAATCACGATCTTTTCCACGCTTCTGCCGTTAGCCAAAGCTAATGTTAGTTTAGCTAACAGCTAATTCAGCTAACCACTAGCTGACAGCTTGATTCAGTTTAAAATAACGTTAACTCACTAGGAAAAGCAGTCTACATCTGACATGACAGCTGTTATATATTTATTATGTATTTTTTTCTAGGGTCTTTTACAGCGGTTAGCTGAATTAGCTGTTAGCTAAACAAACTTAAGCTTCCTTTATTCAGTGGTGCACGGTGGTTCATGGGATGAGTGGTTCCTTCGCTCAACACAGTCTTGTACCTCTGACTTTTTTTGGATTTTCTGTTTGTTTTTTCACTCAAAATTATATGTTGTATGCTTATGAGTCACACTGTAGCTGGTTAGACTATGGAATGGTCTAAAACTCTTTATATATGGATTCTTCCAGACCTCAATGGGAAAAATGAATGGGAAATTTACTTCTGGAACCCAAGGTCTCTCGGAGGAGGGGCGGGACTGTTAAGCTCTATATGTGTCTTTGCTAGCCTATCTCTCCCACTCTCTCTATTTTTGTCTTTGACCTATCGCCACAGCATTACACAATTGATTTCCATTTTCAGCTCTGCTTGTCTGCTCAGAGAGGCAGGGTCATGGCTGCAGTCTTGCGACAGGTTGATTTTTCTGGCCAAGGACATGCTATGCACTGACATCTAGAAGGTGAGCTCATCCCTGGGAATGATGCTTCCCTTCCACAATGTTTACATGACTGCATGCATCTCTATGTTGTGCAAAAGTATTTTTTAGAGACACATTCACTTCCACTGTCTTCTCTCACTGTCTTCAGAAAAACTGCTCTCGACTCCAACTCACTTTCATAAATTAACCATATTCTGCTCAGCCCTGCTTCCACAGGCTGCAGCAAAGAGAATCTACAGTATAGGAGTGCCTCTCTCATACACTACTGTGAGTTCTCTCCCACGCTGAAAATAGTAACCCTGTCTTGTGCATGTGTTATCACAAAGCAACCGATTCCTTCAGATCTTATTTATTGGGTGAAAAAGTGTGCATATCGTGTCTGTGCAGGTGTCTGTGTATTTTGTTGGCATGTTTTAGCCTGTGAGATTGTTAGCATATTTCGGTACACACCAACAGCATTTGTTTGTTGTGAATCATCTCAAAAAGCAAAGGTGTTGAAATGAAGGAGGATCACAAAGCTAGGTATAAGAAGTTAGTGTGCGACAAATATATGTGTGGCGCTGTGTGTGTATGTGTGTGTGTGTGTGTGTGTGTGTGTGTGTGTGTGTGTGTGTGTCTGTTAGGACTTTCACCTGCAAGTTAATGCAGATTTTTGACAAGTGCAGTAAACCACATTGATTTACTTTGACAACCACAATTAAGAAGAATAATTAGAGTGATGAACACAATTTTGGGAGTGTGAGTGTGCCTGTGTACATGTTTCAGCCTGTGTCATACTCATTAGGTGTACTTACTAAGGCTCTCCAGGGCCTGAAGTCAAGCTTACTGAATCTATCATCGCCTAATGAGCAGCACATAGCCCTGTGCTTATTGGTGGTGATAGTGTGTGTGTGCATGTAATGCGTAGGAGTTAGTAGTGATGGTGTGTGCAACAGGAGGTCGGGTCCTGAGAATCTAGTTGGTCGTACAAAAATATTCACCTGCCTGTGACTGTGGTGCATTTTTTGCAAAGTACTTTGTGTGTTTGTGCGTGCGTGCATACATGGGAGGGAGGAAGTGCAGCAATGAAACAATTCCCAGTGGGACTGACAACACTGCAGTGCTGAGCTAAGGAGACAGAGGGAAATAACTGGAGAGGTAACAACCAATTACAATTGCTCACTGGCCGACTTTCATCACTGTGCTCAGACAGCTTAAACAGAAACAGCGAGCGAGACTCCCTCATTCACTTTTACATAATGTTTCATTTGCCATGACACTTTAAGATGAATGTTTTAGTGTTGGTACTTTGTAGAGGTGTGGGGTTGAGTCATATGACTTGTATTTAATTCAGACTCAAGTCACACAAATGTATTGGCATCAGATTTGACCAAACAAAAAATACTTGCAATTCAATTTTGACTTTAAAGGATAAGGCTTGTATTCTGTGTTGTACTGAAAAAATCACAGGAAAAGACCAAAACCAACAATGAATTGATCCTACTAGAAAGTATTGCTGTGCAGCTAAAGTATAATGCTTATTTGTTTGCATCATACAGTGCAATTGTTGTCCAAAAACGTCCAAAAAACATATCAATGAGTCTTGTTTTTACAAGCTTCTTACATCGTCAGGATGGATGAACGGGCTTGGGGCTGAGTATGGTCTTTTGGTCTTTTAATAGGATTAGGCTGCCAGATAAAGACTCTCAGCTCTACTGTAGCTAGCTGCCTGAAGAGGTACACTACAGATGCAGAAGCCAGGAGAATAATGAGGATGAACCATCTAAAGTTTACTGTCAGTGGCATGGTGGCAATACCCCAGCAATACTGAGACTGAACAATACTGGAAAATGTATGGGAGAAGAAGGCAACATACAACACCAATGCCCAGTGGCTAGTGAATCTAAGAGCAGACCACAGCAACCTCCCAGAACAAGACCCAGTAACCATCACATTGGAAGACATCCAGGAACAAGTGTCTAGCATGAAAGGCTTAGCCAGATATGATCAACACCTACTGGCTAAATAAATTGACTGGACAACTGAGCCTATTCTGAGAAATGGGACCACCCAGAATGGTTAACCCAAGGTTACCCAAGGTTTCAAGAACAGACAGATTAACCTGTAATGCCTAGATCAGTCAGATTATCACTAAGTGGTGTGACTATCAGCCACATTGATGACATCAAGCTGTATGAGTGTGACATTGACTCACTGACCCACATCACAAGGCTCTACAGCAATGACATCGGAATGTCTTTCGGATTAGATAAATGTGGTTGGATGGTATCATAGAGAGGTAAGATGATCACAACTGAAGGGGTGGAAATACCAAGTATTGTTCAGGTAGTATTGTTCAAATACCTTGGAATACCACAGGCAAATGGAAACCATGATTAGGTTGCGAGGAAGTTAGCCACAGCCATGTACCTACACAGGGTAAGGCAGGTCCTGAAGTGCCAGCTAAATGGAGAGAACAAAGTCCGAGCCATCATCACATTTACTCTGCCAGTTATTAGATACCAAGCTGGTAAAATAACCTGGCCTAAGAAAGGGATAAAAGCCACCGATATCAAGATAAGAAAGCTCTTCACTATGTATGCAGGGTTTAACCCCAGGTCCAGCACGCTGAGACTATACACCAAGCTAAAGGAGGGTGGCCGAGGACTAGTGAGCGTCAGAGCCACTATACAGAATGAAACAACAAAGATCCAGAAGTACATCAGGAAGATGGCCCCAAGTAATGACCTGCTAAGTAATTATCTCAGTCAGCAGAAACCTGGTGATGAGGAGACAGGTTGAGAAGAGGCATGTACCACCAACAGAAGCAATGGCTGATATTGAGAAATCATAGCAGTGGCTGGAAAAGGCTGATCGTAAAGCACAGAGGCACTAATCATGGCATCACAAGAACAAGCACTGAGAACGAGATCAATAGAGGTCTACCATACCAGACAAAACCCCGAATGCAGGGGGGTGTAAAATTCAGGCAGGTACGGCATACCGGGAACGTCATAACCAAGTGGCTAGCATGGTGTACAGGAACATCATGGGCTGGAAGTCCCAAGGTCAAAGCCGGAGGCACATCTAAAGGTGGCAGAGAATAACTAAGAGCTAAGATCTTGTTGGACTTACAGATCCAGACTGATACAATGGTGATGGCTAGACAACTTGGACATTGTGGGGGTCGACAAACAGTAGATAAAGGTAGTTGTGATAGATGTAGCAATCCCAAGCAACAGCAACATCAAGAACAAGGAACATGAAAAGCTTGAAAAATATCAAGGGCTTAGAGAGGAGCTAGAGAAGATGTGGAAGAGAAGGCAACACTGGTTACAGTGGTAATTGGAGCACTCTGGGCTGTAACCCCCAAACTTGGACAGTGGCTCTAACAAATTCCAGGAACAACATCTGAGATTGCTGTCCAGAAGAGCACAGTCCTAGGAAGAGCTAGGATACTACACAGAACCCCCCTCTGGCTCGCAGGTCTCTAGTAGAGGACCTGAGCTTGAAGGAAGAGGACCGCCCAGAATGGGGCGAGTGGTGAATTTTTATTTTTATATACAATATATATATATATATATATATATATATATATATATATATATATATATATATATATATATATAAAATTGTTTTGCTATTGTGTTGACTTGATTTTGAAGAATTCCTGTCAGCTTGTCCACTTCCCGTAGAAGCCTATTCAGAGCAAAAAGTAAGTTGGTTTGTAAAGTACACTTCAAACAGAATGGTAATCCAAAGTGTTTTTATAATTGATTGCATATATTAATAACATTATCTGTTCAGGAACACTGCCTGCTTCTACACATCACCACTATATGATTGCTTCAGATCGGAACATAAGTCACTATGCATAGTGCACGTATGTGCATTTGAAGACATTATGCTCATTTCACAGAGTTTGAGTAGACTAGGCTCTGGTATCTCACTGTGAAAGTACGCTGTAAGACATTTCCAACAGCAAGGGTTACTGGGACACAAACATTCAGACATTTTTTCACTCTGATAGCAAATTGAGAATGAACAGCAAAGTCAGACACTTTCTCACACCTCAGTGGAGGTTTACTGTCTGACTGAATGTTGATTCAAATGTTTGATTTCCACTTACTGATAGCAAGGATTTGTTGGATCAGGAGGACCTTCAAAATACAAATGCTCTTCAGCAATAAGCATCCTTAACCCTTTTTAAGTTTAAATAATGGACGTTTTACAAGGGGTTGGTTTATTTCATAATATGAAGCAGTTTAAGGTTTTTCAATCCAAAAATATTTTGGGAAACAGTAAAGAGATTTATTTTGATTGTATTTGCTGCATAAAAAAAAGTATTTTTGCATTTCTTTTTAAATGTGTTATATGTGTTGAGCTTGACAGATCATTTGTTCCCTTGGAAACAACAGTTGACAAAATCATTTACTCAAAATTGACTGACTTGCTTCATCTGGAGGTTTCAAGCGTATCACATGGTCCTTATCAACAGAGTTTGCTCAGTTGCTGGAACTGTTCAAATAAATCAAACTTAAGGACTTCTCATCCATGTTAAAATTGATCTTGGCAAGTCATTTTTGAACTTGGGAACAGCATTGGCAAAACAATCTAAGCTCAACGTTGATTTATTGAGTAAGTTCAGCTTAAGTTGACATTAAGTTAAGATCTTTTGTCAACTTAATATTATTTTTAAAGATATACAGTATGTTTTGATATTTTTACGCACATGACAAGGTTTCCGGATCACAATGAGTTAACTTAAATGACATTTACAAGAATATAACATTTGAATGAATAGTACTATTCATTGTTTAATGAATTGTAATTATACACTGTAACATGGTTTTATGATTTAAAAAAAAATGATGTGTATGTATTTCAGTAGTCTATATCCACAATGTTCCACTTCTGGGATTGCTCCGTTACCACCGGAAATTTCAACGGCTCTTTTCGGGCCTGATGTCCAAAACCTTCCGCTTTCTTTTGTATTGGAATTTTGTCTGGTCGATTTATGAGGACTATATGGTTAACTGCTCCTCAGATTTCTGCAGGATAATTCAACACAGCTAGCTAGACTATCTGTCCAATCTAAGTTTTCTGTTGCACGACTAACCATACATGTTCCACCAATACAAGTTCCTCCTTGAGGCTATTTTGCAGCGGCACCATGGCTCTTCCCGATGCTTAGCGCAGCCCAAGACGATTGTGATTGGTTTAAAGAAATGCCAAAAAACCAGAGCACGTTTTTCTAGCCAGACCCTCTTCCGCAGCGCTGAGAAGGAAGGTCTGGCAAAGTGAGACTAGCAATTCAGTGATACTGTTTACAATCTGGAGTTTACATTGACTTGCGATCACCTCCTGTTTGACTGCTCCACCCTCATACATTACGGTGTTGTTGTTCCATGCCAAACAGATAATCACAACTGAGATTTAAAAAAAAAAAACATTTTAAATCACATGGTAGTGAGGTGTGTCTCGGATGGGCTGCAGTGGTGCTGCGGTGGAGTCACCTGACACTCACACACCTGATGTTCACCATGCGATACCTGTCTAGATAGTGTCAAAGGAATATAAAGGTGTTTTCATCACATGATTTTTTGTCACAGGGTTTTCAAAGCAGAAAAAGCCTAGGAATGTGAAGTATTTGGCTGCAAATCTTAACAACCCATCAGCTTTTTCCATTTTCAGTTCTTCTCAGCCAATGCCTGAAGGTTGGATGGACAACAGGAGCTGTGAGAACTCATGTGACAGGTCGAGAGAGGAGAAAACATATGACATAATATGATGTAATATTGCAATACAGTGAATATCACCATGGCATGCAGTGTTTATTTGGTGCACATATGCTGGTTTCAGACACATATGAACCTTTTTATAGAACAACAATTTTGCACCAAGGTGTAATCCATATGGATTGTAATTTGTTTCCTTACTTCTTAACCACAAACAGCAGTCTTATGGGTAAGTAACACATTATTGCACTGTTATGAGGTCATAACAATGCAATACTGTGTTTTAGTTGAATATTTATGTATCTTTCTTTATGATTGAAAAGCCTGCATTAGTATGTATTGTTAAGGATCATTGTTGTGAAAGCTGTTCACATGACCTGAAAGGAATAGTATGCGAAGTATGTACCATAGCTGTAACATGAGACATCCTCAAGTGCTTTACTAAAGATGCAGTGCATGCTGTTATACTGAATATTAGAACATACAGCATGTATAGTAGACTGAATTTATTTAGATTGTAAACATACAACAGACAAACAAAACCATTCTAAATAGCTTTATGAAAGCAAAAGATAGAGGATGAATAAGTTGCAGGTTTCTGCACTCTGCCTTATTTCACCCTACCTTGGGACTTGGCTGCCCAGTTGAGATGTCAGTCACAGCATACAAGGTGGCGCCTTGTCTGCTGTGACTGGCATCTCAATCTCCTGACCAAACTTGGAAATAGGAAGTGAAACAGTGGCCTTGCCTTCAGTTTGACTGGTGCTACATAGCTGGGACTGTAATTCACCTGGTCTGTGCAGGGCAGTTAACATTGGGTTCCAGGGAGACTTCATGTTGGTCAAATCGAGAATGTGGATCAGAAACTTCTCCAAATTCATTCTCCAAATGGGGTTCTGATCTCCAATCACATGTTAAGACAAGGGATCAGGCAAACTCTTGACAAGGAAGGAATATTATTACTCAAAAACGTTTATGACATTAGGGGAGATATTTTTGTCAGACTTTTGTGCTAACCTCTAATCCCCTTCCTTGCCTGTCAAATAACAATTTATAATATTTAATTCTCTCTCTTTTTGTCTGTATGACCTTTTCAGTAATGCAGTCTTCAATGGTTGATTGACGGGAATAACCCGGGGACTTTGGGACACATTACCTGCTCACACACACACACACACACACACACACACACACACACACACACACACACACACACACACACACACACACACACACACACGCCTGAGTCATGTGTCTCTCAGGGCACAGAGCGAAGGGCATTTTGTCACATCTTTTCATCTTTGACTTGATATTGATCTTATTCTGCCTAGAAAACACAAAGGCAGGAATAGTGAGATACACACACGCACGCACCCACACACACACACACACACACACACACATGCAATGAATGAATTGCATGTTTTCACTTCAGCTTAAAGACAGTGAGTGTTGGCCTAGGGTACACATGCAGGGGGTGAACTAATATTTTGCAGTTTTAATGACATAAGGTATATTTATACTATTCTAAAAAAATATAAATATTCCAAATGCAGATTATTCTAAAGGGATTAACATTGAATTTGATTTACAGGAAAGAGTGCAAACCTTGACTCTGGGCTTTTCGTGTATAACAAACAATGCAAAATCACCAAATAAACGTCACCTGCAACACTCTATCCACAACAGTACAAATTACAGTAGTTTGTTTGGAGCCAGGGCACAAAGATGACATTGCACCTGTTGATTTGGTCCTTCACAAAAATAGAGTTAAATTATTATACTGTTAAATAAAGACAAAAAAACTCCAACCTCTGTATCAAACTCTGATTTCTAACATTTCAACTGAGCTAAAAAAGTTGTAAGACTGGAAAGTTTTGCGCTAGGCTTGAAAAGTGTTTTTATTCATAGGGGATGTGTTTTTACACTGTTGAAAACTTTTTTTGTAAGTTTTGATCCTCCCAAAGTCTGCTAAATTCAGAACTTCAAGGGAAAGTGAGTGGATAGGCATGGGAGTATAGATATTGAGCCTGTGGCGTCTGTCCTTTGAAAACACAGTGAATCATAAATCTTTTTTTCTCCCTGTTGGCAACTTGTCCAAGCAATGTTCGTGTCATAATCTTGAGGTCATAGTGTCACCACAAACTTTTAAATACTTGTAAAGTAAATTTATATTTAAAAGGATAAATTACTATTTAATCATACATGTTTAGCTAAAAGATATATTTAGCCTGTATATTCTGTTTTTCAATATGATATACATTTTAGGTATAGTAGTTGTTTCTGTAATTAATTAGATTGTATTATTGTAGTTGTTGTGTTGTGACACAAAGCTAGCTCATATGTAACTTAACAGCAAACTCTAATTGTGCTCAATACTTTCCCATTGCCATGCAGGGTCCATGGCATTCCTTTTTGTGCCCTGTGTACCCCTTTGTGCCACTCCTATTGAACTAGATATGACATTCCAGCCTATCCAGGAACAATGGGAAGCGTTGACTTCAGAAGAGCGATCCGAGCGATGCCTCACAGATAAGGAAGTCTGCAGGAGCCACGGAGAGAATGCAGACATACAGCAGCACTATTTACAGACATGCTTTGTTTCTGCCTTTTGTCTCTCAGGAGGCTCATGATATGCCAATCATTTCCCTTTGCCCTGATCTGTGCTTCAGATATGAAATCACAGATTATATTTATCCTTTGCCCTGTACGGTAAATCATATGTCCTTAAAAAACTAGATCTCAGTCTCAGATGTCAGACCAATATCCAGCAGCTGAATATCATTTAGATTTTAACTCATTTATCAGCGTCAACTGCAATGTTATGTTTAATTTCAACATTTGTTGACGCATATTAGGGATCAATGGTAACATTTAAAACCTCCCTATTTAACATGTTTAAATAATTAACACTTGTGAAATGTTTATAACACACTATTATGTGGTCGTAAGCAAATATAAGCACATTTGTAAGCTTTGAATAGTATTATAAATAGTTAATTAATGCTTAATAACGCAGTGTAAAATTGATGTATGCCTACACTAAAACAAATCTCAGTCTCTTACAAAGCAATACACACAAAATATGTATAATTTATAGAAAGGTTTAAAAGTGCTATAAATATGTTAAGAAAATCCAATGTTATATTGTGTCAGCATCATGCTTTTATTAGTTTATACACCAGTTATTGGTGCATAATCAATAAATGAGAAGGATGTATGCATGCTTGCAAGTACACACACACACACACACACACACACAAACACATATACGCTCTCTTCTTTCTCTCTCTTCTTCACTTGTCGGAGGTTCAGTGGGCCCTTTATTATCCACTTCCTGCACAGCGGTCAGCTGCTTCCTATCTGGCGCCACACCAATGAGTGACCGTTGGCCCCCCATCACCACGATAACGCTATGAGGGGGGTCAAAAGCAGAGGGGGAAAAAAATGAGAAATGTCGATAGGAAGAAAAGGGACATTCCTGCTTTCAAAGTTAAATAGGTTTGCGGAAATTGCAGAGTGATTTTGCAATGCAGCAGGCGCTTCAGCCATAAAAGGTGTACGATTGTGTCACCGGATCACATTGGATACTGGCTGGAAAGTCCCTTAACCCCAATAGAAAACAGCATCATTAAGTCATCACTCATATTTGATGCCATCCGTTTTAAAAACATACAGGATGTAATCTTATTAACTTGTCTTCAAAACATAAAAAATTGCAAGACAGATTATGAGACTTCCTGGAGGGATTTTATTCATCGTGAAAGTTAAATCACGAGTCAAGGCGTCTGCTTTGGCTGTAAGGCAAGAATTTCAATTTCATCATGAATGGCGCGGACATGTACGGAGAGAGAGAGGGGGAACCAGTTCAAAGTGAAATCCCGATCGATTCTGAGAAAAGATACGGAGATCCAGATGACTGAAATACAGGAGGAGTGTGCTGGAGGGGGTGAGTAGATGTGAGAGAAAAGAAAAAGATGAATATAAAGAGGAGAGGGAGATGAAGGCACAGGGAGAGGAGAGATCGAGAGATCTGACAGGGGGGACAGCTCTCTTTCATAAAGAGCATTGAATATGAGCCTCAGTCTGTCTCCCCAGGGGATGTGGCCTGGTTTCTCTTATCCCAACACACACACACAAACACACACACACACAAACACAAAAAAGAGCTGTCAGTAGACGCTAACACTATAGTAACGAAGAGCACACAAACTAAATATTTGCTTCTGAGCATTCAGATACACATGAAAGACAAAGTAGGTGGAATGTACTGTTAATTCAAACAATAATGCCCAGAGCTGTTGCTGTTCCTTCCCCCTGTGTACATATGGGATTAACAAAGACTTTGATGCAAACTTTAGGACAAAAACACTATGAGCATCAACAGTCAGACTTTGGTGCAACAGCAAGGGCTCCTGAACTGATAGCAAGCTCAACAGACTTCAAAGCTCACAATAACATGCTTCTATCAGCAGACTCCATCCATGATTGGGTCGCACCAGCTATTCCTAAATCCATTCCTAAATTTGTGTCCTTTAACTACTAACTAAGTAACTACTAGCTAGTTTCAAACCATGCATTATATTACTGAACTGGGTTGCACCATACAACTGTAATATAACTTCTAAGAATTAACAGTTTGGGGGCTTTACTTGGTTTAATTTATATGCAACTGCATTTTTTTGGAGAAATGTGTTTTAAGGTTAGTAGTATTAATGCAGTTTAGAATAAGTGGGGAATATCAGATTATGCTAATCTAACCAACTCTGTTTGAGTTATGTATTTGTTTAAGTAATTTTAGATCTACCCAGTTTATATTCATCATTAATCAAGTGTCATGTCAGATATTCAATAGTATCTCTTTTCCTATTCAATTTAAACATGGTGACATGGTAGCACGTTTGTTTTATTTGGTGGTTCAATTAGCGGTGTACAGGTTGTGCCTAGCATGACAGAGTTATAATATATAGCAGTGTTAGCAATTCCAGATGAAGAATTTCCTTTAGCACACCAAATGCTAATCAAGCTTTATATTGTTGAATTCTGTGATCTATGCTGCGGTGGCCGACAGGGCGAACGCCCTGCAACTTAACGAAACACACGCAAATAGACAAAACACAAGCTAATTAAGAAAACATCTTCATTAATTTGACACGTTTAACACATGCAGAGCATTTAGCAGACGTGCTGCAAATATAGAAACAATGCAAAAAGAAAAGCACACAAACCCCAATAAAAAGTATGACAAATAAAGGGGGCGCTAAGTGGAACAGCTAGATTTTCGACCCCAGAGTGAGAGAGAGAGAGAGAGAGAGAGAGAGAGAGAGAGAGAGAGAGAGAGAGTGGCACGTTCAATCTCAAAAAATTATGTTTCGATAGTTTGTTGGCCCGTGTTGGCCACCGTACTATTTACCCAGATACTGACTGTGATACGTTATCATGTTTTCTTGGTATTTCCTGTCCTTAAAATTCCTTTCAGGCTAAAAGTCATAGCTGAGAAGGAAAATGCACTGCCAGCACCCTAGGGGTTGGCTGGATGGATTATCATTACCAATGGAGGTACATCCTGTTGACTGTGCTTTCACCTGTTTTTTTCTGTCTTCACTGAAATAATAGCCCACTATTTAAAAACAAAAGGTATATTATACAGAAAAAATGTATACAGCATAGACAGCCAATGACATCCACAATTATGTATAATAAGATAAAAAGATACACACAAACTTATTGTACATCTAAAATGCAGGGGAAGACAGAGCCAGCTGAGCTGCAGCCCCCAGTGAGAAAAACATCATCTCTCTTACTGCTTCCCTATTCTCTTTCATCTTTCAAACTTCGAAACCCAAACTCTAAGAAATACAGGACTCAAAATAGTAATCACAAAGTAATTTCTTTGTATTAAATGTAGCGCATTTGACATTTTGAGTGCAACTAAACTGCAAATAGAGGCACTGATGTAACTTTGAAAAATACATCACCAGTCCGCTTGGTGCCTCAGGAACTGCATTTACAGCAAGTATTGTGCTATTAAATGTGTAAGTCTAGAGGACAGACATTTAGAATTACTTTTCAGGTGACCTAAGTTCAACCAGTAAGATTACTTTGCTGTTTAGAGTAAAGACCTCAGTTTGAACTTGAACCATGTTCTAGATGTACTGTAACCACCAGAACCCAAACTTAACCAAACTGGAATTATATTGATAAATAATGGACATAAAGTCAGTGACTTTATGTCACTGATTGTGGATCCTACTTCAGGGTTGGAAAAAAATCCACAATAAACAACACAACAATAACCTTAAATACATGTGATTAGTTGTAAAGGGGCCAAATATGAACCAAGCATTATGTATTTTCTTGTAAACAAAGTCATTTTACTTTGGCAACACTTCAGCAAGACAGGCACAGACTGTGGACTTGCTGTTTTTGTTTCTCTCTCTGTACCTTATTCACCTTACTTATGTCCTCTCTGAGAAAAAAAATCGCATTTCCTCCTCCTATTTCATTTGTTTGCTTTTGAGGAGTAAACAAAATATAACAGTTTTGCTTTTGGGTAAGAGGCAAAGAGAGATGTCACTGAACATTTGAGACAAATTCAGAGAGCTGTCATCGTCATGGAGATCAGCAGAGTGACACACAAAGTGCTATATAAATAAAGCTTCACTTCCTTGCATAAATACTCAAGCACTGATCTGCACACACATATACACATGCACGACTTTCACACACACACACACACACACGCAGACACACACTATTGAGAGACTCCAGCTTTACTTTCAAATGTAAAAGTTTTAGCCACATTCCAGGGAATACTAAGCTGAGAAAGAAAAACATACTCTCCTGACAAAAATAGTGAAAAAGAAAAAGAAAAAAAGAAAAAAGAAAATCATAAAAGTCTGGCACCTGCAAACAAATCACTCCCTGAAGACACAATGTGACTTTGTAAGATTTTTCTTTTTGAAGATAGAAGTACGCAAAAGATTTTTGATGAATCATTTAGTTATTTTGTGACATCGGTTTATCATCAAGATGCAAACACTAAGAAAAGCATCCCAATGTATGCCACTGTGGCTCTGCAAGAGGCATTATAATACAAACCCCACAGCCTCTCTTCCAGTAATAAACAAGTTGGTAGTGCACTGTCCTGTAGTGGTAGCCTTTTAGGTTTTAAGATTCCACACAGCAAAAAACAAAGGCAGCAAAGTAGTCTCATAGTGTATTGACCATAAGAGGCAACCAATACACATTAATTGACAACTGTCAAAACTACAAAAGCAGAAGAATGCCCGTTGTGACAACAGCAGTTTTTTGCATTTCATGAAATGAACCAGTTTTTTTCTTCCGCATCATGTGTGCATTCATTGGTCCCTGTGTGAAGTGTGAACTCCACCTTTAACAATGAGAACTAAGACATATTTCCATAATACAACTAGATTTAATGGCTATAGCTGAAATTGTTAGATCAAAATCTGTTTTCAAGTGAAGACCCTTCGAATGTAACAACTAAATCCTGCAGAGTGGTTGCATATGTCATTTGTAGTCTTGACCGTTGTATAACTATTTAAACCCTAAACTAACAGTGTTCTTAATGTGTGTGTGTGTGTGGGTGTGTGTGCATGTGCTCGCTCCTAGTGCCTCATGAGAAGGATTACGTTGCTTCTACACAGCATCCTCTTTCTTTTCATAGCCAGAGGAAATTGTAGGAACTGACACAAACATTGCGTTTTCCACAATCACAGGCTTGTTTATTAATGCTCTTGTTTTACCATCTATCCTACTGTCTCAACACAAGTGTTGCCATAAAGTCTTGCTGCAAGTTCATTGGCTAAGGCAGCACATGCCTCGAACCAATAAGCGTGGGGGACAGGTCTGTGGACTGGTGGCCTGCTGAAACTACTTGGCGACTGAATCCTCTTGGTATGCCAATTCATGAGCATACACACACACACACACACACACACACACACACACACACACACAAAGAAGGCAGATGAGGGGAAGTGGGACAAGTCCTGCATACAGAGCAGGCAGATCTGTCTCACAGAGGAAGACATATTGAAAAAAGGGTTAAGGAAATATGACATCACAATTATTACTACTGATTACTTGACTCTGTGTGTGTCTCTGTGTGTGCGCTCTGTCTTCCGTCTGCTTGGTCTCCTCCCATCATCATTCTCCTCTCATCACACCATACTAATAGACTCATCTACAGTGAGGAAAATAAGTATTTGAACACCCTGCTATTTTGCAAGTTCTCCAACTTAGAAATCATGGAGTGGTCTGAAATTGTCATCGTAGGTGCATGTCCACTGTGAGAGACATAATCTAAAAAAAAAAATCCAGAAATCACAATGTATGATTTTTTTACTATTTATTTGTATGATACAGCTGCAAAAAAGTATTAGAACACCTGAGAAAATCAATGTTAATATTTGGTACAGTAGCCTTTGTTTGCAATTACAGAGGTCAAACATTTCCTGTAGTTTTTCACCAGGTTTGACACACTGCAGAAGGGTTTTTGGTCCACTCCTCCACACAGATCTTCTCTAGATCAGTCAGGTTTCTGGGCTGTTGCTGAGAAACACGGAGTTTGAGCTCCCTCCAAAGACTCTCTATTGGGTTTAGGTCTGGAGACTGGTTAGGCCACGCCAGAACCTTGATATGCTTCTTACAGAGCCACTCCTTGGTTATCCTGGCTGTGTGCTTCGGGTCATTGTCATGTTTGAAGACCCAGCCTTGACCCATCTTCAATGCTCTAACTGTGGGAAGGATGTTGTTCCCCAAAATCTTGCAATACATGGCCCCGGTCATCCTCTCCTTAATACAGTGCAGTCGCCCTGTCCCATGTGCAGAAAAACACCCCCAAAGCATGATGCTACCACCCCCCATGCTTCACAGTAGGGATGGTGTTCTTGGGATGGTACTCATCATTCTTCTTCCTCCAAACACGGTTAGTGGAATTATGACCAAAAAGTTCTATTTTGGTCTCATCTGACCACATGACTTTCTCCCATGACTCCTCTGGATAATCCAAATGGTCATTGACAAACTTAAGACAGGCCTTGACATGTGCTGGTTTAAGCAGGGGAACCTTCTGTGCCATGCATGATTTCAAACCATGACGTCTTAGTGTATAACCAACAGTAACCTTGGAAACGGTGGTCCCAGCTCTTTTCAGGTCATTGACCAGCTCCTCCCGTGTAGTTCTGGGCTGATTTCTCACCTTTTTTAGGATCATTGAGACCCCACGAGGTGAGATCTTGCATGGAGCCCCAGTCCGAGGGAGATTGACAGTCATGTTTAGCTTCTTCCATTTTCTAATGATTACTCCAACAGTGGACCTTTTTTCACCAAGCTGCTTGGCAATTTCCCCGTAGCCCTTTCCAGCCTTGTGGAGGTGTACAATTTTGTGTCTAGTGTCTTTGGACAGCTCTTTGGTCTTGGTCATGTTAGTAGTTGGAGACTTACTGATTGTATGGGGTGGACAGGTGTCTTCATGCAGCTAACGACCTCAAACAGGTACATCTAATTTAGGATAATAAATGGAGTGGAGGGGGACATTTTGAGGCAGACTAACAGGTCTTTGAGGGTCAGAATTCTAGCTGATAGACAGGTGTTCAAATACTTATTTGCAGCTGTATTATACAAATAAACAATTATAAAATCATACATTGTGATTTCTGGATTTTTTTTTTAGATCATGTCTCTCACAGTGGACATGTACCTACGATGACAATTTCACACCCCTCCATGATTTCTAAGTGGGAGAACTTGCAAAATAGCAGGGTGTTTAAATACTTATTTTCCTCACTGTATGTCAGCAAGTTTTTCTCTCCTTCCCCTGCTTCTGTCTCCATATTGCTCTGCCTTGTTCTCATTTTTACTCCAAATTGTTTATTATCAGGGCCCAAATCTTCCTAACTGCTTCTCCATCATTCTCCTCCCTCTGTTCTGCACAGTCAGTAGCTCCTTTTAAGATTTTTTTTTCTAGTCTCACTTTCTCTTCTTCTTTCTATCCCCCTCTTCCTACAGCAGCTTCTTCATTTCCTCCTCTCCTTTCCTTACCTTCCTGTTCCTCTCTAGGCTTGCATATTGCTTCCAACTGACAGAGTAATTAGTTTCTCTGGGCTGGCGATCAGCCTGTATTCCCACAAAGGATAACACATTTATAAATCAGCAGTGTGCTCATTTAACTTGTACTCTCACTAATAAACACAGCTCAATGTGTTTACATGCAAGGTTTGATCTGTGAAGGATGCAAAGATTGACATAGAAATTAGGAAAAAGATGAAAGTGTTTAAGAAGTGATGTAGCTAAATAAGATGGCAGGAGGCTGAGGTCCATCAAGACCACAACCACTCGCCATATAAACAGTTTTTTACCTTCGGCCACTAGCCTTATCAACAAGACCGGGAAACCACCCTGACTCTCTCCAAACAACACATACAAATTCCTTGTATGTATGAAAGACGTACTTGGCAATAAACCCTTTCTGATTCGGATTCGGATTAAACCACACTTGTTATTATCACCAGTAAGCACAGGGGTTGCCACATCAACCAGGACTAAAACCTACAACCATATAAGGGCAAATTTTGCTTAAGAAAAATCCATTTGGCTGGTATTTATCCTTTCTTTGGTAATAAAGCAGCAATAAATGTTATTGTTATCCATTAATAAATGTTTAGTAAGTTTAGTAAAGGATTTTAACAATTTGTAAACCCAAAATGTATTCTTGTTAATGCCTAATAACATAACTGATCTCTATAGCAAATCCAAGTAAATTATGTACAAAAAAATGATAAAGCCATTAGTGTGTGTGTGTGTGTGTGTGTGTGTGTGTGTGTGTGTGTGTGTGTGTGGCACCATTTGTTTGGGAGAGGAGGACACTTTTGAAGCCAACTGCCAAAATGGGATAGATGCTATTTTCAAATTCTTGTAAAAGGTTTCATTTATCCTCCTCATGCACCAGATGGGTAGGTTCGCCTCGTAGGACAATACCGTGAGTCATAAAGTTTCGACAATCACAAGAAAGTATTTGAGAGTCAATTTATTGCACCTTTCTTTGTGCCATGTCATGGCACTCAGTAAAGATTGAACAATTGAAGTATTTAAGTGCAGCTTGGTCCAGGTTTGAGTGGTTGGTTTCCAAGACAGAGCAACGCCTCTGTGCTCAGTGCCTATTCTCTTTTTATCTAATCTCTGAGTAGGCAGCAACTTTCCTTGTTGAAATCTCACTTTTGTAACTCTGGCATCCTGTATATTTTTGCTGTGACATTTACTGCTTTTTATAGATGAGATTATTAGACACGGTAACAAACAAACATACACACACTGCCTCTCAGATTGCGTGGGTGTTCTTTGCAATCTTGCCACTCTATGTGCCTCTCTTAGTTTGATACATATCAGCTATTACGTAAAGATGCTGACTGCCTCACTGTGCAGGGAGCAGTCCTGTGCTGACTGGCTGACTGAAATGTCAAGTGCTGTCAGAAGAACAGTTTCATCAGATACTGCAGAGCAGCAGTCAGAGTCCTGCCTGGTCAGATAGAGACTGGGTCAAAGAAGTTTCTGTGTATACTTTATTCTGTGTGGAGCTTTAGGTGGGTGGTTCACAGAATTGGGACAAACCATGTAAGGTATACTGTAAGTGTCATTTGCAGAAAACTCTGCTCTGTTGACTTTTGTGTTGTAACTTTAACACACAGAAACGTGTGCTGCAGATGTCAACAATCACTACTGAAAAACATTTTGACAAAAAACGTGCTCCTATGTCACAGGGCTGGGAGAGAGTACAGAGAGTCCAACAAACAGAAAAGATAAAGGTCAGATGACCATCAAGCACGGTATGTCTCCCACTCTGTCTGTCCCAAATGTCAAGCAGACAGCCAACATATCAGAACACAACAGTGATTTTGAAGAAAGTATTGTAGGCAAACTAATGGCCTGGTGTCCTTGGAGGTGCAGTTTTATAGTTAAAACTGCTGGATGTCACAAAAACGTAGGCTCTAAACTGGCTTTACGATTAAAGGTGCCCCATGGAGTTTTTAATATAAGTTACTTTTACATTTCCTGTTTCTCACTAAAACTATCTTTTAACATCCTTTTTGCCATTGCGCACATTCAAAAGAAACTTGGGACCCACTCATAAAAACATTGCCCCACAGCACTACTACACTTCAGCAGTAAAATCTTCAACCATAAAATACCTGCAGTTTAAAAAGGTACCAAACTACATTAACACTGTAAAATGTTGATAGAAGTTAAAATAAAAAGTTGATAATTGGAATGCACTGTAATTAAAACATGTACGTATAAAATGTGATAATTACTGGCATACAATGACAAATGTTAATGTTTACATTTGGAACACTCATTTGCTAAATGTATTTCACTGTAAGCACCCTCCTATTGTCCCATATTGAGGCTTTACAATAGCGTTCCTCAAAGAATAGCGTGCAGTGAAATAGTTTCCCCCCTGGTGCCTGTGTGTCTACTTTCCAGTCAATGTAGTTCAGGGGTGTGGCGAACAGGGATGGAGTAGTGTACAGGAGGAAAAGAACAGACACTGGAGCAGACAATGGCTTTGGCCTGCCTCTGCTATTTTGAGAGGCTCCCTCAACCTTTAGCTTCGCCCCAAACATCAGTCACCCGCCAATACTCATAAAGTTCATCTTTATCTAGTGTTCAGGATTTCTTGTGTATTGAAACCGCTTCCTGGATGCCGTTTTTGTCTCCCCGACCTGCTGTCATCCAAACAATGGGTTTTCTGGGCAAGGAGTAAATTCAGATTTGCTTTTGGGCAAATATTTTATTCCCTATGTACAATACCAGTACATGGATGTGACATTTATTTTATTCTCATTGTACATGAAAGTATGGACTTACCCTTCTGCTTGGTTCTGTGTCCAAAGTATCCACTTTGATAAATCTACAGTACACACACCAGCTGTGACAGCGCCATCAGCACAGGAAGCCTAGCCTTCCGATGACAGGAAGCAGCCCTCGCCATGGAGACAGCAGTCTGAGCTGGTGTCCTGCAGGTCAAATACAAGCACACGCAAAATGATACCATCTATGGAAAAGGTAGTGACTTACTGTAGAATCAGAAAAAAACTGATGAACAAAACCCTTCCCTGTTTAGCCGGTCCATAACCTTTAATCACTTGAGAGCGCACACACTTTCACTCGACCCTAAAGCCAAGCACAAAGCCTCTGTCGCTCCATGAGGAGGTGATGAAACAATCGTTATCCTCTCCAGTCCCATTGTCTTTTGATAATTCTTCCGTGAATCCCCACTTATTCCTGTCACATTTTAAACTGATGCCACAGCGGCACGTTGAACAGGATTGTTTTGAGAACGTATCTATCTTAATTTGCATTATTAAAGTGGCAGCTATACAATCACAGTCCCTGGTGTGCCCTTTCAAAATAATTGTATCATTAAAGAAGTTACGCTTTAATTTATCAGTGATTAAAGTTGACCAATATTATACCAGCCGATACACTATACAATAGCATACCATTATACATGCGTTCCTACATGTATATACAAGTTTTGAATCCACAGCCATATTTTGCTCATAGGAGCACAAATCACATATGTAGTGTACTTTTGCTCAAGGTGATCATTTCAATCAACAATTTACAACAACATTAAAAAATGTAAAAACTACCAGACTTATAATTGAAGAGTTGTAAAGGTTTATTGCTCAAAATTATTCTTTTAGTGAGTTTTAGGAGTATATTTTTTGAATACTAGCAGGGGTACATAATCCGTTCATGCAACCCCGAGAGTGAGTGTGTGTGTGTGTGTGTCATTCACATTACACACACTGTTTCCTACCGCACGTTTATGCTATGGCTCCTGACCCGAACCTTACACACACTTTCCTCACACTCCTTCCAAACCAAAATATTTACCTCTTTCTCCTCCTCCTCCTCCTCCCCTCCCTCCCTTTTAGTCACTAAATCCTCCCCTTCTACCTTTGTGCAGTAGTTGTACATAAACCTCTGCACATTAGCGTCAATAATGCGGTCAGAGTTGTTATTTGAGTGTTGTTTTGTGTATCCCAACAGGTAGCTGTGCAACCCAGCCAATCAGAATGGATCAGTAAGGGGTGTCTCAGGTCAGTATGAGTTAATAAGGTCAATTGATAGAAATTATTGTGGGAAAAACATGTTTACGTTTGTGCCGTGGAAAACACGACATAAAGCAAGAGGTTAAGACTGCGATGTGACAGCACAACGTTGCTGCATCAGGTCACTCTTCATGAAAACCAGCGGTATGCAGTGACATAACATAAACAATCAGACACAGACAGCTTTGTTCATCTTTATCTCCCACAGGAAGATTGTGAACAGAATGATACACCGCACCAAACCTCAGAGGCAGGAGTGTTTAAAGTGATTACACTGAGCAATATGGAAATGTGGAACGCAAGTAGGAAACATACAGTATATCCTCACTTGTGATTTTCTGCTAATGTGACTTAACTGATTAAACTGACAAATTATGTGTGTACTGCAAGCTACTGATACCCTACATGTGTCAAAATGAATGCAAGAAACTAAACCAATACATAAACGAGATTTAAAGCCTCTGAAAACTTGGGTTTAAGTTTTTCTCGACGACATTACATATTCATGACAAATTAAGCAACAATCAAAGTTAATGATAGGAAAGAACATCCCAAGTTATTATTCACTAATAAGTCAAGGGTTTAATCAGATTTGAGTTGTCACAGGCACAACAAAGCAAAAAACACTAATTGGTGCTTGGGAATAAACCCTTTTCCAACTTCAAACCAATAATAAAATCAAAAGCAAAAACATGACTAAAAGCAGAAATCTCTCGTGTGAAATAACCACATCTGTCTGAATTTTACGGCAAAAAAAAAGGTATAATTTCCATCACAATCTGTCCAGAGACCTTGCTTTGGACCAGTGTTTTGAGCAGCAGGCAGACCAGCTGATTCAACACCCTTTTACCCTGCCACTAGCAGTAAAATGACCTACAGGTTTCATTTCCACTGGCCATGAAACTATTATGTGTAACCTCAGTATGGGATGTCACTAATATTATAGGCATTAAGTGCCAAATAGCATATGCAAGCCTTTTATCTCCTCTGAACTCAAGTTACAAAACACATTGTTGACTAGATAGATTTCAGTGGAGAACTATTGAAATAACATGTTGACTTGCATCCATTACTGATTTTCTTTTCCATGCCTAAGTCTTCAGCTCACTCTTCTCTCTGTCTATGCCACTTCCTTTCTCCCTCCCTGCCTTCCTTTCCTTCTTCTAATCTCCCTAGCTGGTCGTGTTATATCCTGAGCACAGCATCCCAGTGGGCCAATAGATGGCTGGCTTAAGGGTGTTGTGAGGTCCCATTGTGCATCTACATAGCCCTCTTTCTTTTTGTGTCTGACTTATATCATCTCTTTCTCCTTCTCTTTTTGACAGCACCCTAAGACAAGTGTTCTGCTTCCTTATCAAGGACTCCTTAAACAGAAGGCTATGCAAGACACGCACACACGCACACACACACAGGTTAATACTTAATGCCAAATCATCCAATTAGCTGAGAAGTGAAACAGGAGATGAACGCATGTGAATAAGGTCTGCCAAATCCATGTGGTTATCCATCATGAGACTGTCATTTTTTTTAAATTAGAGACATAAAGAGAAGAAAAATGCATGTATTAATACACAAACGTAAAGATCCAATCAATCCAATAACCTTCCTGACAACTTCACATGGAGACATACAGGGTTTTCAAAATTGCACAAGCAACAGGTTCAAAGCATGTGAAAGGTTTTGTTGTTGTGCAACCCAGCCAATCAGAATGGACCAGTGAGGGGCGTCTCTGGCCAGTATGAGCCAAAAAAATCAATTGATAGAAAATTATTGCGTGAAAAACATGTTAATGTTGTAGCAAAATCGGTGGATGTCCTGTGGAAAACACAACACAAAGCAACAGGTTAAGACTGCGATGTGACAGCTTAACGTTGCTGCATCAGGTCACTCATGATGAAAACTAGCGGCATGCAGTGACATAACATAAACAATCAGACACAGACAGCTTTGTTCATCTTTATCTTCCAGGAAGATTGTCAACAGAATGATACACCGCACCAAACCTCAGAGGCAGGAGCAACATGGAAATGTGGGACGCAAGTAGGAAACACACAGTATAGTGATTTTCTGTTGCTAAGGTGATTAGCAATGTGAAAATTCTGTTTGTACTGCAAGCTACTGATACACTGTATCGACAGCATAATAAACTACTGTCCAGGGTTTACCAAATGTCCTGTGAGAAAAGAAATGGTGGGATGCTTTATTAAAAAGAAAAAACAGCTTTGATCATATCAGAACTAACACTCCAGGCAAAGAGCACAGGACACGAAAAGGCTCATTGTCCGCCTATACAAAGCATTTATGACAGCACACTGCTAGCTAGTGAAATTAAATAAAAAAATATATAAAACATATTTTCCCCTGGGAGTGTTTAATTGCACATTGTGCACAAATGTGTGTGCATTTGAAAATAATGGACATGGACAAGGCCAACTTAGCAGAAGAATCCCCGGAAAGTGTCCCTTTCTCTCTGCACTGAGTCAGGAAATGCACTGAGACAAGGCCCTATTGTCACGAAAAGCATGAACGAGGCGGCATAGTGTGTGTGTATATGTGTGTGTTTAAACACAACACTTTTGTCCTCAGTAATGCCATAATGTTATTAACATTGCAGTTATTTACTTTTTTTCTTCCACCATTTATGACACACCGCTCACCTGCGTCAACCTGCACTTCATACAGGCAAACATATACTGTATACACACACACACATTCACAATATGTGTGTGAAGAGTTATTGCACTTGTGAAATAATGATGTTGAACCAAATTGTCCTTGCACTAATTTGATAGGTAAATATTTGTTGTGTTATATAAGTGTCCTACATTTTAGGTCATGGAATAAGTCCACTATTAGAAGCATAGAGAGATTGATGAATGGATAAAAACGAATATAGGGACAACATCGCTCAGCTTGGATAGTTAAAAACCTGAGGAATGTTAGGAATTCCTATGTGTTTATGTCACAAGGGATTAGTGTTGTCAGACAAAGTTGAACCGTAGGTCATGGACAGCAAGCAAATGTAGACAGACGGAGGGGTAACATGGCGCCCTTTTTCATGTGCCAGGAAGGGCCAGTCGATCTTTGCGTAGTTAGGCGTGTAATCTTTTGTGGCTATGTTCTCAGATGTGGTGTGTCACTAGCTGACCAATAAAATGGCAGGAAAGGGTGCCAGCCTCAAAAACAAAAGATGATAAGGGGAAAGAGACAGATTCACAAGCAGAGGTAGGATGAAAGAAAAAAGGTATGTGTGCTGGAAGACAGGTAGATACCCCCTACTGTAGCTGAGGTAGGAGGATTAGACCAACAGGAGACGTAGGTGGGATTGATGGAGATCTCTGGAAGTTGATCGTTAGCACGTTATCCTATAAGCAGTTACAATCAGCACATAACCACATAAACGACTAAAAAAAGCTTTATAATTATACAGTATCATGTTTTTGTATATATATAGTGTTTATTAATAACATTTTCTATAACTGACTCATGAAGCATATCAAATATAACATCATATTAACAGATAATGAAATGTTTTTTTTTATAATTTTATATGTATAAACAACATATGTAAAGAGAAGTACTACTACTACTACTACTATTTCTACATCTAGTATAGACACATCTAACTGTATCTTCCTAAGCGTTTTTTTCTGTCTTCCTACAGTTTAGGTCTATGTCTGCTTATCCTTTCCCTTCAAAGTTTCTTTTCTCTGTCATTTTTCCATTCTCCAAACACTCCCACTGTCTATATGGGAAGATTGAGAAGAGGCTCCTGCTATGAACTAAAATGTGAGTGAGATAAAGTTTTTTTCTGGAATTGAAAACTATCGTCTGGGAGGTGGGGATAAGTTTATTCTTGTGTTTGCATGTGTATATGCATTTTTGTGTATGTGCACGAGTGTGCAGATAAAAGCTTACCTGGACTGAGGATTCAGAGGCCAAACTGGGCCATCTGGTCCCACAGCCTGGAACTGACTAGTCAGCATTAAGTAGGCAACTTTCCATCTCTCTATTTTTCTCTCCCTCTCTCCCCTCATGCACACACAAATCCACCCACGCACTGACAGACAGGCCTGGGCTCTGTGCGGTCTCAGTAGAACTCTGATGGCCTTTGTGAGGCAGCCATGCAGGATGCGACAGGCATGGCGCGCACGCTGTTCCACCATGACATGTTGGCTTTGTTATTTCTCCATTCAGGAGAGGATTTAGTGTCATCCTTCACCCTCTGCATGGAAAATGAAATTAAGCTTTGTGAGTCTTTTTCCAGGAAGACCTTTATGCCATGAGGTATAATAATTTATTGTAGAGAATTTGAATTTATTTATCAGTATGCAACAGGGAAGCCCATGTTGAGACAGTGTAAGGCTAAATGTTGGTTTGGATCAGAATGACAGGATTTGGTTGCACCAGCTATTCATAAAGCCACAGCTGAGTGTATGTTAATAGATACTAGTTAGCTTCAAGCTAGTGATTAGCTAAATTGGTAATGTCTTAGACAGTAAAAACTTTTGTGAAGTGTAAATCATTTTCTTAGAAACATCCAAGAACTCAAGACAATCAATTTCTTCCAAAAACTACAGTTTTAGGTGACCAAAAGACATAAAATCTTTGCCAATTGTTTGTGAATGTTGGTATGACTGTTGTATTTATATAAGCGTTTGTGTTTCAGAGTTTGTAGTATTCTATTAGTTAAATATGAGCATGGCATATCATATTATGCTAACCTAGCTAACATAAGGTCATTTAGCAAAACATTTTGTAATTAAAGGTGTGTGTTTGAAAATGTGTATATCATTTAATCTTCCTAGTTTCCGACGTTTTCAAGTGTTGGGCGTGTAAAAATATTATAACAACTCATTTCTATGTAAGAAGTAGTTTGTGTGGTTAAAAATTTGAATTCACTGATGTATAAATCTCGATTTGGTAAACACTTACACATTATAATGGGAAAGTTAAAAAAAAAAACTAATATGTTTGTCTCAAAACTATTCCAAAAGATATGATTCAAAATTGCAGCCTAATTTGCACTTCGGACAGAACTGGTTAAAGCAGTCATGACATTACAGGCCTACACAAGGATATTTACTTTAATAAATAGCAAACCAAAAATGTCATGTATTTTCTGAAAAAAATTCTTTATTAACTGGCTAACTTGTGAATCTTGCATCTATTCACCTTTAAAGATTAAGTGACTCCCAGTGATGAGCCCCCTGAACCAAATATACTCACCTGAAAGGTCACTTGTCTGCTTCCATTCAAATTCTTTAATTAAGGCTCAATAAATGTAAGGCAAGCAGTCACCCAGGGCCACGGTCTTTGCGCTGAACAGATCCCACTAGATTGTGAATGAACAGATAAGAGATACAGAGAAAATGAAATGGAGGCTAAATAATACCCTTTTATATTTTTCCAGACAGTCCTTTGAAACTAACAAAGAAAGTACCCATGAACAGTAGGGGCTATTCTATCAGCCCCTACTGTGGAAGAGGTGGTTTAGGCCACCTCTTCCACCTCAACCATTCATGTGAGCCATTCATATTCATGTCCATGTTATAAAAACAACAAAACCCTTTTATAATATCCAAAACAGCAGGTTACACAACATGTATCGACACACAGTACAAAACTAATATAGGAACCATATAGGAATAACAAGGTGAAAGACATTTGTCATCATGTCAAACAATAAATATGAGCTATCTAGAGCAGGTCGTCCCACCCCCACACACACACACAGTTCCACTTGACGACCATATGTGTCAAAAATGTTCAGTATTTTGTTCCCCAGTGTCAGATGAGAGCTGTTAGGTGACCAAGAGACATGCAACAACGCTCGTGACTCTGCTGCCTACCTTGTGCCACTGTACTTCACCTGGAGAGCATCTCAGATGAACAAACATTGGGCAAAACATGGTGATTGGTATGACAACATGAACAATTCTAAAAGTGATTTACTTTCTTCAAAATGCCACAGTAAATTAGTCCCTACAGAGAAATCCGCTGGACAGAACGGCTGGTTGGTAATCTCTGACCCTGTTTACACCTGGTTTTAAAGTCTTAGGCAATTGGATCACAAGAAGACAACGCTAAATACAAGTTTAAACAACCACCAAGATGCATTAAACCACTTGGAAAGGTGGTTTGACCACATATCTTTTGTAGTGTGAACACAAAGCCATCCTAGTGCAGTAACAACAAAATATGTCATCAATGCAAGACGTGAGCACACCAACGCTCTGTAACATGCCCATTTGACGACGAATTGGACAAAATATTGCGCAACCCTTAATCATTTTTCTGTATGGAAGGAAAAGTGTTAAATTCTGCTGACAGCGATCTCTCCAGCTGCACTGAAACACTACTGCTACAGTGACTGTGAGAGTGTGGATGTAATAACTGTACCTTCTGGCGGAAATGATGTGGGCAGAAACAAAATCCAAACATGAGCAATCAGTTGGAGACGCATGATAGACACAGGTGTGAACGGAGATGTGTCTCAGCTGTCCACTTATGTTCGGCTCACTGAAGCGCATTTTAAAACCAAGTGTTAACAGGGCCATAGTCTTGCTTCAGGACACTTCAGCAGTCTTCTGATTTAAAGGGTGCCTTCCGAACGTTTATATTTTGCATCTATGTCAGTTTAATATGCATAATTTTTGTGCTTGTCATATTTTACCAAAAAAAGAAGAAAATGCTCTATTTTTGTAACCACATTACAACAGGTTCACAGCGCAGGTATGTCTTATTTTTGCAACAACATGCATGTTATGTATATTCAAACCCAGTGCCACAACTGTCATCAGTCAGTCAAGGATTTTCAAAACAGTCTAAGTATTGCAAAAACTCTTGTGTATCTTCTTTTCTGGAATCTTCTAGTATTTCAGACTAAGCTTTGTATAATTAACATTTAATATGTCCATGCTGACCTAGTTTCTCTATACTGTTTGCTCTGCTGGGGTTGACCCAAGCTTTCATGTCCTCTTAGTTACACAATGTTATGCAAACTTCTCTTACGGAAAGGGCCTCAGTGGTGACATCCTGTGCATTAGACATTAGCAAACAGTGAAAATGAACAGCCTTAGTGCAAAGGACTATGAGAAAGTCATCCCTCTTCAGTGGTTCATTAGTTTGGTCAGGCACCAAAAGGACCACAAAGGTGGATATGACAGCAAGACAACACACGTCTTAGAGCTCTGAGACATTTTTCTGTTTAACCACCAGGACACCCAACCCCAGCTCCATCACAGCTCAGTTTAATCTCATCAGAGCTTCCTGTTCCTGTTCCTGTATTATGTTATTGAGAGAAGGATACAATTCAATTCAATTCAATTTTATTTATAGTATCAATTCATAACAAGAGTTATCTCAAGACACTTTACAAGGACCCAACAGTTCTAGTAGTTTCCTCCAGAGCAAGCAACAGTGCGACAGTGGCAAGGAAAAACTCCCCTTTGGGAAGAAACCTCGGACAGACCCAAGCTCTTGGTAGGCGGTGTCTGACGACCGGTTGGGGATAGAATGAAGAGTGGCAATAACAGTCCCAAAAAAAATAAATAAAAATAATAGTAGTTTGTAGTAGTTCTTTGTAGTAGTTCATGGCATAGCAGGGCACTGTGTAGCATTACAAGGCACAGCAGGACGTAGCTGGGCACCGCAGATCGTGGCAGGGAAGGGAATGTAGCGGGACCATGGCGACAGCTGCAACCATGATTCTGGAGCCTCCCTGATCCGAGGAAACATGCTGGGAGAAAATACACTAACTACATCTTTCTAGATGGGTGTGGAGAATTCCCAATGGCTTAAGATAATGTGCAGGGAATCACATCAAGATAGAAGACATTTACAGGCAGGAATCATTGCTCCCTGGGGATACAGTGTAGCTGTATTCTATAGCCATACTTAAACAAAAGGTGGCACATTTTTTATCTACATCAATCAAGGTGTTTTTGTCTGCTGCTTTTTTATTTTTCCAAAAGCCAAAATATGCTATATTTCTTTAACAAAATTATCCTGTGGTTTTCAGTTCCCTCCTATTTCACTGCTCATCTTTTCTGAATAAAACATTGTCCTATTGCGATATCACACAGCTTTCCAGAATGAAAGGATTAATTGACAACATTTCTAATGCAATTCAAAACCTGCCACCAGACCCAGAACTTTTCACATCGTTGGCATGATAAGAAGATTGTGATACGTGTTTGCACTGTGCAATATTTTGAATCAAACAAAATCATTGTCCACAGTTATGTAATTTGACTTAGAACATGCTGGACTGAGAAACATCTACCACAGGAAGAAGACTGACTCACTTTAATTGTTTGCACCATAGAAGTTAAAAGACCCAAAGTCATGCCCTTCTCAAACTTGCCTTAAACGTGCCAGTGTAGTTATTTCATTGTTAAAAAATAGCCTGGTACATAATATTAAAGCAGACAAATTTCAGACCTAAGCACAGCAGTGGATATAACCTACTATCATAACTCTGTTTTAATGGAAAGATCCTGTGTCCCACAATGTCTTTACATAAAATGGATAAGTACAATGAAGATGTCTTCCCAGAGGTAAAATGGGACTCTTTATTACATTACTGTTAAACAGAAAAATACAGTCCAGATGGTGTGAAGTATAATGCTGTGATTTATGTATAATCAGGATAAACACATCATTCACTCAATTTGTCAAGAAGAAGAGATCTAGGCCAACACATCTTGGCAACTACAGTGTGATGATGTTGTTCAATATCATATCAGCTTACTCGTAAAAAGGTACATTAGCATAACACAACTCATCACAAAGGAAATAAAGTTCTAACTACAAAGCAAAGCAAACAGGCCACTTTTAGGGAATCAAATAACTGGAGTTGAAGATAATGAGCAGAAAAGGCATGCAGCTTGTTTTCAACCATATTGGGTGAGCAGATGCAGGTGAGTTTTAGCTGGTGGTAGATAACGATATCTATTTCAAAAGATGTCAAGTGTAACAAAGAAACCACAGGGCATTAGCACCCAACTATGCAGTCCCACTCTTCTCTACAGACTGTTTTAGCATCTTTCAGCTCATTGTTTTGGCTTAAACAGCTTTGCTGTTTTTATTCTGTCCTAACTGCTACCATCAGCGTTGTTTCCAGTTGTTAGCTACTAGCTAGTGAACATAGTTAAGCATTTAGCAGCTAAAGAGCCAGATATTTCCCTCCAACCCGGTTCGTGAAATGTTCATGTTATTTTGATCTATTGATTCGTCAACAGGGACACGATTTTTGCATTAATTTAATGGTGGTTATCACCAATTGGGAACGTGACCATGAGACTCGGCTGCAGCAGCCCGCTCTGGGGGACAACAATGGCCGCTGGGACACGATCAGCGGCTACAACAATGGGACATTGTGGTTAGAAAAATAACCACAGGAACCGTCCCACGCAGGAGACAACGACAACAATTGGACGGTTGTGGTTAGGAGAAAAGGAACGTGGAAAAGAACTGACACAAGTGGGACACGATTCCCGATCCCTGGGGTAAAAGTCCTGTGTTGGTTGACCCATCCACCACCCCCAACCAACCTCTCTAATCGGCTTTTCAGTTATTCAATACTGCTCACTGCCGTAATCGTGCTGTTATCACGAAAGATGCTTTCCATTAAAATATATTAGTTTAAAATCAGTGCTCACCACCACAAAAAAAACAAACAAGAGAATTGTGTCCCTGTACACGAATCAATAGTTCTTATATATTATTATATAGAATATATTTTTAAATAACCATTTCACAAACTGCCATGATACTGGGCTGTTCCCTAGTTATAATAGTTAAAAAGAGATCAAAAACGAGCAAAAAGGAGATACATTTAGGAAAAAAGTAGGAGTTTTTTTTTAAAATGGTGTCAGCTTCCTAAAGGTTTGCATAGAACACGCTATGTGACCGAATCACAGAGTAACTTACAGAATGCAAAAGTCACAGAAAGGTAGGTTTCAGTTGGTGCTGGCCCATAGCCAAAACAAGTCAGAATGTTATGTTATGCAATCTAAATATTTTAAATAATTGCTATATGTGATGTGAAATGCAGGGAAGGATAGTTAGCATCTGACTTATTACTACTCATCTTCTCAGTCATGGCCTTGTGTTTATTTACCTACCTTAATAGGTAGACTGCATGTGGCTCCAGCTTTAGCTGTCATTTCAGGTTTGTACATTTAATGCACCTGAGATTGGCATGTTGCTGCAGACTTTCAGCCTTCTGTAGCCAAGTAAGTCTCTCTCCCTCTACACATGCATGTGGGGTTTCTGGGCTGAGTTTGCTTAACCTGCTTGAACTACAGCATTTTCTCAGGACTCAGCTTCATCTCGGGGCTTATCTGCCACAAAACCCTGACCGCACGCTGTGGAAAATTCCCTGAACCCAAATGTGACAGACGGCCCTGAGAGACAGAAGCGTAGCGAGAGAAGAAGGGGTTGGTTGTGAATAAAAAGCAAGCCTACTGTGTGTGACACATGACATTCAAAGACAGAATAGGAAGAAAAAAGGAAAATGCTACAGCCAGGATAAAGGAAAGACATGGGAAGAAGGGAAACTACTGATGCTGGTTTTGTCTCTACTGTTCCGTATTCTACTTTCCTACTCATAAGAATTAATAAAAGACCTTTCTTTTCAATGAGCAAGCATTAAACCTGTGATTTAAACTCTGATTTCAGGTGTCATTCTGGATAGTGTTGTGTTAGTTTAAGTGATTGACATAAAGAAAGCTGTGGAATCTGGGACAAAAGGAAACATAACAATTCCAGGTCGAATCAGCCTTTCTGTTATCTGCATCTCTCTCATACACACATTCACATACCCTTACCAAACAGGAAATCAAATACTGTGTACATTTATAATTAAAATACATAAAAAGATAACATTTTACAGACTTATTGCATTGGGGTTTGGCCAAAACAGAGAAAATGGCTGTGTATTGGCTGTGTCCAACATATATCAATGAGAAGGCCATCTGCAGGAGGCCTATCACATCCCTGCAGCCGGCATGAAAATAGATCCTTCACAGAATAGATATTCTGGTGGGGTAGATATTGCAGTTTCCTTGTGGCTATAAAATGGAAGGATGCTCTATTTTCATTATTCCCTGTGCCCGATAAGTGAAATGAAAGTTAAATGCTTGGTTTGGCTGAAGCCAACAGCGCTGTCCTCAAAGTCACGTACAGCGGGGAAAGACCTGCTTCTATGAGCTTTTTCCTTCTCAATGAAACATTCACAAGAGGGGGAGATGAAAGATAAATAAAGAAAAGGAAACGGAGGAAAATCAAATAGTTGCTGACTTACTATGTTCCTATTCTGTTTGTAAGATGTGTGTGTGTGTGTGTGTGTGTGTGGCCTTAGACCTCTTAACCTGACTTGTGGGTGGTATCCATTTCATCACACGCTATGTTCTAGGAAGGCACAAGAGCTTGTGTGTGTGTGCGTATGCAATCATGCAGCGTGACACAGCACAATACCCATTCCCTAGTCAAAACACAGAGGGTGGGACACACACACTGCCTCTGTGGTAAATGTCACATACACCTCACTAGGGAGACGTGATTTTACACACTCGCATTACAAATAGGGCACGTCCCTCCTGTACCATCTTTTCCTATGGGGCAGAGTGCAACGCCTACATGTTCATATGCATGCATGACACACTGCATTAAGACATGATGATTAGCAAGGTGAGGAGACATGTTTAAGATAATTTTTGGGGCATTTTATTCTTTTATTTTGACAGGACAGCCATAGACATGAAAGGGAAGAGAGGGGGAATGACATGCAGCAAAGGGTTGCGGGTCAGAGTCAAACCCGGTTGGTCCGCTAGGTCAAGTAGTAAACCTCCATATATGGACGCCTGCTCTACCAACTGAACTATCCAGGCGCCTGTGAGGAGACATGTTTAATAGGAGACAAAAAGGGGAGGGGGAGTGTGCTGAAAAATGCAAGATCAGAATCAGGAGGAAGATGAAACAAGCGGCTAATGGTGGTTGTGGTCGGCAGATTTTGATCATTACTTAAACGATTGTTTGAATATAGCATATACTGGCTGCCCAGTCACTTAAATTAGCTACTCTAATGATGTCACAAAGAGTCGTAGCTTTGTGACATCATTCTAAATTGAGATTTAGTTTTTTTTGAAGAAAGAATAAATTAACAGTCAACATGTGATTGTACTGTATCATATGTGTACCAGATTTAACATGATTTCAGTAGTACTTTAGTACCGATTAAAATATCCCAAAAATGATATAGCCTTTACATTTGGTACACACATTCACGTCTCCTTCACGATAAACTTTAATAACTGTGATGTCTTTTCATCTCGCAAAAACCTTCAGGTCCCAATTTGAACTTGTCCGATACTTTGTTTTATGAAATACCTGATGAACTAATGACATTACCATCAGCCTCAGCTGTACTACGTGTTTAGTGCTAATTAGCAAATGTTAGCATGCTAACTTCAGTCAGACAGTCAAACAGTTCACTCAGCTGACTTGCCGACATTCCTATTCCTCTCTGCAAACAAGTTGTCAAACTACCACACGAGACAGTTTGTCATTTATTCACATTGCATGACGTAAAACATTTAACAGATCAGACTGACCAGGTGATCAGATCTAACAGATAACACCTGCTGATAACAATATGAGCAGACCCGTTTACTTGGACAGACCCAGAATCTGACATCTATCTTTTGCTGACATTGTGTCAGAGATACAATGAAGATTTACAGCATTCCACAGATAACAATGACGTTTTAAAGTGCCCATTAAAACACACTGACCTACATGTAGCATTTATATAATGTCTATATAATGTGTGTGAATTAAAAAAAAAAAGTGGTTGCATGCCTTCTTGTCAACATTGCTTGATGCAGGACACAAACCTGCAAAACTTTAAAAAGAATGTTTAGGATTAAGCTAACTTCATAATTTGTCCTCTTGACTTCTACTTTTGAAATGGGCCAATAAATAGTTTCCTGCCTTATCTGTTTTAACCTTCCCCGTCTGCACTTATGCCCTAACACGCACTACTTAATGCATTTCAATATTGCAAAAAGATTCTACTAATAAGTATATATGCATATTACATTGTTTTGCACTGTGATATATTTCCTCTTTTCTTGACATTTCTATTGCATTTTTGCTTGTATATTCATCTGTATTGTTCCACTCTTTGTATTTTATAAATGTGACGTAATTACGGGCTCCAATAATCCGAGAGGGTAGGAGCAGAAACTTATCATTGAAATTCCTAAGAGTTGCTGACAGAGGCTGATGAATGTCAAGATTAACTACAAAAGTGTATCCACGTTTCTCCAATCCATTTCTTTCCCTCCTCCCTCAGTGTTTGATCGTGATGGTCTTCACCTCAGTGAAGAAGTGGTAGGAATCCTTCCCTCCTTCCCTTCCCACGCCAGAATTCTTCATCCCTCCAAAGGGCAGGTTCAGATCTCTCACCAGCCAGCAGTTGGTCCACACCATACCTGCCTGTATCCGCCTGGCCACCCGGTGAACCTTCCCAACGTCCCGGGACCACACCGTGGCCCCCAGACCGTAACGCACGCCATTGCCCTTGGAAATAGCCTCATCCTCTGTGTCGAATGGGCTGACGCAGGTGACAGGGCCAAAGATCTCCTCCTGCATGACGCGGGAGCTGTCAGATATGCCTGAGATGACGGTGGCTGGCATAAAATAGCCCTTGGCGTTGCGCTCAGGGAGTTCCAGCTGGTCAACTCCCTCGCCACAGTGGACGATGCCGCCTTCAGATTTGGCGAGTGCAACGAAGCTTCGAACCTTGGGATCAAGACAAAGTAGGATTACTAAGTATATGATTATTTAAAACAATTGAAAATTGTTTTGTTCACAGCATTTAACTTTTTTATCACCTTCTCCAGGTGCTCTTTGCTGATAAGCGCTCCGTTGTTATTGCTGGGGTCAGAGGGCACACCTGTCTTCCACTTCTTAGCTGCAGCCACAAACCTTTCCAGAAACTCAGAGTAAATGCTCCTCTCCACATAAATCCTGCTGGTGCACAAGCAGATCTCTCCCTGAGAGGGAAGGAAAGAAGGGGAAGTTAGAAGATTCTGAAAGAAGCACTGATTGTTCAGAATCGGTTGTTTTCAGCATCTGCTATGTGACAGAACATGGACTGTGATCGCCACCATGTGGACACACCATGTCACTGCATCTTTGTCACATATAACAGTTCTTCATACTGGTTTTTATTGACATTATTGATAAAACTAACCTCTACTCATGTAGACAACTAAAACATGTTTATAACTGCTCTGAAGAAACAGATAAAGACCATTCCCAGGTCTGCTAAGGGTCCACTGGGAAATTATGATCTGCTTGGCCCCTTTGAACCCTTTGTACTTTTGTGTAATGTGTGACCACAGATTTGCTGTGTGTTTTCTTGTGTGTGACAATAATTTAGAAATGTGCAACATAGGCCTAAAGCTGATGTTCAGTTTATTAAAAGTTTGCTTTTGACATATGGATTCTCTTACAGGAACTCTTCCTTAAGACAAAAAAAAATCAAGCAGGCTAGGACCCACCTTTGACATTTTGGGAAATAAGGTTATTAGTATTCTTAATGAGAACTATATGAGAAGTTAAATACTACTTTGATGTCTGTTCGTTAAAAATGAAGTTCCAGCCAGCAGCTTGATAGCTTAGCTTTGCATAAAGACAGAAAAAAGGGGTAAACAGCTTTCAAGGATCTGTCCGACAGTAACAAGTCTGCCAACCAGCACCTCTAAAGCAAGCAAATGTGTACAAAATCCAAAAATGTATACAACAACTCATTATTTTACACGGGTTATGTGCTTGACTATTTCTTGGCCTCCAGGAATGTGTATTTCTCCAAATGTGAAACTATTTCTTTAACACTTTAGTTGATACGTATTTAACACAAAAAACAACATCTCAATCTAAGGATCCTTTACTATATTTGAACTCACTGAGTAAACTAACAAATACAACTGAGAAAACATTAATGAAGACCAGAATAAGTTATTAAATGGACCTTGAGTTATGCTTTTTTTGACAAAATATTTCTCTCTGGGTTGATGTGCTTAAGTGCTTATGTTCCTAAACACATTTTCAAATAAATTAGCACAAAACAGTTGACCCACAGTTCTGGGTAATTACCCTCCCAAGAGCATGTAAACAAATAATGACAGCAATAGTAAAAGTAAGCAAAAGGCCTTAAAATCAAGTCTTAAAACACTCTTCTCTTACCTGATTGGAGAAGCTGGAGCGGACCGTGGTCTCGATGCACTGGTCCAGGTTTGCATCAGCAAAAATAATGGCAGGGTTTTTACCTCCTAGCTCCAGTGAGAGCTTCTTACAGTAAGGGGCGCTCCGCTCTGTGATGCGCTGAGCGGTTGCCGTGGAACCAGTGAAGGAAACCAATGGGACGTCAGGATGGCCGACGAGGGCATCGCCTGCTTTTGGCCCAGTGCCAAATACAATGTTGACTACTCCTGGAGGAACACCTGCAGAGATATACAGATTTATGGAATTCGTATTAATATTCTTTTTTATCTGTTTATTAACATTTACAGATTTAACATGTATGCAAATTGCATATTGAATAGTTTTACATATTAAATCCCCCCCACTCCCTCCGTCCCAGAGCCTCTAGATAAAATATAATTTAGAAAAAGAGTAAGTACAAGATCATTGAATCAAAAAGAAAAACAGACAGACAGCTTCAACATAGTTCACAAAATATACAGATAGACTGACTCACATCCTACAATCGATACAAATTGGGGCCATTCCAGACTCACACTAAGAGGTATTCCAGTTACAGTAACACTGGTTACATTATCAGAGTAAATCATCCATACTCATCCATACTCTCTTGAAAATATCCATATTAAATATTAAGGGGAGTTGTATCTTCTCCAACTTCAGATAAAACATTATATCCCTGATCCATCTGACCTGAGATGGAGGTTTTAAGCTCTTCCAGTTGAAAGGTGGTGTTTGCCCCAAACTCAAGTGGGTTCGATGCGGAGGTAAACATTGGCCAGTTTAGCTATGGTAAAATCTCAGGGAAAAGATGGTAGACTAAGGAGTGAATACGAATTTCTTATTACTCATCTAAATTAAATTAAAAGTTTTGAGGAGAAGCATATTTTATGTGCAATAATTCATGAGAAAATCTTGCTGACTTCTTTTTATGTAAGTGGATTGCCATTGCATCATAGGTGCTGTAGTCCTACCAGCCTGCTGCATCAACTTGCACATCATCCAGGCAGTCACGGAGGTCATCTCGCTGGGTTTTGCCACCACTGTGTTGCCTGTAGCGATTGCAGGTGCAATCTTCCATGTCAGCAGGTACAGGGGGAGATTCCAGGGGCTGATCAGACCAGCTACACACAACAACAACATCATCATCATCATTTCTAAACACATGAAGTACAACTAGAACGATTTTAACACACTGAGCTCTCACCCACTCCCACGGGGCAGCGGACAGTGTAGTTCAAGCAGCCCATGTGGTCCATCTGGCTGCACTCGGTGGTGTGGTGGAGCAATGATGACGCAAAGAAACGGAAGTTGTACACCGATCGAGGAATGTCCATAGTCCGTGCAAATGTTACTGTTTTACCTGTATTGTTACACCAAAGATACAGAAGAGTGTGTTTCATTTAGTTGAAAAGCTTATGTTAATATGTCCTGGTTGTTATGTGCATTAACCACCACGATAACAGATCAAATAGAAAAATACAATATAAATCTTAGTACTTTTGATGACCTTTTGTCCTTTTATCTTCTCTAAGAAATTGACTGATCATTCATGCTCCACAGGGCCCAATCTCTGTTCATTTTGTGCAATGCTTTAGCTTTCCTCTAGCGCCACCCTCTGGCCCAATCTCAAACTAATTCACAGGCCCTGTTTTTATTTATACTACTAATACTAATACTAATAATCAGTATGTTGTTCAATCTGTCCAGCCCTTTTTGTAATGTGGCATGTACAAGGAACATAAACAAAAGCAATTTATATATATGTATAGTCGTCGTCAACTGTTTAAAGTCAGCTTTGTTGGTCTTATTTACCCTTGTGTCTATTTCAGTGTATTTACACTGAGAGCAACAAAACACCATAATTAAATTCCTATGTACACACATAGACTACTTGGCCAATAAAGCAAAAACAATTAGCAGAGAAAGTCACGATTCAATTTGACTTTCGATTTAGACATTTTTGTCAACATGGATGGCAATGCCACCCTAAGAGTCACTCAATGGCAGAAGAGTACTTTGCAACAACAGTTTGAGTCTTTCAGAGTTTGCAAGGTGCAATTGCCACAATTAGGCCATTCAGAGAAGCAAAAGGATTTTCCAGTTCTGTAGTTTCTTCATCATCTGCAACTCCGACAGTGGCCATGCTGTCTGGAAAAGTTAAGATGCAGGCTACTGGTAAGCTAATATTACCCTGTGTGTTAGGCTACATGTCACCAGCCGGTAAGCAACACTGTGTCTGTCTTTTTTCCTTTTGGACGTGCACAAGTAGGCTGGGCTGGAGATGGGGAAAAATACTGGGGGAATTGGCAATCCTGCTTTGGATTCTGGTAGTCTAAATAGAAAAGATCCTTTCGATCTAATTTTGATATAAAATCTAAGTCGTGACACCCCCAATCAACAATGAAAAAAGAATTGATGTTTTGCAGCATGTTATTATTCATCAGTTACTACTGTTATACACTACCGGTCAAATGTTTGGGGTCACTTATACATTTCCATACCACTCCATTATAGACCTGCTAATTTGGGTGGGGGGGTTGATCTTTAATGCAATATCTACATTGCCCATTATCAGCAACCATTCATCCAATGTCCCAAAGGCACATTCTGTGTACTAATCTATCATTTAAAAATAAAAAACTAGAAAAACATTGGAGAACCATTTTACTTTTATGTAAGCACATAATGTAATCTGAAAACGGCTGCCCTGGTTAAAAAAACAATGCAACTGATCTCAGCTGGCATTCTGTCTACAATGGAGTGCAATGGGAATTTCTATGTGACCCTAAACTTTTGACCGGTAGTGTACATAAACTGCAAAAAAAATGGATATTAAATACATTTGTACAAGAATTTGATCATGCAGTCATGTTCTTTTTGACCCACTTTCCAAGTGCTACTGATTGACACAACGTGTGTTAAAACACTACAGTATATGACACCTTGGTCTCTGGACTCAGCTTGAGCCAACTCCTCTAGGTGGGCTTCCAACAGGTCGGCCAGCTTGTTGAGGACTTGTGCTCGCTGCTCTGGGCTGCGGGCGGACCAGCTGGGGAAGGCTTCTTTAGCTGCCGCCACCGCTGCCTCCACCTGCGAGGAGTAAAGTGTCAATTAGCACTATACAGTGAGGGAAAGAAGTATTTGATCCCCTGCTGATTTTGTACGTTGGCCCGCTGACAAAGAAATGATCAGCCTATCATTTAAATGGAAGATTTATTTGGACAGTGAGCAACAGAATAACAAGAAAATCCAGAAAAACACATGTCAAAAATGTTATAAATTGATTTGCATTTTAATGAGGGAAATAAGCATTTTACCCCCTCTCAATCAGAAAGATTTCTGGCTCCCAGGTGTCTTTTATACAGGTAACAAATTGAGATTAAGAGCACACTCTTAAAGTGAGTGCTCCTAATCTCAGCTTGTTACCTGTATTAAAGATACCTGTCCACAGAAGCAATCAATCAATCATATTCCAAACTCTCCACCATGGCCAAGACCAAAGAGCTCTCCAAGTATGTCAGGGACAAGATTGTAGACCTACACAAGTCTGGAATGGGCTACAAGACCATTGCCAAGCAGCTTGTTGACAACAGCGATAATTAGCAAATGGAAGAAACACAAAAGAACTGTCAATCTCCCTCGGCCTGGGGCTCCATGCAAGATCTTCCCTCATGGAGTTGCAATGATCATGAGAACAGTGAGGACTCAGCCCAGAACTACACAGGAGGATCTTGTCAATGATCTCAAGGCAGCTGGGACCATAGTCACCAAGAAAAGAATTGGTAACACACTACGCCGTGAAGGATTGAAATCCTGCAGCGCCCATAAGGTCCCCCTGCTCAAGAACGCACATATACATGCCCGTCTGAAGTTTGCCAATGAATGATTCAGATGACAACTGGGTGAAAGTGTTGCGGTCAGATGAGACCAAAAAGGAGCCCTTTGGCATCAACTCAACTCGCCATGTTTGGAGGAGGAGGATTGCTGCCTATGACCCCAAGAACACCGTCAAACATGGAGGTGGAAACATTATGCTTTGGGGGTGTCTTTCTGCTAAGGGGACAGGATAACTTCACCGCATCAAAGGGACGATGGATGGGGCCATGTACCGTCAAATCTTGGGTAAGAACCTCCTTCCCTCAGCCAGGGCATTAAAAATGGGTCGTGGATGGGTATTCCAGCATGACAATGACCCAAAACACACGGCCAAGGCAACAAAGGAGAGGCTCAAGAAGAAGCACATTAAGGTCCTGGCGTGGCCTAGCCAGTCTCCAGACCTTAATCCCATAGAAAATCTGTGGAGGGAGCTGAAGGTTTGAGTTGCCAAATGTCAACCTCAAAACCTTAATGACTTGGAGAAGATCTGCAAGAGGAGTGGAACAAAATCCCTCCTGAGATGTGTGCAAACCTGGTGGCCAACTACAAGAAACATCTGACCTCTGTGATTGCCAACAAGGGTTTTGCCACCAAGTACTAAGTCATGTTTTGCAGAGGGGTCAAATACTTATTTCCCTCATTAAAATGCAAATCAATTTATAACATTTTTTATATGCGTTTTTCTGGATTTTTTATTGTTAGTCTGTCTCTCGCTGTTCAAATAAATATACCATTAAAATTATAGACTGATCATTTCTTTGTCAGTGGGCAAATGTACAAAATCAGCAGGGGATCAAATACTTTTTTCCCCTTACTGTACTTGTGTGAAAATGTTCAAGCCGCAGATTCAGTTTGCATACAATCAAACCAGTTTAGCCTGGGACATCAGACTGGACATTACGGACGGATATCAACCTACTTTAACTCTTATTAGCACATTGTGCGGTGTAATTTTCAGGTGGTGCTACACTTTAGTGGCTCTAAACATGGGGCTCAGAACCCCCACCCAAGTGATCCCAAGATAAATATGAGGGGACAATGATGACTAAAGGATTTTGAGACATAACATTTTAGTTTTTTAAGTTTTCTTGTGAAATACTAGAACTTCCTCTTTGCTTGAACTCTCATTTCATGTCCACATCGAGGCCACATCCTGTGCAGTGGGATCGGTACAATACAATGTATACTGGGGGAATTCTATGTACATTTTGATAATGGCTAACAACTTTGATTTGACAATATACAAGAACAATTAGTCCGGTATGATATCTCATGACTGTTACCGCAAAGTATTAAGGTTTACTGACATGTTTAGTCAATCCTTATTATCGCACCAGGGAAAAGTTTGGGAATGTGTTTAATGATTACTCCACTGTTGACTCTGTACAGAGCAAAGGTGCTTCTCTCCGACAATAATCTCTGAAACACTGTAGCACACGCTGCCTGGAAGAACCTGGATATTCAACAAGAATAAGTGATGGAAAAATACTCTTTCCTTTTCTTTTCCTGGGCCGTCTGCAAGACATTTGTGCAAAATGAAATCTGTCAGAAAAATTCATGCTTGTAAGAAAATGCAGTGCAGCACAATATCCCTGCAATAAAGTATACCTTTGTGAAATGTATGTGATTAAAAATGATTATCTTATAGAGTGAACGGAACATAAAAATGATTAAGCAACATGAGTCATGTACTAAAAGAGGAACAACATATACCAAATAAAGGTCAAATGCACAGCCGAAGACAAACAGTACAGTCAGCAATAGACCTCATCTAACTGCAGACCACACTGTGAAAACCTTAACAAAATCTTCATAAAAATTAAAATGTATTGCAGGGCTTTTGCATAAAAGGAAAGTAGTGTATTCATTTTCAATACAAATTAGGCTACTGCATAGAAAGTTCCAAAAAACAAACAATCCTAAAGTAATATTGCATGAGCCTCTCTCCTGTGTCTGAGGATGACCCACCTCCTCCTTGCCGCTGTCAGGCACTCTGCAGTAGATCTCTCCAATGGACGGGTCGTAGGAGTCGATGTGGCTCCGACTAGGGGTGAACTTCCCTCCAATGTAGTTCTCCAGAACCAGGTATGGGCGCTGCTCTGAGGCGTTTGGCATGGTTGCAAACCGATGATATCAAACTAATACAATAGACTGAGAGAATGACTGCTGCAGGTAATGTGTTTAACCACATGGATCCTAAATGGTTGGCTTTGTACTGCTCCTCCTACCTTACAGCAGACTTGTCACATTTCACAATAAAATGCACTATGGAGTGCAGAAGCGGTAGGCTAATTATTCTCCCAGGCATTGGTTATGAATTCAAAGTTCTCATAGGTACTGATAAGAGCTCATTAAATAGATCTATAAAGCTAGTGTAAAAATGAAGTATTCAGTTGTTACGACTATTATACTGCTCTGTGCAGTAGACTAAGAAGAATCAGCACCATTACTCTAAATTCACAAAAAAAACACATTTAAGGTACAGGTATGACAGCTTAGATCCACACCATAAATAAAGTGGTCTATTCAGTCAGTTTTGTTGGGACTTCTCTCTATTGAGTGTAATAAAGTGTAACATGTATAAAACTTAAACTTCTAAATTATGTTGTAATAAAAGTGGAGCTTCAAAGTTCATTCTTGGCCTTGGAAATAGAAGTTAACTGTTCTGAAAGTGTCAAAAAGTAAAGTACAGGCTTGGAAATTTACTTAAAGTATAAAAGTAAAAGTAACCTTATGAATGACATCCATTATTTATGCAAAGCTACCTGGACCACACACGTTCCTAGAGTGCACGCTGAGAAACTTCAGTGGACATAAAACGTTGCCTACATTTTAAATGGATGTCTGCCAACAGGCCTAAAAAATATATGATTATGATGATTGTGACAGAGACTGGGGTTCCAGGTTAATAAGATTCGGACTGAGTAGCAAGATATGAATTCAGTTGTGATTCTGTGAGAATTCACAGATCTAGTTTCTCTTTTTTAATCTTCCCCTTATCATTTAAATGAATCTATATGTATGGGTGTGTGCTCAAATATGGTTTCTGGAAAGAAAATAAAGGATAAAATATGAATGAAAAAACAAACAATTAAGAAATTCCCCAAAACATTGGCCAGGAATCATTCTTGATGCCTACTATCTCAAACATCTCTCTCAGATAAGGCCGAGGATGATAGGGAATGTGTTGCTGCTCGTCTGTCGAATATCTGCGATCTGTTTTCTTCATTTTCAATAATGTTGCCATCCATACTATGTGGTTAGCGCCGTCAAGCTGCACTGATTTGCCGCAAATGAAAGCAGAATGCCGCCAAATCTGTCGAGTCGTCATAGTGGTGGTTCAAGTGTGACGTACAGTATAGTCCCATCCAATTAGATTGAATATGGTATTGATGACGCAAAACATAATGGTAAATCCAGTGAAATTATTTGAAAGTTGTTAGTGAGGACTAGAGTAGGACTGTATTTAAAGCTGATTTGGGTTTCCTTTGCACCAGGTGATTCTGTTAAAACACGGACGGAGACTACTTCTCTCTTTTGATGCAACGTGCAATCTAGCTAACAGGTGAAGAACACAAACAACAAAATCACTAGCTAACTAACTTTAAATGTGCTAGAACTAGAGACCAATACAACAGGCTTAAATGAACTGACAACATAAGTTATACGACTTACAGTTCTCAAAGACGCACACAAACAATCTCAGCTGATTATCCTCTGAACAGCTAGTCTCTTTTCTTCCTCTTCCTTTTTTTCCGTGTGACGCGTGTCCGCGCTCTTCTCCGACATGACGACCTCTTGTACAAAACTAAAGTAACAAGCCAATTTTTTTAAATGTAAGGAGTAGAAAGTACCGATATTTGTGTTAAAATGTAAGGAGTAAAAGTAAAAGGTTGCCACAAAAAAAAAGTACAAATATCAGAAAAATCTACTAAAATCTAAGTACAGTAACACAGTATTTGTACTTTGTTACTTCCCATCGCTGATGCTAACCTACACTTAGTAAACTGCATACTGTTTTCCAAGAAGTGTTAATTACATGATGGTGCCTTTAGTGTTTATTTTAAGTTTGTGTACACTAGTGCTTATTCAGAAAGGCATGTACACTAGTGCTTATTCAGAAAGGTGTCTGCTGAGGAAGCTTCTCCTCTATAATACTTACTGTACTACTACTGTGATTTTGCCATGTCGACAAGGTTGTAATGTAAACTTTACAGCATTCTACAGTAAAAATCATACACAGTAGGCTAGTGTTACTGTGAAATCTAAAGTAAATAACTAGATTTCACAGCCATTATTAACAGTGCATACATAGAAAATACCTATCTTCACATTGACAAGCTGAACTATTCCAAAGTCTAAAGTTTATTTAATGGAGGGCAGAATGTCCCTGCTGTATGAAAGGAATCAGCTGCAATCAAGCCTTCAGACTCCAGAACCACTTCACATAGTGTTAAGTTGAAAATTAGAGACCAGCTTCAGTTTACAGAAAATAAAAAGGTCAATGTATAAAACTTCCTATTTTTAAAAGACAAACCGACAGATAAGGGAATTTTTTTAATGTTTTTGTTTTATTTCAATCCTTTATCTGTTGTGTCAAGAACACAGGAGTAGGTGGAGAAAGGGGCAGGGGGGGATAGAAGTGAAGACGAGAAGGGGGGGAGGAGGAAAGAAAGGAAGTCACTTCCCTCTCCTCATGCTTTTTTTTCATGCCTCCTTTTCTTTTTTGTCTTATCCATTCCTCTCTCTCTTCTCATTTTCCTTTTTCACTTTCTTTTCTCTCATTTTGCTTTCTCCTTCTTCTCTTTCTTGTCTCTCTTCTCTATTGCCTCCTTTTCTTTCTTCTGCCTTTTTAATTTCTCCTTCTCTCCCTTCTTTTCAACTTTGCCTTCTCCTTGTCAGTTTTCCAGGCAAGCTCCTGGAGGCGGAGTTGAAGAACCTGGAGGTCGGTGTTTTGCTGTGAGGATCTTTATTTCTTCTTCCCTATGAGCCACCTTGATGTGCCACTCGTCCTCCATCTCTCTGCTCTTTCTTTGCAGCTCTTTGAGATCTCCTCCTTTGCAGCCATCTTGCATCTCGCACCTCACCTGATCTTCCAGAGCCGCCAGTTTTGTTTGCCACTCTGCCTTGCTCTGGATCACATGTGTCAAATTCAAGGCCCGCGGGCCAGATGTGGCCTGCCATGTCATTTTATGTAGCCCGCGAGAGCTTAAAAGTTTTGAGTGTCTAGAAATAAATACCACAAAATAAATTAAGAGCGTGCGTTGACCAAAAACTACATTTCCCACAATGCCTTTCGACTACGCTAGCCGCGGCAGTGTCCATGCCAACGAGTGGAATTGAGATATAATTAATAATGCCAAAATGTCCAGAAAGAGAAATGTTGATGCAGACGGAAGACTGTCTCAATAAGGATGGGAAGGCGAATACTTGTTTGAGCTTCAAGGAGAAAGACCGGTATGTCTTTTGTGTTACGAGGCGGTGTCGGTTGTCAAAGAGTACAATCTGCGTCGACATTTTGACACCAAACACGGAGCTAGCTAAGTACGCTAAAGCTAGCCTTCAAGAAAAGCAACAAATTGCCCAAGAATTAAAAGGCAAACTGCGGTCGCAGCAGAGTTTGTTCATGACATCCACAGCCAAAAACGAGGCCGCGGTGAAAGCTAGCTTCATTGTGGCTGAAGAAATCGCCCGCTTCCAAGTCTTTTTCAGAGGGAGCGTTTTTGAAGCAGTGCATGCTGAAGGTCTGTGAGCAGGTGTGTCCCGACCAGTTACAGACTTTTAAAAATTTCAGTTTATCAAGAAACAGCATCGTCGACCGAGTGAAGGAACTAGCAGAAAATCTTACAACACAGCTGGCCGAGGAGACACGCAGCTACACAGCTTTTTCATTAGCTGTTGATGAAAGCACAGATAACACGGACACAGCGCAGTTATCCATTTTTATTAGAGGCGTAAAGTCGGACCTCTCTATCACTGAGGAGCTGTTGGATGTGGCTGCAATGCATGGGACCACGACGGGACAGGACATTTTTGATGGTGGAGAAGTCCGTAAGTAAAAATGCATTGCAATGGGAAAACTTGGTAGAATTAACTACAGACGGTGCACCGGCAATGTGTGGAGGAAAAGTGGGCTTGGTTGGACTAATAAAGGGGAAAATGCTAAAAATGAACTGTCACACGCCTCTGATAACGTATCATTGCATTATCCATCAAGAAGCTGTGTGTGGGAAGGCGCTGGGGATGGAGGACATTGTGACCACAGACATGAAAAACAGTGAACTTCATTTGGGCGCGTGGCCTGAATCACCGTCAGTTCCAGCAGTTTTTGCTGGAGCTGGGCTCGGAACACGGGGATGTGCTGTACCATGCTGAAGTGCGGTGGCTGAGTAGTAGGAGCAAAGTCCTCAAGCGATTTTTTGAGCTCAGGGAAGACATTGCTCTTTTGCATTGCACTTGGTGTGTTCAAGGACAGGCAGCATCTCCTCATCAAAGACTAACCAAAAAACATGACCAATATAGTTGTGAACTGAGTCAACCTTTATTTTGGTATTTTTAGTTGATTACATATTATTTATGTGTAGCTGCTGTTGTAATTATATTATGTTTGCAGGTCTTATGTGTGTATGCAGACAAATTGTTGTCATCATACCATCAGTTGGATGCCAGGCTGTGTGCAGCCTTTTTTTGTAAAATGCTACATGTGTCATACATGTTCTTTGCAGCTCAGTTTTTATGTTATTTTTCTTTATTCACTTGGAAAGTTTGATCCTTCATTAATGGAGTTATGTGGGTTTTCATAAGCTGACAAAATTTAAAAGGATTTATGTTAGAGCAACAAGCAAACATATGTTTTCTATGCAACTGTAATTGTCACTTGAATAAGTTATAATAAATAATGAGTTATTTAACATTAAGGAGTAGTTACATTTATTTTACATTACATTCGATTACATTTAGTTACATTTATAAGTTACATCTGGCCCTTTGAGGACAGCCATTATGCTGATGTGGCCCTCGGTGAAAATGAGTTTGACACCCCTGCTCTGGATGATCTCACTTTTTTTTTTCTTTCCTTCTTTCTTTCTTTTGTAGCTTGGCCACAAACTCCAAGGTCTCAGTTTAAAGTGCCTTCTTTTCAGTTAGTATCCTGTTGATCAGATTGTCCTTTTCCAGAAGGACCCGGCTTGTCTAAGGTGTCTTGCGCAATTCTGAGCTTGACGACTTGCTGCTGACCACCTGCTGTGGTTTTACAATCAAGCCTTTTTCTAACTCCTTCAAATCCTTGTTTTGCATCATCAGAGCCTTGTTTTTCAATTTGATTAAATTGACCTAGTCTCCTCCTCTTGTCCTCCTCTTTAATGGCTGCATTGTTGTTCTTTCTGACTGCAGAGCAAATAAGCTGTGTGATCAAATGTGATTTTACACTAGCACAAGACACAATAGTAGCCTACAGTTACAATGAGAAAGGTGGAATTAGGTGCTTATAACATTACTACGGGTCACTTTTTCCCCAGGTTGTAAACAGTTAAGATGGATGTTAATAAAACAGACCCAAAACATCCTTCTGCGGCTTTTCATAAGAAAAGTTCCATTTCTAACCTGCCATTAGCTCACATAACGTTACTGTATTAATGTGCAGTTGGACCTTTGCTTAGCTTTAAAGGTGCCCTGCTATGGAGCTAGAATTGTTTCTTCACATGCGGAAAAAAAATATCAGAGAGAAAACAAAAGTTTGAGAGAACGTTTTCATACTTCTAGCAAAAACTGCATTTTATGAGAGAAAAAAAATGAGGGAAAAAGTTTTATATATATATATATATATATATAAAAAAAATTACAAAGTACAAACGTTAGCTTGCCATTAGAGGGCCCCTGAACCTCTTCAACGTTTTTAAAATAAGATTTGTTAGTTGACAAATTAGCTAATTAACGCTATAGCTAGCTAGCTAGCTAGCTATATGCAGAATTGACCTTACCAATTGATTTGATAACAAGTATTAAACTTTATGTTCACAGTTAAGATTTTAGTTCCATTTTAGCCCAAAAAATAAAACTAACCGATACAAGCAAAGTATGACTGAGGTGCGGCACTGGTTACTGTTAGCTAGCTAGCATTAACGTAAGGGATATTGGGTAAGGTTTAATTAAGCCTAATAACGTTAAGGGATATCGGGTAGCTAAGGTTTAATTAAGCCCAATGTAAACGTTAACTAACGTCACTGGCCTGTGTAATGTTAACGTTATAGTTAGCTAGTAGCTAGCTAGAACACAGGTATTTTAAAAGAATGTGAAAAAGGGCGGCTATTGCGATTTTACTTTAGTTAAACCATGACATGGCGTAATTTACTACCTAAAACATCGTGTTACTTGTTTGATAAACTCCAACTTCCAAATGCGAAAATATTTATTTAATATCGAAATATTTGTATTAACGTTAGCTACGTTAAAAAGAAAATGTGCTTACCATGGGGTTTATAAGCAGCAAAGAAGCAGTCTCCTTCCTCTTTTTTCCCTATTATTGTCGACGAATATGGCGCTGGGCAGAATTCAGATTTACCGCCCATCACATCAACAGTGTGTGTAACGTAAAGACATCCGGACGCTCAATAAACGATGCCTCCAAATGACCCGCGAATAACTGAGGAACTTGTAATACATCTAACCGACATATGGCGGCGTTGTCGTAGTTGTTTTTATGTAACAAGAATAGTTTGCTAGCCTGAAGAAACCTGCCTCAAGTACATTGTGTATGCATGTGTGCATCTTTAGGACTATAGAACTTGCATGTTACTGAAGCCATCCTGTGGACCTACACTCAGTCAGTGTGGTGAAAATTCCCTGAAATTCCTCTACATGAGGTTTGAGGTGAATTAGGAGACCACAACAATCACATTGCATGATGTTTGCAGACTTTTGCCATGTGTGTGACTGATGCCATGGAAATTCAGCCAGCAACTGTTGCAGCTGTAGGGAGTCATATTATATATTCAGTCGTATTAGATTAAATGACTATCAATTAGCAGTAGTATTTGTCAACATTAACAGAGCTAATAGATTCATTTGCAGTAAATTAGGTCCTGAGAGGACAGTCACAGCCAACAGATTGCTGGTGCATCAGCCACAAAAACTGCCAAGTCATGTAATGCAAAAATAGTGTGACATGATATGCAAACCACCATATTATTGTTATAATGGGCACAGCCAAGGTGCTCTTGAGCAAGGCACCGAACCCCCAACTGCTCCAGGTGCCTTTCCATGGGTTGGGATCTAATTAAGATCCCAACCCGGAAACCCAGGTTGAATTCAAAACTCCATCTGGCATTATATGCACCTACTGTATATCTGATTGTAACTGTTATTTACCACTACTTTGTTCTTCTAATTGGTGTACTGATCTCCGTCCATGCTGTCACCATTACTTTTGATGAGTGTGGTGCTTTTGCAGACAGACAGGGTATTCTTTAGAGTTTTGTTTTTTTAAGTTTACAAACTTTTACAGACTACTCAAACACATCTAGATTTTGTTTTTTCCCCTACTTGAAAAGAAAAATGCATCTTTGTTTGCCTGCTAAAATTAAGCCAGAATGTTTTCATTCAATTATGATTTCCTGTCTTTCTTACAACACTTAACTCAAACATTTCCCTTGTATCTCTGTCTTTCCACCATCTTAACAATTACGAAAAAGTTTGTAAACACATGCATATGTCACCTGAGTCGACGACTGCAAACAAGTTTACTTTAAGTGTTGCTTGTATACAGTGAGAGTGAGATGTGTCTTTTAGGGTGCTTTCCACTCCAGCAGGAACAACGCCATCTGTGTCACTGTCAAACCTTGTCGGTAAATATTCACCAATTCATTTTCACTTCCTACCTACTTTTACAAATGTTTTGACGGGTAGAAAACCCCAGTTTTTTTTTAATGATGCTCTTTTTCACAGGCTGTACTCCATAAACCTGCCACAAGGATTTACAGGAGATAAAAAGAAGACGTTTCATAATGCTGAAATCAAAACTCAAGCCACAGATTATTGATGTCAACTTCATTTTGCAACGTCTTCCTTCACATTACCTCCACCAACACATAGAGAAAACAGAAACCCCTCCTCCTCTTCGCTGAGTCTTTGATAGAAAAAAAAACAAGCACTTCAAAAAGCATTTTGGTGCTTTACTGTTAAAGCATTTCAAGTATCTTTTGTTGCCATACATAATGATGTCTCTTTATCCAGAGAGGAAAAATGTGAAAGTTTCCCTTTTTTTTTATTAGAAACTACCTTGGTAAGAGTGTCTCCATGTATGTCCCCATGCTTATGGTAAAAATAATAAATGTTGCTTTCAACTCCCACACAACATTACATCTTATTCATCATTTCTGTCATCTAAAATGATATATTTCATGTCAGTGGTTTTGATTAGGAGAACCTTATTATACTGTGAAGCTTTGATGTTATTCCTCCTCATAACTTATTCCTCATATTAATTTATCAGAAAAAATGTCGACTCCATACACCAGAAAGCAAGCAAATGTCGTGCTTACACCACAGCTGATTTGTCAACAGCTCCAGTTAAACTATCCGCACTGGTTGCTACACCAGGACTCTTACCTTTCAAGATAAGATAAATGATCAGCCATGGCTTCTTCAGGCAAAGTGCATTGACATTAATCAATAAAAATTTCAGTGTGGTAAGATTAACTTTCAGAGTTGGATTATATTATTGTTTTGGCTTGATCAAACAGTGAATTTAGAGCAACAAGGTTTTACTAACAAACAAATGGTCTGACGGGGGGAAATTCAAGTGGAGGAGGGGTGCTGGGTGATGCTCCTGTTTGCCGGAGTAGGCTGCTCAGCATCATGCCACATTGTAATTGTGCAGTTAGTGTTGACGCTGGATGGAGAGGTTGCTGGATGAATGTGACACTGAGTCCATAAGGGGACTCTCTTGAGGAATTGCACTTTGTCTCTGGCTGCATGCAGTCTCCAGAGTAAGGTCTGACTGGCTCCGTGTCGATTGAAAGGCTCTTCATTCTTTGATCTGCCGTAAGGAAACATCAAAAGGAAACTGACTCAGGACACTTTACCAAAGAGAGTAAACTATTAATGAATAACTTCTTTAAAGACCTGAATACTGATATATTGTATAAAATATATAGAGTAGAAGTATGCACTAGTAGTTAAAAAACATCAACCTGCTATAGTGCAATAACACACAACCTATATGTTGTTTTTGACTATGTCCTAAAGTGAGTTGCACTTTACCTCAGTGACAACCCCTGCAGCAATAGTGGAGCCGACATATCTCAGCATGAAGCGGCCCAGCTCCTTGTAGTCCTTGTACAGCTCTAATGACACCGGCCTCTGGGTCTGGATCTCCACGATGGCATTCATGCCTTTACTCAAGCACCTTAATAGGAAAGACACACACACACACACGAAGTAAGGATATGAAAAAAAGTAAGAAAGTAAAATGAAGCCCCTCCAACAGTGATTCTGTTCATCATTTCAGTAAGGAAAATCCCTGTGTACTGTATATTGGTAATATAAAATGTAATAGAATGCACACTCACTTTGGTTTCTTCTTGAGGACCTCACCGCTGCTCTTGTGTAAAACGCTGATCAGTTTCCTAATGGTGGCCGGCTCACTGACTGTGTGGTAATGCAGCAATACCTACACACAGACAGACGACAACACACACACGCACGCACGCACGCACGCACAAAATGGAACAGAAACAGAGATGTAAGAATGTACATCCAGTACACATGCTAGCATAAACTGTTGTTGCACTTACTGGGAAGCCTTTGGTTATGGGAACCTCGATATTGAAGAGCAGGATTCGGGCTCTGAATCGAGTACAGACTGGAATAGGCTCCTTGGGATCACAGAACACACAGCCCACACTGGAAGGAAGCAGTTATCACTAAACATGTAGCCAAATGTGGCAGTCTAAACATACACATAACAGACATCATGAGTTAATGTGTTGACAGAAAAACAGACCTTCATGCTTATATTAAATAAACAGTGGTAACATTTTGTTTACTTGATCTTGATGATGTCCATGCCGGTGACTGTCAAGCTGACATGGTCTCCTGCCGCGGCCCAGTCCAGAGCCTCATCATGTAGCGTGATACCTGCAGTAACCACAGACAGAGTGGAAGTCACCCAGCTGCCACAGGATGGCAGCGTTTATCCCCACTCACCAACTAGTCACCCACATTCAGAGATGCACAAAAAGGCGCACTCAGATGGCATTATGTTGAAGCTGAAGTACTAATTTCAAAGAAGAAAAGAAACTAGTCAATGTCGGCACAGATTAGTGGAGAATCCTGCCTGAGAAAAGAACTTAATGTGTGATCCAGTATTCTTAGTTCATTTGAAATGTTTTAATGAATTGTACATATTTGTGTATTTTCTTTTGCTGTTAGATGCTGACAATAAGTTAAAGCTACATTGTGTAAAAATTCCTTCTATCTAGCGTTGAGATCATATATCGCAGTCAGGTCCCTCTCGCCACGCATTCAAAGTATGTATTGCGGCTACGGTAGCCGTCAGGCCTCAAAAAGTGAAAGTGTACAAAAGGCTGTCTATCAGCCGTGGTTGTTGGAGTGCATGTCAGAGAGTGGCGCGGACACGCGCTTCACACCACAAGCATGCACGCGTGCCACCTGACGGAAAGGAGAAAGAAAAAGAGACTACAGAGGTCCGGAGGATAATTAACTAGTTGGGATTTGGTGTGTGCGTCTAAAGCAGCTCCGATGTTCACTCTTTCTTCTGAGTCTTCCAGTCTCTTGCTCTTTTCAATATCCTTTTTCTTTTTCTGGCTGAAGAAGACTCCTGGTCCTGAAATTTGGATTTTGAATATGTGTGGTCCTCCGTGTTTCCTTCTTCAAATTTGCCAGGGTCATACCCATTAGCAGCAGCTGTGAGTTGAAAACGTGAAAGGCGCAGCAGTATAGCCTGTGTGTTCCTTCCCGGTTAATGTATTATGGAGAGAGTACCTCAGTTCATGCAAGCACAAATTTAATATTTCAAGCCAATAAGAATACTTGAAATTGATGGTGGTGGTCAATATTCATAAAAAAGGACAAGTTTGTGAACAAGCAACACAGATTTTGATAATGAACAACTACAAATGGTACACAATGTAGCTTTAACTTAGTTCTTTTTTTAGGTATTTCCACTGAGTAGAGGCCTCCTTGTCAGCACATTAGCAGCTGTCTATGATACAGGCATCTTGGTGACGCCTGTATCATAGACGTATTTTGTGACGTGAAGGTTAAAGAGATATTGTCTGCTGTTTCTCACTGCCATTCATAAAGAAAATGCTATGTAGGACCACATGAAAGGTGAAGTACCAAAGTCAGCCACAATGCCAGGCTGGCAGTAAAGACACACACCTTTGACAGTGCAGGTTTCATTGGGAGGCATAGCCAGTATTCTCTCTCCAGTCTGAATGTAACCAGCCTCGATCTTCCCTGTAACACAGAAGCCTGAACCCTGGTCTGGGGAAAGAAATCCAACATCAGCTTTAATTTAGAAAAGGAGAAATGAAAAGGAACACGTACAAAATCACATTCACTACAAGTCTGCGTCAGTGACTTTACCTTTGAACACATCGGAGACACACAGTCTGAACGGTTTGTCTACAGATCGCTGGGGGGCTTTGAAGGCGTCTTTGGGGGGAGGAGGGGGGGGACACACACAACAGAAGACAAAAAAAGAGGAAGAAAACAATGAGGATGAGAACGTCTGGACAAATATTACAAGAAGCCTGGAGACCAGTGGGGATGAATCATTTTCGCTGGTACTAGATGAATAATGCTTTTGTGCTGTTACTGCCCATAAGTTCAGATGATCTGCCACTTTAATAAAATGTGCTATGAAATCCATTTGCAAAACAGTATTATTTCCTTCCTTTTTATCCATGAGTCAATTGGTGCTGCAGACAGTCATGCTGTATCAAACATTCAGCCTGAATTCAGTCTGTCACAATGTATCCCAACAGCAAAAAAAAGTGTCATAACATAGGAATGTTTCAAACCACTCCGGCAGCGTAATGACCTTCTAGACTCATACACACGGTATGTAAGCTGCAGCTTTGAGCTCCAAACAAGGAAGCAGTGCAGTTTGTTTATCTTAGAAAAATATATGACTTGAACATATTGAGCATATCAATGGACAGCAAATAAGTAAATTATGAAGGAATTATAAGACTCAGTGCAAACTTGTCACCACTGGAATCCTCAGTAACTGTAGTAAAAGATTATTACTATTGGTCTAGATTACTATACAGATGGGCATTTCATACAGTTCAATCAACTAAAAAAAAAAACAAAAATTGTGTTTGTGCTCGCATTTGCAAGAGACCTATGATGAAAAGCATTTTTCACTTTTCCCCAGTGGGTCTAAGTTATGGGTGAAAATCACCAGAGGCCTCACGATACGCTATCAACTAGATACTTATGTCACGATAGGATATCATTGTGATTTGAAACATATTGCAATATTCCGCAATATACTGCAATTACAACTTCAAATTTTTCCCAATTTCAAATGATGTCCCCAAAAGGAAACTTTTGTTAACATCGTGTTACCTAAAGATACATTTCTATCATTGTTCATCTCACTTCAATTTTATTGCTACAAAATGGGATTGTTAAGCAGACAAACTGACTAACACGTATACAAATATAGCCGCAAACGGCGATTTGTGGGTTCAAACCTTTTTCTCAGTAGCGACTTCAAAATAATTTCACACATGTGGTCCAACGTCATAATAAAACATATCCCGCAAGCTTTGGAACGATTGGACAAACAGTTCACTTTGTTAAAAATGCCTACAACTGATTTGTCAAATTCATGGCAATTTGAGAAAAGAAGATGACCAACACAAAAACAATTACAGTTAAAAACAATTATTCCAAGCTCAAACCTTGATTTTGTCATTCCATCTCTAAGCCAACAAGCCCCTAGTGGATTTTGAAACTTGCAAAAGGTCATTAAACATTTACTGAATGTTTTATTTAATTGGACACACATTTCCATTTATCTAATTTGCACTTTTAGTTTGTTTGCATTTAAAGCCCCCTGATGTTCAATTTGAATGAAGAGGGCGTGGTTCTTGAAAACATATCCTGAGAGATTTGTGATGATTGGACAATGAATATGTGATTTTAGAATGTGTAATGCTTTAGCGCCCCCTGATGTATATAAAACTGTCTGGGTATATCTGGGGCATTTATCTGAATATACCCTGTGAGTTTTATGATGATTGACCTTACGGTTGCTGATTTGTGTTAATTTATGTCCAGAGCCATTATAGAGCACATTAACTAAAACAGTCAAATAGATCGCGGTTTGAACTGAGCATCTGTGTATCGATACCGTATTACCACAAAAAATATATACATACAATACAATACTATGCTGTATCGATTGCAGCATGCCAGTGTGCATTACCAATCTGCTCCAGCAGGCTAGGACCAGAGTACCAAGAGGTAAGTTGTGACACGGTACTCCTGGTGGTGAGGTTCTCTCCTGACAGACCGCTGCTGGGGATGTAGAAAACATCAGACTCCTGGAAGAAACACAAACACTGGATCAAATAAAAGGAGATAGGAAATACTTAAATATAATTATATTTAAATATATGAAATTAGTTATTATACCAATGCTGATAAAGAGTTTAACATCCTATTATTTAAAGATGTCTCTTGACTTGGTGCAAACTTACCTTGAATCCTGCCTGCTTGAGAAAATGGCCAAGTTTGGTAATGATGTCTTGGAAACGCTCTTGTTGCCAGTTTACCTGATTTGTACATACACAAAGGAAAAGTACAAAAGACAGAAAGTTTCCACTTCAGCATGGCTTTGAAATGGAAATGTCTCAGCAACATGCCAGTGATTAAAAGGAAACAAACAAACACACACACACACACAAACACACAGCCATCTTCTCTCCTGATCAACATTTAGATGTGTTAAGTCTTGCACTTTCAGAAATAGGTTCTAGGTTGTATGACAGACCAAAATCTGTAAACTGCATATATAGCAGGGTACACATTATTACAGAACATATACTTTCTGTCTGAAGTGTGTTTAATTAGGCTAATTTTAACCCAATTTTCACCAAAAAAGTATCTAGGTTTTTCTAAAAAGGAACTAATTGCATTAAAGTGTGTTAACGGTCAAATCAAACGCCAATGTTGTAAATCCCTAATGCATCCCCACTTTGTGTCAGTAATGTGTAGCTGGGTCTGACCTGGTCCATCTTGTTGACAGCTACAGCCAGCTGAGTGACGCCAAGCGACCGCACCAACAGGGCATGCTCTCTGGTTTGCCCGCCCGCCTCGAAGCCTGCCTCAAACTCTCCTCGGCTGGCGTCCACCACCAGCACCGCCACGTCGGCCTGGAGAGATAAGCGAGAGGGAAAGATAAGACCCACACACATCTGGTTCTGATGAGGCAGATGTGGGCATTAAAATCAAACACAAACTCAATTCAGTAGGCTATTCAACAGCTGAATTCTGACGTTTTAACACATAGGATAGATTTAAAATGAGCTTTTGTGAGGTTTAAGAGTGTAATGTTGGGAAACATTTCTAGCTGCATAAAAAAAAACATCAAATTAGAAAACCTAATGTCTTATGCACAAAAGCTAATACAGGGGCATAACATAACTGTTATTTAAGCTTACAGCACAAGATACACAATAGATAAGATTTTGGAGCAAATATGCATTTAAAACGTATGAGTTTTTCTACAAAGTACAAATTGTATCCATTTTAAACATGTAGATGGAGACAGGTGAGCTGTTGTTGCTCATCTTCGATGCCAAAAACTGTGTAATAAGTATTTAAAAGCTACATACAGTCAAATATTGTTTTTCTTTTTAAATGAATGAACACTGTGCTGGAGATAATTGCAGGCTGAGAAATATCATCTTGAGCATGAGAGCATGTGGCTGACAGACCGCTTCATTTGCTTGCAGCAGAAACCCCTTAGTCACTACATGATGAGGCTGAATGTGAGGACAGTCATATTGTAAAAAGAGAAATTACATGAGCGCCTCAAAACAGAGACAGACAAGCACACCCATTCCTGCAAAAACACCTTGTGTCACACAACACCCCAAACCACGAAAGTTATTTCAAATCCTGCTGACGGGTGTGGCAAGTCGAGGGCCACTCCTTCGTTATTTTAGCGGTGTGTGTGCTTAGGGGATAGAAGGGAAAAGAACTATTTTAAATCAAGCGGAGGAAGTCAGAGAGATGCTTAGTTTCATTGTGAGGCCTAATTTTAATCATCTTCAATACTTAAATGTAATTTACTAATATATTCAGAGGTACTGGAAGATGTTAATATTTTGTGTACTACGTTTGGGAGGCAGAAAAATCTAAATTAATCGCATGCATTAAAAATTTGTCCGGACGGCCTATAGCTTATAATTAATTTTATCCATATTGGAGGCCCTCCTATACTACATTATATTCATTAATCACCTCCTCTTCAGGCAGTTTTTTGACCTCATGATTGTTTCACTGGTATATATATAGTCCAATCAGTACATCAAACACACTCCTGAGCCACTTTGCTCAGGGAAATAGAAAACTGAGATTACAGTATATATCATGCACAAGGTCTGAATCTAATGACATGTGATATTTCAGTTTTTGTTTTTTAATAAATATGCAAAGCTTTCTAAATCTGTTTTATTCTGTCAAGATTCTTTTTCTAACTGAGAAATAAAATGAATCATTTTTCTCTTCTCAGGAAAATGGCTGCAATGAAACAAAGAGTGAAAATTTTAGGGGTCTGTAAAGGTAATGCACACAAAAGCTTTCTAAAAAGATTCACACTGGGTCCCATTTCTATTACTCATTGACTGTTCCTCTTACAGCATAAACACCTACAACAGCAACAACAGGAGGTCTAACTCTGACACCCGGAGATCTCTCATCCACTGTGTTGGTTTATATGCGATGTGCAGCCTGATTAAATATTTGGTATACCTGTGCAGCTCCTGTGATCATGTTGGGGATGAAGTCTTTGTGTCCTGGTGCATCCATCAGGGTCACCACCTTAGAGTTTGTCTCAAACTTGGTCATGCCCACATCCATCGTCACACCTCTGGAGCAAACACAAAGAACTGAGGGGATTTCTTTTCAACAAATAAAAAAGATGCATCTGTAATGTGTACAATCATTTTTGTAGAACTTTAACTGAACTTCAAATGTTGTAAATAAAACAATGGATGGATGTTGATGGTGAGATAATGAGCAAGTGGACTGCCTTATTAGGCAAGTTGTCATTTTCATTTCAAGGGCAACGTCTCCTAGTGGGCGAGGCTCTCAGTCAGATGCTTTAAGTATTTCATATTCACTTCAGAAGTTAATGACAAGTGAATATGGATTCCCACCCAAGTCACTTTCTGTTTCTGGCGTATTTCGCTTCTGTTTGCTCTGGTAACAACAACAGAGATGGCCAACAAGGACATATGTTCTAAACATATTTTCCTTGTAAAAGGTTATGAATGGAAATGCTATTCATCAGCAAAAAGCATCCCAACTAAGAAAGATTTGGTCCTTCTTATAAAACAGGCCATTTTTGCCTAAACCCATCCAGGATAATATTATGTCAAGTTACAATCATTTGCACCAGTAATGGGACAATATGTTTGGCTCTCAAGATTTGCTTGTTATCTACCAAAGCAGACAGCAGGAAGAGGCTGCTGTTTGGTAAGCATCAAGTGCCCTGGTCCATCTGTAACCAATCCTGACCTCAATGTAGAAGGGGACAACAGAGCGTTGTCCTGTCCATGCATATGTATCTGTTTGGGTGCAGCTTCATGCTAAAATAGTACCTATCCCTCTCCTCGCCAGTTTCATCCAGGACCCAGGCATAGGCAAAGGAGGCCTTTCCCACCTTCTTCGATTCCTGCTCATACTTGTGCATGGTGCGCTTGTTGACGTTGCCCAGCAGATAAAGCAGGTGGCCCATCAGTGTGCTTTTGCCCGCATCCACATGACCTGCAGAGAAGAATAATGTCATAATGCTGAGGAGTTAAAGATGAAGAGAGGGTGGGGAGTGGTAGAGGACACCAGGGAGAGATGGAGGGATGTGTGAGGACAGAGGAGGAATGTAACAAGAGCAATAAGATAGGGGAAGAGAGAAGATAAGATATTGCAAAGGGAAGCCACAGATGGAAGAAGGAAAGAAGCAGCATTGCTCAAGTGGAGGAAGGTACACAGAAATGGGAACAAGGATTGAGGGTGAGAGGGGGAAGGGAGAGGATAGTGGTGAAACGAAAGGTTTCACAGCCTGTGGGAAACTAGAATCATCTGCACTTCTGAAACTACCAAGTCACTTTTTCTGGTGTAACTGAGAATGAGAAACCATGATTGAGCAACTGCACAGGGCTGCATTTCAACTCATTTACTACTATTAAACTTAGACTTAAAAGGCAGACTGAAGATTAAAAGTGACTGCTCATTTATATCATTTTATCGCATCAACAGTTCTCCTTTCATTCCCGTTTTCTTTGTAAAATCTAAAGTAAAAGCCATGTTCATTTGTGAATAATGAAAATATTGTGTGCACAGTGCTATTTGAATCTACTTACAGTGATACTGAAACTATGTAATGATGAATGTGAAATTAATGCTTATCAAAAACAAAAAATTAAAGTGACTGCCCAGTAAAATCAAAAAAAAAAGAAAGTTTATATGAGAGACATACATTTACAATTTTAAGGATGTGACTACTAAAAACTTTTTTTTTGGGATTGACTTTTCATTCTAATTTTCTGACCGAGGTTTTAACTCGCCACTGTCGCACTGTTGCTTGCTCTGGAGGACACTGTTGGGTCCTTGTGAATTCTGGAGTGTGGTCTAGACCTACTCTATCTGTAAAGTGTCTTGAGATAACTCTTGTTGTGAATTGATACTATAAATAAATTGAAATTGAAATTGAATTAAAAACTGGGACTTTTTTTAATTTTATTTAACACAGGAGCTATTATGCAATGTGTGGCCTTCTGGGAGAATTAGATTTTGAAAGAAAGGAAATTGTTAAAGAAATGTTCCTGCGGGGAAGACTCTGCTATATTTTGAGATTTCATCCCCAAAAATGTGCTACTGAATTATCAAATATATAGAGTTCCTTCAGCCTTAGTTATTATTGCATCAAAAATAGTCACAAATGTTACAGTAGTACTGTATATCAATTAATAACTCAAGCAGCACTTTTGTGTATTTAACTGTAGATTAAATGTGCACTGTAGGATAGTAAGCACGTCAGAAATTGTTATACGAGGATGAAAGATGGAAGTGAGCATCACATTGTTCAATCATGTTTGTGCAGAATTGACTTCTTGCTATTGTGCTGCTGCCAAGCCCTGTCCTGCTCCTTAACGTGCTATCATAAAAGTTATGAGTAGTTTCATGTATTTTCTTCCTACCTATTACAACCAAATTTAACAGAGGTTTGCCCCCCTGCCTTTTCTCCAATTCAGCTTTGATATTGATCGACTGCCGAGCCTTTCCAGAGGAGCGGCCTGGGGTGGGAACTGTGGAGGGCTCGTCTCCATTGGACCCTTTAGCTGGAGTCTCAGGGCGCTTGGGCGTGGCCTCTGAGGTGGGGGTTGCGGTGGCATTTTCAGGGCTGCCACCACGGCGTACTGATGCTGTGACAGCGCCGTTCTCCCCTGTGCTGAGGAGAGAATGTGGACGAGTTCAATCACGACAAATCATAACCCTTCCCTGCAAAAGATGATAATCATGCAAGTATACAACTTCCAAAATTAGTAACACTAATGTGTTCCTAAACCAGAACGGTTTATCTGGACTAGAGTGATCACTCACCACTGAGGTTCACAGCTAATCCCTATATACAGGCATAACTACTTTCCATTTCAAATGAAAATTACTATTTTGCTAAAGGTTAAATGATTACCAATGTAAAAAAAAAAAAAAGGAAAACATTTCATCATAGTGTATATGCTTAGTGCCGTTTCATAGGAATGATGTGCATTTGTGTGCGGATGTGTGTTAAGTACCTGGGAACATCAAAGCCCATGGTCTGCTTCTTGCCTGAGACGGTCATACGGGCCACTTTGGCTACCACTTCAGAATCCAGTTTATTGTGAGACATATCTCTGCTTTTAGCTACAGGGAATAGAGGAAAATAAATCAGTTCACTTGCTCACAAACAAAAGGCCATCATGACTCACTGTGGCCAATATCTATGACATGAGGAACACATAGCATTTATTTCCGATAGAAGTGACCTTCAATGTGCGAAAAATGGCTTTCTGGTAAACAGTAAACGGTTTCTCCCACCAGATTTTCCAGAAAATTCTACTGACCCTCAGTCAAGACAATTATTGCATAAAGATCATCTAGGTGTAAAAGTGTACACAGACACACACACACAACCTCTTAGTAGTTGACAGAGTAAAAGACTGGGAATAGAGTTGTCCTGACATCAGAATAGTAAATAATTTATCAGTGGTTGAAATGCTGACTGCATCAGCAAAATAGTAACATATTCAACTGTGTTAAGATATCCAGAGGAGATTACTGCAATGTACTCTTCATGACTATTTTCTTGGTCATAGCGGTGGGCCTTACTGGAATTGAAAGTATATATTGTTAAGTGTGAGCATGAGATGCTATCAGTTGCACTCTGAGCCTCCATCTATCTGAATGGTTCATATTCTGCAGCAGTGAGACATGTTCAGGTGATTGCTTTGTCATCCCAGTCCCAAATGGCCACCGCTCCCAGTCATATCAACCTGCTACTGATTCATTTAGACTGGGGTGCACAGCCAAGCCTACTACACCCTGAGTGTAGTCTGTGTGCATGTGTGTGGTAGTGACATCCTGGTTCAGAGAGGGTTAATTTCAGAAGTGGCCGTTGCCTCCTGTCTCCACGTAAATAGAGCAGTGTGACGAAGCACTTCGCAGAATTAATCTTTTTGAAAAGGTGTGTGTGTGTGTGTGTGTGTGTGTGTGTGTGTGTGTGTGTGTGTGTGTGTGTGTCTCTCTCTCTCACACACACACACACTTTATTTGTGATATTGGACATAAAATGTCACTTTCCTTTTATATTTTTGGTTAAAAATCAAAACAAGACATACTCCCACACACTGTTCTCATGGATTATTTTGCAGCATTTCAGTCCTAAGACTTTTCAAGATAAGAAAAGCAAGAACAATACTGCTCAGGAGTTTGTTCCCTTTTGACGTTTGTCTTTTAAGACTTGTTAAGCGTTTAGCTCTGGTTAAGAATGTATTTTGATAAATCATACTAATCCTGTATGTGCTCCTGTATGCTTGATGCAGTTTATTCATCATAAAAAAATACCCTGAGGGAAAATGAGAGGAAAGGCGGTGTGATTCAACTGAATTATTAATGGACTTTCTAACCAAGCATTCTCTGAATGACTTGCTTTGCATTAGAGAAAAAGTCCCCTCTCATTCTGAAACACTGATTCACAAGCGAGGCAGCTCACAGCACCCTGATGAGTCTTTTTTCTTTAAAAAGTTTTCTTTATAATGCATTTGCATGTTTTATTTACACACATTGATCCCTATTTTTTTCTTTATAAAGTAATAACATATGCATGTTTTATTCACACACCGATCCCGATCTGTTCAAAAAATGGGAACAGGGGACAACCAAGGCAAAAAAAAGGTTTTAGCTTGTTAAATTGCTAGCTGCACATACAAAATGAAGATGGATAAATGTATTTCTACACAGAAAGTTCTGGAACTACCTGTATTTGTAATAAACAGACAATTGCAAAAAAGACACCTAAAAGAGTTGTATATCATTACAGTGTTATCTGCCCTGCAGTGAGCAGCAACATGAGATGGAGAAAGTACTCTCTGGGGAATTTTGGTTCTTCCTGCAGCTGGGGGCTTTTCTTGTGCTTACTACAGTGACGTTGAGGTTTCTACCACCTGTGTCAAACAGGACACCAGCCAGCTTGAAATTTACTTATATGGAACATCAGCTGTAATACAAATGATCTCATTAGATCACATCAAATCCAATAAGGTCGACTAGGATCAGATAAACGTACTAGTACACCTAACCTAATATACATTTAGGAAACAAACCACGACATAAAAACCAAGCATCTACATCACCGCTCATAATCATTAAGTACCTCAAGTGTTTGGCTTTTTCCCTTGACCTCTCTATTGTCACCTGGGGTGAAACAGACTGGCGCACCCTGCGGAACTCCCATGTTTTTGAGTAATAACAACCACTTTTAACTAGAAGATATGTTGCTCTGTCAAAACTGTAATACATTTGCAAACAACTGACTTTCCAGATAAGTTGGGTTTGCCTGGGGGCAGCATTAAGGAGGGCAGCCTGAGAACAACTACACAGTGCAATCAAGTTCTGATGCTTGGAGCAGGATCTCTTTACACTGTTTAGACTGTCAGGTAAACACTGGGTGCCCTCCCATCCAGGATTTATCTGGTAGAGGGGACCCATGCAGTGACTAAAGAGTGAATGAGTCATCTTTACACCTTGGCCTAAGGGGCCCAACTGAGCACAGGATAAGAGAACTCCGCCCAGGATATGCAAATATCAACCCTCCCTCCCCCTGTTCAAATACACACAAGTATGCAGGCAAACGTAAAATAAAGTGTTTAAAGAGCAGGAAATAGGGTGACTGACAGTGTCCCAGGGCAAGGTGGTTGGGTAAGTGAGAGTGCAAGATCCATGACAGATAACTATAGAAGCAGATGGAGAGAGATCTAGTCAGGTGCTATATCTTCAAAAGCACAATACGTACCCAAAAATGTAATAAACAAATTAAATGCTTTGCTGGTCATCACAAAAATGAGAATTCTGCAACAGTTTCACAATGAGACTCACAACCACTTGAGGCCGCTAAAGGCTATAAAAGCCAATAATAACGTTTGACTTAACTCAAATCTTCATCAGCCTACTGTGGGGGATAGTTGGGGGGGGTAGGCAAAAAAACAAACCGATTTGAATATTGTATCAGAGTATGTTTTGTTCTGTTTGGCTCTGGTTACAAAGAATCTTGAGGGATATGAACCATTTGTGAAATGTGCAAAGAGTGTGAAGGTTCAATTGATGCTTAAGTTCCCTACATAAAAGGTGATTTCCACAATAGTTTGGAATTAAAACCTACATACTGGCACTCCCTCGCACATGGTGTCCTGTTTTTACACTAAATGAATGGATATACAGATGACCCAAACTAAGAGTTTAACGTCATTCATATTTGAAGAAAAAAAAAAAAAATAGCTGAAGGTATGAATGAAAATGACTATGAAAGAAATGAGACTACTGGCAGAGAGTAAAGCTCCATCTGACCCCTTTCAAGATCTCACACACACACACACACACACACACACACACACACACACACACACACACACACACACACACACACACACACACACACACACACACACACACACACACACACACACACACACACAAAACCACTCATTTCATAGAATGACATCTATAAATATTTCATCTCCTTGTCCTCGACACCTACCTACCCAGCAGACAGTAAACCTTGAGTCATATACCAACCACCTGAGAACTCTCACCAACTGTTTACAGACAGAAAATATAACTACAGTAAGATATGTCAATGCACATCTGAATATTAATCTTTTAACAAAATAACTACACAAAAAAGTTAACCTATTTGGTGCATCCACTTTCCACTCAGAGCTCTCCTACTTATCTTAGTCATAAAGTCCAGTGATGGCTTTTTTTGTGTGACAGACATTAATCCACATCTGGAGTTTCCAAAAAAAAAAGGCCAAACAGAGAGAGAGAGAGAGAGAGAGAGAGAGAGAGAGAGAGACACACACACACACACACACACACACACACACACACACACACACACACACACACTGTATATAAATAACTCCTGAGCTTTCAAAAAAGTTGTCTGAATGGTGGAACTTTATGAACAGCTTTCCCTATTAGGCGAAGTGATCATTGCGTGAGGTTGATTTCCTAATCATCATCCACCCTAATAATGACATGGCATACTGGAGTAGAGTTGTGTGATGTTTTTTTTTTTTTTTTTTTATTTAGGTTCTCAATTTCTTCGACCATGCCGTGAATTAAGTTAGTTGTTTTCGTGTTCTGTATGTGAAGTCTCTCTGTTGTGGAAAGTTCCTGTTTATTATGTCTTCATCAAGCTAACAATCAATGCAATAAATACTTGTGAACAATGGTTTCCCTACAAAATGCTAAATACATTGCTAGATGTGCAAATTACCAATGTGCGACAATGCAGGTGGAACTGCTGGGGCAAGAAGAGGATGATTCAAAAGTGTCCTAAAATTCAATGTAATACTCATAACTTGATGTAATATACAAGTGTTTGTCATGTGGAAAGGGAATGAGGTAGTGACTTTAGACGAAAGTGCAAGAGAGACCAAGCCGACTAACGCAAGGAAATCAAAAAAAATCAGTGGTATTGATAAAACGCCATACACGCTTAGCTTCCAACTTGAACAAGCAACTGCAAAACTATTAACGTGTCAATTATAGCCTATAGGTTGGTACCAAGCTAACCCAAAAACAGCCACAGTTGAGACTCCGATGACTGAATAACCCTCTAATTAAAATATTTCTGCACTTCCACTGATACGTTAGCGCGAAAACATTATTGCTGTCATAGAAAGGATTTTTTTTTTAAGTCAGGCTTCACAGCATGTAGATCATAAATGATTTCTAAAGCCACTGTGCATGCCTTCCGCAAGCTGTCACATCACAGCTTTATGAGATATTATAGGATTTGATGTGCCTTCAACCTCTGTAGAAGTAAACTCTTATATTTCTTGCAGCTTTTTCCATTCAAACAAAGCATCCTATTCTTCTCTAAGCCCTTTTTTTCCTGTCAACATCTCACACCACAACAAAGCAGTAGTATCGATGGCATGTCAATCCAAATGCACCCGTTTTCTTTTGACCACTTGTCGTGGGAAAAATGATATTTTCCAGCATTGGCACCACATCACAACAACACTATGTTTGTGCAACATGTACGCCTTGCAGAACTGCAGAGCTTGTAAAGACATTAAATGATTTGATCTGTCAAAGCCTTTGGCAAAGCTGTGAAAGTCAAGAGACATGATCAGAGTTTCCTACGTAGGTGGTGTGTAAGAGAAACAGAGAGTTAGATGATCGGCCGCTGTGTGCCGAGACGGTGTGTGCTTGGGTTGACATTTTCTCCAAGAGTGCAGCTTCCTGCTCAAACCCACACACTGGCTCGCCTTAAGAGAAAAAAGGACAAAACTGTGGCTGGACAAACCAACTAGCTAATGAGACTTAGTCATTTCTAGATTTTCACATCTAAAAAAGATGTAGCTGTATCTTCACTCACAGAACATCCTTAATACAGCTAATTATGTCCAAACATCTTAATTCACCCGGGACTTCACAAACACTGAGAAACCTGTTTAACTTCTAATGTTTGACTTGTCATTATTACCATTATCTACACTTCATTATCTATCATTTCCCTCAGGCACCCCAGTCTGTTTGCGACCCCGAGGGTTTACTTTACTCAGCTCTCTGTGTCTTTATAACGTTTACACACATCTAGCCACAACCCTACCCTGTTGCTCAAAGAGCATCCTAAAATTTAAGACAACAATGAGGCAGTGCAAGAAAATGACTACACAGTAAGATAGGTTTGACATCAGCCCTCTTCATCTCCTCCTGTATCATTACTCCAACACAGAATAGCGTACTGACAACGACAGTAATACAATTAAGTGGTAGATTTTTAGGGTTAACAACACCACATATACTACAGGTCTCCTCACGGTTGTTGCTGTTAGTACATGTAATTATCTCCCAACCCTTGAACCAGTCCTAGTCCAATCTTAAGTCTTAATCATGCATTTCTTTAAGGGAAAGATTCTGCATTCAAACCAATACCAATGACTCACACTAAACATGTCAGATGCCTCAAGCAACACTGGGCTAACCTACAAAAAAAAACACATACACTGCACCAGATACATAATGCAGTATTTTTTTCTAATACCAATCTTTTTCCAATGAAAATCCATCTCCTGAATATGATTACACCGCTGACAATAGTGCATACTTAAAACATACATACAATCATACAGTATATACATTTACATTTATACTCCATGGATGGAGGGTTCAAGTAAGCCTTGAGCCGTAGTGAAATAAAATCGTAGTTGGCACGGATATGTTGCCGAGTGCAGCTTTCAGTCCGTCTCGGTGCTGTATAGGAGCATTACGATTTAGTGTTACCTGACAATGATGGAAAAAAAAGGAGTGAATAATGGTGCAATTGTGTGCAAGCACTATACAACACATCTGGCTTATGCTATGCTGCAGCATTACTACCAATATGACGGCACATTTACGAAGAAATCCCACCAGTGTGTCTATTGACAGCGCAACTAGGGGAGAGTTGGGGAGTAGAGAGCAACACAGTAAATCACGCATTGTATTTTTCTTGCCGATGATTATAAAAATAAAATGAACAGATCAGTGTTGTTTTGAAAGCAGTGACCAGTGTGTTGCGTTTAGTTTTTTCTTTTCTTCTTCTTGAACAGTGACACTTTTCCTTTTGATAAAAAAAAAATATCCAGCCATATTCCTTTCATTGCATTTTAAATACTTCACCACTGCCCCCAGAAAATAAACCGCAATTAATCAAAAACTGTGATATGAACCAAAACGGTAATTTTGTGAACTGTTCCACCCCTCACATTTTAGATCCAAATAGAGAATAGTGCACCATTTCAACTGGTTGTGTAGAATAAGGTCAATCGAACTAGCCTGAAAATATCATTTTTACACTCTGACACACAAACGCACACCCAGACCCAACCAGAGACACACGCCCAGACACAGGTGTATTTAGGGTACCTACGTGCAGTCATCTTTATTTTGAAATTGGTAAATTAACCTCTGGCTCAATGTCATGACACACCCAGTGTAGATCAAACTCATTTGTACATTGTAATATTAAAAGCTAGTAAAAGCAAAACAAAAATTCTTTTACCTCAGGTCTGAAGGCATTCAATTTGAGTCACACAGTGCACTCTTTATTCACAGTGCTTGCATTCATAGTTAACTCAGTTCTTTAATATCAAACATTAAGAGAGAGTTTGTGTGTGTGTGTGTGTGTGTGTGTGTGTGTGTGTGTGTGTGTGTGTGTGTGTGTGTGCGCACGTGCATTTGTTCTCGCTCCCTCATGGGAAAATCTACAGGTGTCCTCTAAACCAAAATGTCTACCCCATGATCTCAAACACAGGCAGCAGTAAACCAGAACAATGGTTAACTGATCCATATTCCAATAGCTGCAGCACACCTGCAAACTAAATCAACCTCTTTTTCTCTTTTGAGGGTTCATGCAGATCAAAACTAGAAAAGAGGTCATGCAGAAAGAAATATATATATATATATATATATATATATATATATACACACACACACATACACAGAATTTCCCCTGGCTAAGATTAAACTAATTTCCTCTCCTACAAAACATGTCAATTAAAAAGTAAATGCCCATCCAAGCATAGAAAAATAGACTTAAATAGTAGAAAAAAGTACATTTACGGTAAATGACAAAATAAAATACTAGTAGGTTTAGTAGTAGTAATAAAATACTAGTACTTTAAAAGCTGCAAGAGACTGAGTATTTACTGTAATCCTGCTTGACTTAAAAAGCATTGACTTGTTTGTTTGCCTCTATAAAATAATAATGCTTTAGTAATACAGTTCCTAGAAGAAGAATATTTAGCACTAATCAGCAACAAGTGTGTTATTCCGTCGTACGGTTGGTCCCAAACGTTTATTGTATTTCAGTTAAAAAGGCCGACGATTGAATGCTGCATCTCTTTGAGTTTAGTTCAGTTGGTGGAGGAAAGGCCACCAGAAAGATCTCAGCTTTTCTTCCCAAGAGAGTCAATGTAGCACCAACTAGACACAGCTGAATTAAGTGATAAATTGTATCCTCTTCTCTACCTAGTGAAAGCTTTTCGCTGATTAGCACGGACGATGTCGTCGGGTGAAGGCGCGTCAAAGCGGAATGGTACAATTGGCGAGAGTGGTACATGATGCTCTCCGGATTTGTCCTGTGGTTTACACAGGAAGGCCTGATAACCACTTCTCGTCCTCTGATCTCTTATTTTTCCCCTCAAAATATTTCTTACCCTCTTCTGTTGTGTGTGGCTCTGAATCGCCAAAGTAATCGCAAATACTGATGGTTTTGCAAAAACTGAAGCATCCAGCCCCACGGCAACTGAAGTTGGAGAGGATGGTGAAGGGAGGTCATTGTCAAAGGGATGAGGGCCCGCATCATCTGACTGGGCCATGAGAGCACTCAAATCAATAGCTTGCTTTAGCTTAGGTTGCCTGACGTTTTGGTTGTATGGCTTGTGGTCGAGCTTCCACTTGGTCCCAACCTCTGTAGTACTTTCTGCTAACACATCAGGACTCTCTGGTTTAGCTGGTGAAAGGAGCGAGGTGAGAGAATACTGTGACCCATTTGAGGTGGTTGAGGTTTTGCCTTTGTGTTCAGATGCCAAATGTGACAAAGAGCGCAGCTCAGAGATGCCAGGTGGTTGTTTCAGAGCATTTGCTGGAGATTCAGCCCTGATGGGTTGAGGGGAAGTAAAGGAACTGTTTTGATGTTGCAGGGCAAGCTGTGACAATGAGACAGTACCACCTAGGCATGCAGGAGTATTTTTGGTTGGTTTAGAAAAGGCGAGTGTGTTTGCTGGTTGTTTAGTGCTCTGTGATTGTGATTGAATGTGCATATTCTTGTTTTCATGCTGTGAAGTAAGGCTAAACAGCGAGAGTGTTTGTGCTGGTGCAGCCACCCCCTGACACGTCACAGAAGTTATGCTGCTTTGGGGCGTAGGAAAGGAGGAACTCATAGTTTGGCTGCGGTTTGAATGCTCCTGGATTAAATCAGCCAATGATTGGCTTGCCCTGGGATCAGCCATTGTCGCTTTGCCTCCAGTTCCAATTCCCACTGGGTGCTGATTACTCAAGAGGGAAGAACTGAGACTCCCAAACCCAGGAGGAGCAGCCAGAGAAGAACTTGCAGTTGTTATCTTGGGAGTGTTCAGCGACAGACTATGGAGCGAAACTGAGAGAAGCGAGGGAGCTAAGCCGTGAGATGCTGAAGTCATGTTTAAAGATGCCAATGTTCCCAATGAAAGACTATTCTGATTAGACATGATGGACGGAGGTGAATTAGGTCCTATGGTGAAAGCATTTGAGGGAACACCCAAACCTCTCCCTGTGTTAACTACTCCCGTCGCTTTACTCTTCTGCTCATGCTGTGACATGAGCTGTGCCAGACTGACACCACTGCTAACACCTGTACCATTGTTTTGATGGATACAATTTAGACTTTCAGAGCTGCTAATCACAGGGTCAACCTTATATTGCGATAAGAGGTCACCCAAGTTTGGTGCAATTGTTTGCACATGAACGTATTTGTGTTTGCACAAATCGGTCTGGGCTTTATGTGCATTGGATGTAATGTCTGTGTGAGAAGCGGGCAAGCAGGCTCCTTACCTTACAAGAGCCAATTGTAGTTGTCGGAGAGGAGAGACAGGAGGACCACAGAACACAAGTCAGGTGAATCATGCAATAAACAAGAGGGAGAAGAACAGAAAGAAGGCACTCTGTTAAACATTTGTATGACTAAAAGGTGTCATCGCACACATATGTGAAAAATTAACAGTGAAATGCTCCTGGCTGTTAAGCTTTCATGTACACAATACTAATGAACATGATTCAAAATGATCTTTTGTTCAAGTATCTTCACAGGCATTCAGTCAAAAATATCACAATACAGTATTAGACGTTGTCAGTACCACCAAGCTACTGTATGTCTTCTTCAATCATTCATCAACCCAATCTACAACAGTTCCAATTCTTATTTTTTAACCAAGACTAGGCTCTGATCCGGCTTTATATTAAAGCTTTAATTCAAGTGGCCTACATCAATTCCTGTTATCTTTCATTCTTTACAGTACAGCCTTCTTCGTATTTATAGTCATTTTAACTGATAAGCTCTCAGCTCTTGACTGGACTCTAAAAGCCAAATATATTCATAATTACACTTAAACCTCCTACTTAAATATATGTTTTGTGTAATTCCTAATTATATCACAGTGAGAATATTATTTATCTATGCTTAACTACTTCTAATTAGTGATTGAGTGATACAAATAGAATAGGCCTTATTTGTGCACTGTAACGTCAATGTATTTATAAAGTCATGTAATTGAGAATTATTCCTTCAAAAAGGAAACTAGATCTATCAGTAGCTACATGGCAAGAAAAAAACACTTATAATGAACCAACTGTGAAATATCTCCAATGAATTGGTCATAATTTGATGCGCTCCAGGCGTACCTTTTTCAGCCACGAACGCTTGTTTGGTTCTTTGTGGAAGCGGCGCTTTCTCCTGGCCAACTCTTGCTACCCGAAGCCGTCTCTTCATTGGTACTGGTAACTGGGGCTGTCTTAGCGTCTTCAGACAGGACTGCATCCAATGCCTTCTGTGGGTCAAATCCACATTTTATGGCTGCCTGGGTCAGGACTGAGTCTGGCACTGCATCTCCCAAAACAGCCCGCATATGGTCCAGGCAGGAATACAGCTTGGCTATAAGGTATAACACACACTTTAGACACAGACATTGTATTTGTGACCCTAAAAAAAAACGACAAATTAAACAAAGAAAACTACTTTTACAACAGGATCTTAATGTTTTTAATTAGCACATTTTAAAACACAAAGATCAAAAGGTATAGGTCAGAAGATCTGCGTTATTTGTCACTTGTATACCATTGTGTGGATTTCATAATATTACCTTGGTCAAGAGGGTCAAGGCTGTGGCTGATGGTAGGGGACATGGGTACATCATCTTCATATTCTTCCTCTTCTAAAGGCCCCTCTTTTGGTGCTTGCCTCTCTTGACGAGAGTAGATAAACTGATTTGCTGTATAAAGCACAATTGTCATTACTTATTGGCCGCTTACAAACTATGAGATGTGATGTCTGGTTAATGCTGAATATTTAAATAAATCCTTTATTGAAAATTCAAATAAACGTAATGAATAAAAATCATATGAAGCAAGTTCTCATAGTCCAATATTGTCTATTACTGTGTGATTTATCAGCATACATATATTCTCGTTGATCTATAATATTGCATTCACTGATGCCAACCTGTTGCTGGTGATATACAGCAGTCGTCATCTACAGAATGTCCATAAATGTCATCATCGTCGAAATCTAGAAGAAAATATAATTAAGGCTAAATTATTTTTGTATTTCTCGACTTTACAAAACATACACATGTAATGCAATTGTAGTAAAGAGAAACAGTCCTTTGTTAAAGCTGTCACTTTGCCATGCCAGCAACTTTAATGTTACAGAATTGATTTGCTAACGTTAACAAACAGTAAATTATGAGTCCGGTAATGTTCTGTAATAAATTCACTGTAGGTTTAAGAATTTGGGAGGTTTAATAAGTTAATAAGATCGAGGACGTCTATATACCATATCGAACTTTGTATTAGAAGTCTGTTAACATATTTCAAAACACTGGAAAGTTAGCAAGCTAGCTAGCTTTCCAATAACGTTCACTTTAGTAAACATAAATATTAGCTAGATAACATTAGGTGTTATCACATTATAAGTTATAGACACATCACATAAAGTTGTAACGTTACTCTGAACGCTTAGGTCGATAAGTAGCTAGTTAATAGTATTATAGTGCAATATATCTAGTGCCGGGTGCCACGACAACAACGTTATCTTGCCAGCTAACATTAAACTAGCTAGTGTTAGCTGCTAGAGCGACAAATAACAGTGAATTTTAGCTTAGCGGCTAACGAGCTCAGCGGTTTGCGGCCTAGCAGAAATGCATAAACCGTTATCAACTAGCTAGTTAAGGTTATCTACCTTCATCGTAGTTGTAACCTCGAACATTTCTGTGCCGAGACATTTTGCTAAGTGTCTTCTCTCGCCCCCAGCGTAAATGTTTTTCGGTTTACAGACTGTTGACATGTGTCTCACTGCCCGACTGCCATTGCTATTGCAGTTGTGTGAAATTGCAGTAGCTAAGTTAACGCTGTCGGGTCAGATTTGATTCAGTAAACTCGGAAATAGATGAAATAAATTAGAATTTTTTTTAAAAGGTCTCAAATTTGTCTTTTCCTGAATGGCAGGCTCGGGGCTTGCTAAATAATTTAGGCATTAAAATAAAAACTTGCATTCACTGCATTGCATTAGCTGACGTAACTTCCTGTTGCAGTTTTTTAAAACTTTATTTAAAAGTAAGTACACCAAAGTAAACGTACATCAAAAGTATGTACATATTCATATCCATATCAGATGTGCATAAATGAGAAATGTATCAAACACAAAATTAGTCTTAATTGCCTTCTTATTTTAAGGTCTCGTCCTGTGGCAGTTCCTCCAATGCGGTCTAGTTTTTATTACACATTACTGCATGGGATCAGCTCTCCCAAACAAGGTTTATTTGCACTCTGTCTGACAGAACTGATTTCAAATCAAGTCATGTTTGTAGAAAACGATTATCTCCAGTTGGAACTAATACATGTATTGGAATGAGTAGAGGAAAAATAAACTTTGACCAAAATATGGGCTAACAATAAAGTTATCATAAATCGTCAGGGCTACAGGAAGAGGTGTTTAATAAGTAGGCCACTGAACAGGTTGTAGATCTAGTGATTAGGGTCACAAGGGTATGAATAGAAGTTAAAGGTTAAATGTCTGATTTTTCTTTGATTTTCTTAGAAAACCCTGTGATCCTGATGATTATGGAGATGATACATTTAGTCAATATGTTTGCATGGGACCAAAATACAATCAAGCACTATTCTGCTTTATTTTTTTAAATGAGGAAACACATATTAATGATGATGTCTTATTAATGTAAAAGAAGAAGCATAATAAAGCAGATGAATCATTACAAAGTGGTTGGGAGTTTTTTTTCCTCTCTGCACAACTTTGAGAAAATTATTTCAGGTCAAGAGAAGTGCACTGAAAGAACATGAGGGAGTTTACCTGCACAGAATAAACATACAACTTTCAACCCCCCCTGTGATCTTGGGGTGTGAATGTCTAAACCATTTTTTTTGTCAAAGGTTATGCCCTATGGTTAGAGACCAACCCATCTGATCCCACACTGCACATCTCACACAAACGCACGCACCCAATGAGTGACATCATTTTTTCCTACTATCTTTGTACCACAAGAAACTTATAGCCTGCATGTCTACCACAAAAGTGAAATTGATGTTTATACCATCTTGTGTGTTTGTGTTTGTGAACATGTATATCTGTGACTTGGTCTTTGCATATACAATATATGTACTTTATGGTCACATGCATTTGTGTGCATGTGTATGCATGTGTGGTTTTTGATACATTATGTTGTCCTGATCTCCTCTACAATAGCCTATGTGCCAAGGAATGAGTAAAAGATGAAAATGTCAGAGAAGAATCTGATACCAGTGATGCAGGTGAAGTTTACACTTGCACATCTGCATGGGTGAAATGAAATATGAGGTTTGGCGTGTCTCCCCAATCTATAAATAGTGCAGAATAAAGAAAGACGTCTGCTTAGGTACTTGTAAAGACCTTTTCAAAATGAATGGCTCATATTGCAACTGGCAGTTTGACAATGAGCAGCTTGCATTGGCAGTAGCTAGTAAGAACAGGAGGGGAAATCTTTCATATCGGGAGGGGATAGCAGATGAGTTTATTTATTGTGCAGTTTCACCTTAGGTTAAGCGCGTGCGTGCCTCTAAGTGGGTGGAGGTTTCCCCTCTAAAATTCCACTTCCTGCATTTTGAAGTCGTGGTTGCACATCTACATGTCAAAATAAACAACTACACACAAACACACTCTTTGGAACACATGCACACAGGTAAACAGACACAAAGATGATCACTTTACAGGGTCACACAGGTGACAGGGAGGGTACTCTTTTGCATCACTAAAAGGTTTCTAGGACACTCTAAAACCAAAGGCAGCAAAGAGCAACTGATATGTAATGGAAATGGAACATATTTCCTAAGTGAAAAGCAAAGCATGAATTATTAAGATTAAAATTGGTATGTGGTGTTTGCAACTTTTCTCATGCATTGTCCTTTTTTAACATAACCTTTTGCAGACCTAGTAATCAAAACACAATAAGAACTTTACTCAAACCAAGTCTTTATCACATTGCCATTCCAAATAATCTAAAAGCTTTTTTTCATGTTTCTTTTAATTGTTTTATGAAGTCTTTCTGCTTTATTTATAGTCAGATTTAGAGATGAATATGTGTCTGTGCTGCTACCAGGCTTGGGTGTGATTTTCACACCTCTACACAGGATCTGAACATTTGTTTCCACTGAATGTCTTTTAAACACTCTATGGTCAAATCTGTGCTGCAGATGTGGCTACAGAGTTCATAGAAAGGCGGATAGATGAATCAGTGGCAGCCGAGAAGGATTTCTGAGAGAATTAATGATGGGCTGATTAGATGGATTAAACAGATGGATTGACAGATTGCAAGAAGAATGAGCGGATCAGTGCTGCTTTGTTTAAATGATGTAGAATGTATATAATTAAATGACTAATACACTTCATATACATACATACATATATAGATCATATTTCCTCTTTAACTGAATTGTATTCAATTCTAACAGATGTACGACATAATTGTTAGCAAGTGGATGGCAATGGTATGGAAACAATTGAAAGCAAAGGATTGCAAATCTGTCAACAACAGCATGCAAATCTGAAAACATTAATCCTGGTGTAATTGTAGAAGAGCAAGTGCAAGTGGGTGAGGGGTGACGTCCATCCCAAAAGTTGGCAGTGAGGTAATGCTTTACATAATTTAGGCACTAGGCATCATGGGAAGAGTATTTCACAGGAACTCACTCCTGCAGAAAATGCAAAACATAGACCTTTGGCAGTCTGACAGGTGGTCCAAACAACTAAAGTCAATGAAAGAACACATGAGGTCCTTAAATTAACAAATTGTGCAATTAAAAGGGAACAATGAATTACTTTAAACTAAATTTGTTCTAAAAAAACAAACAAAACTTGACATTTGATTATCTATTTCCATACGTATTCATTAGGCAAGTAGGTGTAATAAAATATACTTTAAAAAAATAGTGTTCCTGAATGATGATTTCAATGTACCGCAGAATAATAGTAATGTATGAATCCTTTGCTTGTTTATTTAACCACATAACCATACAGGATCACATTCACTATTTGACTTGGGATCAACTCTTCTTCAATGCAGGCCTTTACAATTAACAATACACGTTTGGCCTTCCCAGGTCTGGATCCGAAAGCCTGGTGGGGTGATATCTTAAGCCCAGGGGCCATCATTAAAAATCATTCAAATGAGCCAACCTGAACACAATGCTTTGCAAAAGGGGGCAGCCATCACAATACCTGCCTTTAACCTGTCCAATCGCGTCCATGCAAATTTCCTCAGCTTGGAATCAATGGGTCTCAGGCTTCCTGCTCAACCTACTGGGGAATTTGCATGCCCTAGCTCCCTTCATTCAATTTGGTTTCAGATAACAAGATGTAGTTTATAATATTACCCTCGAGGGAAAAGACACATTTGGGGCTTGTGCAGAAAAAAGGTAAAGGCACTTACTTACAAATATGCACACAAAACAGACAAGTGGAGACAGAATATAATTTACATATTTGTTTTTACTTTACACACTGTACTTGTGCATTACTGTATAAGTATGATTTAGGTTATTTATTTTGATTCTTTTTTCAGGCTAATAATTTTTTTGTGCTGTATATGTCACTGGTCCACATTTCTTTCTGTGGGGCATCTTGAATTGCAATCTTGCAGAATAACGGCAATAATTAAAATATGTTTTGAATAGATTAGAAGTACCACCTCCTCAAGGCAAAATGACTGGAACAGTGCTTGTGCACACAGGTGTGTAAAGGATTTGAAGCCTACAGCAATTGCAACCTGGCATTTGATTATGTTACAAATAGCCTTTGAACAAATAGATTGCATGACTAATAGTAAATATAAAATATTCCATGCTGTACTGCATGTCCAGTCCTGTAGGCTATCTTGATATTTCTCTATCCGCAGTAAGTGCTTTTCTTCACTAAGCACTCTATCCACCCTGTTGCTTCAAATAGTAATGAGTGTATGAATGTGTACATGCAGTCCTTTATCAGGCCACTATTATGATGACTGCTCTGGTACAATAGGCTGGTCTGGGGTGATGGTAATTACAAGTGACCAGGGCAATACGGTCGCGTATGGAAGAACTAATACAATGAGAAGACACATTTATACAAATAAAGCACCCCCCAACCCCCCCCCCGCCCCCACACACACACACACATACCCTCACTCCTTTAATGAATGGCTGAGCGACGACAGTCCTGGCCCAGGGAGAATAGAGAATTTAACCAAAACAAGATAATCCTAATACTTGGTGGCCAATTGCATTACTAGGCCTACAGAATAATGCAGAAGTTACAGCTGGAAAAGAAGCATTATGATAGCATCCATCATTGAGAGAGAGAGTTGATGAAAAAAGGATCAACTCGTTTCTAATGCAAATGTGAATTATTATCATTTTTAATGAGTGCCAAGACATCATCAGCAAGCTGGCGTTTTAAGATTCTCAAAGATAACTTGACAAACAACTTCACATATTATCGTGTGTTTTAAAGGAAGTTCCTATGAGTTATGTGCAATCCATCCCTGCAAAAAGTTGAAGTTTCACGACATTACTTTCTTTGTCTGGGCGAACATAAAAGCCAAATTTATCGCCGGATGATAAGACCAAGGTCTTTCATTTTTTTATTAGCCTACTGAGAAATATCTGTAGGCATCTAGGCAGATAGATAGATAGACACCAGCAGGCATTCTAGGTAGCCGCGAGCACAGCATTGCAACTTAACTTTCCTCGCATGCCAAAACCCCATTGCGCGATTGTTTAACTACGTCCATACTAATTCCCTTCTCTTTTTTTCAGAAAAGGTAACTCGCAAATACTGACAAAAAGCGTTTAGCGCGGACAACAAGGCGAAACCCGCCTTTGACAAGTCTACTATGTGTGTTGTGGCCTGGTGCATTCATTAATACTTTGTAAATGTTTTAGTGGCATTGTCCAATGCACGATCCACTATCCACTTTCCCACCAATTTTTTTAATTTGCAGTAGGTTTAGGCCATATAATCCAGGCACATTTTATCATGGCATTTGTAATATGTAATGTATTACATATTACATATTATATGTAATATGTAATACTTTACATCAAGAGAGTGTATATCTGGCTACGCATCATAAACCGATTTTGGTATAGACGGTAGACTACAAGGTTTTCCTCAGCAAAAAAAAACAACACAAGTTGATACGTTTTCTGGAAATATAAGTGTTCTTATAATTGCAGTCGCTTTCTTGGATATTACCTAAAATTCGGACTTCTCCGTGTCTTTTTAAATAGTAATTTCAAAACGTCGGACGGTATTTGAAGTATACTTTATTGGACATGCGCAGTTCGCCACATGCTCTCAGGAGCGCCAAATTTACCGGGATGCTAAAGGAGAGGGGAGGAGCAGTAGTGGAGGCTGCTGTAGTTTAAATTAATGTCAACCTGCCTCTTCCCCGGGAGAACAAACCCAGCGCAGATAGTGAAAGTACGTGCTCAGCGCAACCTGCGAGCCGCTCACAGATATTAACATGGCTCGGCGGCCGAGAAACAGGTAAGCTCATACAGACCATTTACTCTTTAATTTGTATCATCTTTAACTTTCTTTTCCTCTCTATGTGCGTCTTATAGCTTACGTAGTTAACGTTAACTGTTACTGTTTTTCTTTTCACGTTAGCCATCATTTACGTTGTTGAATACAACATGAGTTGAGGAAAGAACGTTAAAGGTACAGCTTATTGACAGAGTTACTGATCTTTTTCATTACATTTTAAGTTGTCTAAGCTCTTTTTGTGCTTGTAACGTTAAGCCATTTTTTTGTTTTCTTGGCCGTTAAAGCTGAGTCGTGGTGTGGATGTCTCGCTCGCGCGCCCATGACAGGTGGTGGTCATCTGGCATGTGCGCTTCTAAAGCTGCTGTCAGTGGTGAGAGAGAGAAAGGGGTCTCTCTCTCTCTTTTTTTGTCTGTGTCGCTCTCTTACACAAAAACACACACACACACACACACGCGGATTAATAACATTAGGCGGGTGTACAGACTCGTGCCACGCTGTGCGCAGGACTGCGTGGATAGAAGTTTATAATAAATACTAAATTAAACACAATGCAGCATAGAGTCAATGAGACTTAGCAAAACGCACTGATTGCAAATGCGTGTATTGCAACACGCATTTCTATGTCCTAAATTTAGTTAATGAAGGTTTTGAAAATAGGCGCTATGTTGACCATTGCCCTATTCAGCCCTACAGACTTGTTTTCTTTTTCACGTTTTTAACTTCCAGATAAGATCTTAGCTTATAGCCTGCAGCAATATAGCTGTCATATAGGTCATTTTAAACCCGCCTTAATGAAACTTTCATACACCCTGAATGTTGCCGCAGCATCTCTGAAAGCTCACTGTTATTTTGGAAACTGCGCTTTCAGCGTCTCCTACGTGTACTTGTCTCGAAAAGTGGCTGCATGTTGTGTATTTCCTATGTTTTGGTACAATAATCTCCATAAATTGAAACTTCAGTCACTCTCACCAGCTTACCGTTTTGTATACTTTCTTGATGAGCGTTGATCGACATCAACTTTCCCTGAAAAGCATCTGGCTACTTGCATTGAGCTTGCGTGTTAAGTTTGACCAGTTAGCGTTTATTGATCTTTTGTTTGCGTGTTGTTTGTGCACACGAAGTAGCCTACTCAGCAATTTTTATTTGGCGTCATATTTCTTTTAATTTTTTTCTGGAATAAGAAAACGACTGCTGTACATTTTTCTGTTCGGTCATTGCTGTTATTTAGATAGTCACGCATATGGGTAAATGGACAAAAATAAGGAAGCTAATCCACTTTAAATATCCTCTATTACACACACACACCTCAGTGGGGTTCCTGTTCACCTGTTGCTCCCTCTGTATGACATTAAAGTATCTTACTTAGCTTCCACGTTGTCCATGCTCTACATTCTGATTGGTTAACAAACTATCGGTGTGTGTGTGTGTGTGTGTGTGTGTGTGTGTGATTATGTTGTACAATGCAAACCACTGCAGGTCTGAACACGCCAGGGTCACAAAATTATGATCGCATGTGCCAATCCCAGTATCTGTGGAAACCAAAAACATTGGAACCTGTTCATCCATCCCCCCTCCCTCCCACTTGCTGTTCTTCTCTCTCTCTCTCTTTCTCTCTTTCTCTCTCTCTCCTCTTGTGGGTGTCTTGGCTAAAAGCCTGCACCCAAACCTTCAAGAATGACTGGTTCTGTCTGTGTTGACACCTGATGAATTAAAGAGTGGGCTGAGTTCTTTATGCACTCTTTAAAGAGATTATTAGGGAGTAGTTTGGAAATAGACAGGTTCTTATGGTGCTCTCATTTTCTTTTCTATTATCTTACACTATTTTTCACACAGCCTCCACCTCTTCTGAATTTCTCTTTGTGTTCTCTCTTTCTTTGTCTGCAGTGTTTACAGTAGTGAGGAGGATGAGGAGGAGACTGAGATGTATGAACATGATTATGATGGAACACTGGCCAAGGCAGGGAAACGCCACCTTGGCAAAACACGCTGGACACGAGAAGAGGTACACACACAAAGACCCATCAAACACAATTCAAATCTTGCTGTTACATATACAGAGTGTTTAACACAGCTCACATATTGGATAGAAATGACCTAAGGAGAGATCATTCCCTAGGACCTTTCTTTTTATTGTTGTCTGGTCTAACCACATTGACTGACTATTGTGTTAAATAGCTGGGATTGATGTTCATTGCAGTGAGGTTGACAAACTGCAATATGTTTTCTATATTTTTCAGGATGAGAAGTTGAAGAAACTTGTTGAGCTTCATGGATCAGAAGACTGGAAGCTTATTGCAAGCTTACTAACTGTAAGTAGGAGGCCTGTGCTTACACATGCATGTACACATGCACATACATACATACACAAAAACCTCCCATAGTATAAGAATGATTACTAATCCCTTCTCTTTAACCTACCAGAATCGTACAGATGTGCAGTGCCAGCACAGGTGGCAGAAGGTTCTTAACCCAGAGCTCATCAAAGGGCCGTGGACCAAAGAGGAGGACCAGAGGGTAAGAACACTTTAATGCACTCAGAACTTAATGGGTCACACACAAAATACTGAAAATCAATAACAAAACCACATTTGTATTTGCACATACAGTCGTAATGCAGAACCCCTTTAGATGTTGGGGTAACGTAGTTGGATACCAGTCACAGGAAAAAGGCAATCAAGTGTCATCCAAGTTAAAAAAAACTATTCTGTAGCAACTCCTTGACTGCTGTTGCACATTTGTAGTTTGCCAAAAAGTTGATGTTACTCAACAAGTAACATGCTTAGTCTCTTAAATCCTGTGCAGTATTTATTGGGCTATTCCAAAGGAGTTATATTTCCACTCAGATGCCACTTTAATGATTAGCAGAGTGGCTAACGTTCCACTGGAAACTCCCTCAGTGCTCACCAGCAGGTGTTCTCAATCACCTCTACATGTTCAAAGATAAAGAAAGGGGAAAGGACTGAGGGGAGGGGAAGCATTCACTGGCACAATGTATATGTTTCTGAGATTTGTCTGGTAGACTAACAACTTTTTTATTGTCACTTTCTCTCCTATCTGTTCTACACCTTATATGCCTTACACCCTACACCTTTTTCTTACTCTCTACCCCTTTACTTCTCCCTCTCCTCTCTGTTATTGCTCCTTCCTTCCTCTTTTCTCATGCCCACCATTTACTTCTCTTCCTTTTCAATACCCTTCCTCCTACCCTCACACACACACACACACACACACACACACACACACACACACACACACACACACACACACACACACACACACACCACAGGTGATTGAGCTTGTCCAGAAGTATGGAGCCAAGCGTTGGTCTGTGATTGCCAAGCACCTGAAGGGGCGTATCGGCAAGCAGTGCCGTGAGCGCTGGCACAACCACCTGAACCCAGAGGTGAAGAAGACATCGTGGACTGAGGAGGAGGACCGAATCATCTACCAGGCGCACGAGAAGCTGGGCAACCGCTGGGCCGAAATCGCTAAACTGCTCCCCGGCAGGTAAGGCAGAGAATGGAGAGAGAAAGGTGAAAAAAGAGAAGCTAGATGAATCACTAAACCCTTGTTGGTTGACTGAGCAATGTTGTGGTTGAGAGGGTGACATGAAGGGGAGGACACTGAAGGAGGAATGAAGAGAGAAGAAACAAATGAGATAAGGGATGAAGTGAGCACACAGAACATGAATACGGAAAAATTTCCATTGTTTTTAGGAATACAGAATGATTGGGAGATATAAGGTTATAAAAACACCCTGTCCTGACATTTGTCATTTAGAGAAAGGGCTAGAAGCTAATGAATAACACTAGGTGAAAAAAAGATACTTTAGTTTTTACATTATTGTAATTGCTCTGTCTTGATATCCTTATCAGTTTTGTGTGTGTGTTAGTGTGTGCGTGATCTGTGGCAGCCTCTGTGTGTGCTTGTACCACTAGTGGTCCAGGATGTCTTTGCATTGTGCATGTTTGTGAGCATGTGGATGTGTTTTGTAATGAATAACCTGTATGTGAATATGTGTCCTTTATGACACCCAGGACTGACAACGCTATAAAGAACCACTGGAACTCCACCATGAGGCGAAAGGTGGAACAGGAGGGCTATCTTCAGATCGCAGCAAAGAACTCCTCGCTCTCCATTACCCATGGCTATGTGAAGACCAACACTCACATCATGGGTTTCCCTCACCACTCGCACAATCACGCGCAGCTGCCTCCCTACACCTACATCTCCGACACACACAGAGTGAGTGGGCTTTAAACTAAAACTCGGGATGCTAATAGGAAAACTAAATGATGCTGATTGTGTAGGTGCAGGTGATTCATTGATTTGATTTGGATGTGTGTTTCTGATTGGCTTAACAGATACCGTTACCCATGGCCTTGCATTTGAACCTGCTGAACATTCCCCAGCATGGAACCGCTGCTATACAGGTAAAAACAGCAAGTAAACGCAGCATAATTGTTCACTAGTGAGAGTAGATAGTGAGGCCACAGGAGGGATTGTAAGTGAAGATGAATTGTTGCTCAAAATCTGCTTCCTGCTTCCTTTTTCTCAGAGACACTATAGTGAGGAGGACCCTGAGAAGGAGCAGAGGGTGAAAGAGATCGAACTGCTGCTCATGTCAACAGAAGATGAGCTGAGGGGCCAGCCATCACGACCAGTAAGTCGCATGTGTGTCTGCGTAAGTGTGGGTGCGGGTGAGCTTCGAAATATGTGTGACAGCACTATTTATGAGCATGTGCATTTGACCGTGGCTTTAAGGACAGTGGTTGGATCTGTGTGTGTTCGCGTGAGGAGGAAACATCTGGGGGATTGGTTTCTGCAAAAATGATGAAATAGGACCTTATTGCCATTTTAGCGCGTGTGCATGACCCCTTGTGCAACCCTCTACTCAACACTTCTTTACATTGAAGTTCCCTTTCTCCTTTTTTTCTCATCTGCTCAAATTTGACACCTCTTCCCTTATTGTCAGGCTCTACACTCATCCTACTGTGCTCATGTTTTTTGTGATGATTATTCTTTGACAGTTATTTCTAGCCCTCACTCTTTATACCCTTTTCTCCCCTAGATGAATTTGTCCTATCCAAGCTGGGCCAGCCAGAGCTCTTTGACCAACAGCTCAGATGGTGTAATGTTATTACCTCATCACCAGGCCCCTGCCCTGCCTCTCGACCAGAGCTGCCTACCTGAAGAGAGCGCCTCTGCAACACGCGCCCACAGCAATAACGGCCGCAACAACAACAACAACAACAATAACAACAGCAATCACAGCAGTCCGACGTTCTCAGATACTATTCCAGAGTTCATGGATTGTGTCATTGATTCAGTGAGTATCTGCATTTACTTTATCTTTGGGCTACATGGTGTGATATTCATTTGTGTGTGTCATGACCAACTGTGTCAAGATGAAAATCGGATTGCTTAGCAAGTAGCAACATAGATTTTACAGAGTAATGGGCTTTGACCCATATTTTCCCGCACTTTTCCTAGAGCCTCTCCTCAGTGGATGAGGCCACTACCAGCGGGCTCTTGGATAGGAGCGTTCTCAGAACAGACAGGCTCTTGCCCAATCAGGGCTCAAGAACTGCTCTCGGAGCATGGGCTGGTTTCATCTGCTCAACCCCCAAGCCTTCACCAGTCAGAAACCTTCCCTTTTCACCCTCACAGGTAGTTAAAGTAGCTGCGTTTGATTAGAATCCATCCAATCACCAACCTGCCACCTTGATGATATCAACAACCAATCATTCACAATTTGTTTTCCATCTTTTAGTTTCATTTCAATAATTTTATCTATGACTTGTCTTTTGAAGCACCGGCCCTCTTTTCTTCTTTCCTCTCCATTTCTGTAGTTCAGACCAGGTGTGCTTCCATGATCTGCCAGATTGTTTCTGCTTCAAAATAAACCTGTAAAGCCACTTTAATCAACTGGGTTCCCTTCTTTTGTTTCACAGTTTCTCAACCAGTCAATGAGCCCAGAACACTCCGACAATGACAGTTTACCAATGAGCTCGCCTGTGGACTCCAAGCCTCCGATCAACCACACTATGAGACCCCAGAAAGACAATGAAATGTAAGCAGCATTGTCTCTAATACATTTTCTTATGCAAATATGCAGAATTGTGGCAAATTATGCTTTATAAACTGTTCTTTTCTTTCTCTCTCTCAGGTTCAGAACGCCAAACATTCGTCGTTCGCTCCTGGAGTCATCTCCTTGTACACCCACACCTTTCAGGTCAGCCCTGGCCATGCAGGAGGCCAAGTATGGACCCCTCAAACTACTGGTGAGAAAAAGACTTTGAAAAATTTCTCAAGTCTTGAATTTGTCATATTACGTTCTGTTGTGCTTGCTAAAGTGTTCTTGTGACTCACTGGGGTATGTGTGTCTTTTTCCAGAACTCCCCTTTGGAGCAGCAGATGGTACAATCCATCAAGCAGGAGCCAATGGAGTGTGCCATTGAGCAGCCTCCTCTGAAGAAAATAAAACAAGAGGTACTTAACACTCAATATAAACATGCACACATATGTAAAAAAACAAACAGATAAATGCGAGACTGACAAAAGAAGTACTGTATTTGTTTTCATGTGGAAGTTCATTATTATTAATTATAAACTAATTATCAGTAGCATTGTTTTGAGACTGCTGTATGTATCCATGTTGATATTTACTGTGATGTATTTTGGGTCCTAGGTGGAGTCCCCATGTGAGGGGAGCCCGTGTATGCAGTGGGAAGGACAAGATCTTCACGCACAGCTCTTCTCCCCAAACGGCCCCGCACAGGAAGTACCTGTAAGCTCACATTAACCTAACAGTTCATGTTCTCTAATGTGAAGCTGTCCTTGATTACTCACAGACATCCTTAAATCTTAATCTTGACTTCTGTTGCTAAAATATGTTTTTACATTTTCATTAAGGACCTACTCACTAGCTCATTATTGAGTGAAGACGGGCACAAAACCTACCACCTCCCTCACAGAGGCATGGCCAGCCCACTACAGGTGTGTACACGTTTCTATGTAATAATGTACCGATCTAAGTTTGAACTAAAAGGGCATTCGGAGAGTGCAGGCCTCCACCAAGGCCATAGCCTATCTCGCAATGTTAACGAAAGTGAAAGAATTTGCTCTAAAATTGAATGGGTTCTTCCTCGGCCCATGGTACACCTTTCCACCAAGTTTCATGGAAATCGGGCCAGTATTTTTTTCTTTTCTTTTCGTTAACCTGCTGACAAACTGAAAAAAAAAGGATACAAAAAACTCATCGCCCTCTCGTTCTCTCTACAGCAGCTCAGTTCCTGGGAACAGGTGACCTGTGGGAAAACAGAGGAGCACGTTTTGGCCTCAGAGCAGAGCCACAAGTACATCAACACTTACCCTACGAGGACACTGGTCATGTAGACTAGAGACACATGTTGGACTGTAAGATCAACAATCCCTGCGCTGGACGCAGCGCCGCGGATGACATATTTGTTGTGGTACAACAGTTGGGAGAGGCGCTATGCCATTGGTGGTTTTACACTCACACTTGTTGGATTTCAACCAACCAAAGACTAAACATTTATTTTGTTTTTGAAATCTTTTATATAGAATTTGCTCTGGGTTCTATTGTACGTCCTATTACTTTTGGTCTTGTCACTGTGTTATTATCAATGTTGTATTATAAATGGGAAACGGTGGCTATAAATTTTGCATTGGGCTGTATTATTAATTCCGAATTTTGATATTAATATAAAGAACAAGTTGATTAATTTATTTCTTTTGTTTTGATAATAATGATAATGTTGTTGTTGTTTTTTTTTTTAATTGGCCAATGGAGCAGTGTTGTAAGTAAAGTATTTAAGCCCTGTTAGCATTATCATAAATCCAAAGGCATATTAATGAATTCAAAACTGACCTCTTTATTCCAGTCATGAAACGTTTCCGTTTCTTTTATTATTTTTTTGTGTCTACTGAGAATTTTAAGTGCTTGGTCTGTGCACCTCATGTAAACACCTAACTACTGAACAAGAACAGCTGCATCTGTTCTTCCATCATTATTCAACTAAGAATGATCATGTTTTACACAACAAAAGGGGACAGCCTTATTAGTATTACCTGACGTTGGCACCTTTAGTTCATATAAATTAAGTTTTCATTTCAACTTTCAATTTATTTCTGGCCTTCACAAAATCCTGTATGAGGAAACATTCAATGAACAAACATTATATGTGTTAAAAGTCTAAGTATATATATTTATACATTTAAAAACAACCTTGAATGAGCTTATATGTCTGAAACCATGAGCTTCACCCAGTAAGAGTAAGACCAAGCTGCACTTCTTATAGCTTATATTATCCATAAAAAGTGGGAGTACTAAACACTGATGTTTTATATTTTGCTACAAACAAATCCCTTGAATTGAAACTTTTATATGTTTTTTTTGTTTTTAAACATTTCTTTGAATCGTTTTGTATTTTTGTATAATGCTTATTCAATCAGCATTGTGTTTTCTTACTAAGACTGCAGTAGCCCATGTCAAACACTTAGCAGACAATCTTTTTATACGCCTTGTTTTTATACTAGCTTTTGAGCAAAAATGATTTCATGAAAGCATTTATACAGTCCAAGTTTGGAATGTTTTTTTTATACTTTTCTATACTGCCTAGTAAATAAAGTGTGTTGTTTTTATTACATCCTTGTGTTTAGTGTAATTTTGGAAGTATATCATTTTAAATGAAATAAAAATACCTTCAGTTGAAGATGTAATAGTTAAGCAATTTAAAAGCTGTTCCGCACAGACAATGAACAAGATTGACTTACAGTATATTTAAGTTGGAAATATGCTTCCTTTAGTACAAATAGCCTGTAGTGGTTTAAAGTGTAAATACCACTGTGAAGGCAGACTCTCTAGAGTCATTTTTAAAGTAAATGAACTAATATGCCAAATATTATGAGGACTAGTAATTAAATACTCCATTCTTATCTCACACACACACACACACACACACACACACACACACACACACACACACACACAATCCTACAGACACAAAGGTTTGTTGTAGGGCTGGGCGATATGGAGAAAATCATATATCACGATATTTTTGACCAAATACCTTGATATCAATACCGCAACGATATTGTATTGTTGACTAATGGCGTTTTCACAAAATCTTTACACAATGAGATTTTTGGTAAATATCAGTAATGTGGATATAATGATTGTGGGAAAAGGCAAATTAGAACAGTTACAACAGTCTGGTGAGTCTGGTACAACTTTGCTGTAATGCACTTACAACACTTATGCCATATTACGATATTCAAAATCTAAGACGATATCTAGTCTCATATCCCGATATCGAAATAATATCAATATGTTGCCCAGCTCTAGTTTGTTGTCAAGGTTGCAAATGTGATGAAAAAATGCCCCTCAACTCTCTCTCAAGTCCTCATTGTTCTCAAATAATACACTTTCATGTATGAGCTCCACATTTAGTCTCTTGAGAAGACTTGCTTTCCTGTGAGGCCATGAAAGTCAAGGGGCCCAGACTAAGACCACGAGCTATATTTACACCTCATCCTCTCCCTTCCTCCATCCAGCCACCTGCACCCCCATCTCACCCCACCACACTGGCCTTAAATATAGATTCCCATCTCAAATACTAGTCTCGGAGGGATGCATAAACAGAAATGACATTTATCACGACAGGAACTGTGCTATTTAAGGCAGGCCTAAACAGAAATACTTCTCCAGGGGGTGCATTCATGCTTACTGCAGCTTTAAGTAACACATATATATACAGTGAGGAAAATAAGTATTTGAACACCCTGCTATTTTGCAAGTTCTCCCACTTAGAAATGGAGGGGTCTGAAATTGTCATTGTAGGTGCATGTTGTAATCTAAAAAAAAAACAATCCAGAAATCACAATGTATGATTTTTTAACTATTTTTTTGTATGATACAGCTGCAAATAAGTATTTGAACACCTGTCTATCAGCTAGAATTCTGACCCTCAAAGACCTGTTAGTCTGCCTTCAAAATGTCCACCTCCACTCCATTTATTATCCTAAATTAGATAAGCACCTGTTTGAAGTCGTTAGCTGCATAAAGACACCTGTCCACCTCATACAATCAGTAAGAATCCAACTACTAACATGGCCAAGACCAAAGAGCTGTCCAAAGACACTAGAGACTAAATTGTACACCTCCACAAGGCTGGAAAGGGCTACGGTGAAATTGCCAAGCAGCTTGGTGAAAAAAGGTCCACTGTTGGAGCAATCATTAGAAATGGAAGAAGCTAAACATGACTGTCAGTCTCCCTCGGACTAGGGCTCCATGCAAGGACATGCACTGTATTAAGGAGAGGATGACCGGGGCCATGTATTGCGAGATTTTGGGGAACAACCTCCTTCCCACAGTTAGAGCATTGAAGATGGGTCGAGGCTGGGTCTTCCAACATAACAATGACCCGAAGCACACAGCCAGGATAACCAAGGAGTGGCTCTGTAAGAAGCATATCAAGGTTCTGGCGTGGCCTAGCCAGTCTCCAGACCTAAACCCAAAAAAAATGTGGAGGAGTGGGCCAAAATCCCTTCTGCAGTGTGTCAAACCTGGTGAAAAACTACAGGAAACGTTTGACTTCTGGAATTGCAAACAAAAGGCTACTGTACCAAATATTAACGTTGATTTTCTCAGGTGTTCAAATACTTATTTGCAGCTGTATCATACAAATAAATAGTTAAAAAATCATACATTGTGATTTCAGGATATTTTTTTTTAGATTATGTCTCTCACAGTGGACATGCACCTACGATGACAATTTCAGACCCCTCCATGATTTCTAAGTGGGAGAACTTGCAAAATAGCAGGGTGTTCAAATATTTATTTTCCTCACTGTATATATGACACATATACTGTATATTCATATAAAACATAAGAACATTTGGTTGTAACTATTATAATAGTAATTGTGTAAACAGACAGAAATGAGATTAAAGTGAGGGGTTGATGAGCCTGTGTGTGTGTGTGTGTGTGTGGGGGGGGGGGTGTTGTGGAAAGAGGCCAGAGCAAGAAGCAGACTTTCACATTGGGAATTTCACCATCTTCTACTACACCCAAAAGAAAAAAAGAGAGAAAAAGCCCCAAACCCCACGAGATTTACAGACACCTGCTTCCACTGAGTGAGGAGGCAGCTGCCTCTGTGTGTGTGTGTGTGTGTGGATTGTGGGTTATTGACAAAAACAATATAGACCCAGATGGATACATAATATGCTGCAGTATGAAAAGGATGATTGATGTTGGGCAGAAATGTATAGTAACGAATTAGAACTGCTTCACTACTGTACTTAAGTACTAAAAGGCTGTATCTGTACTCTACTGGAGTATTATTTTTTTCTCCTACTTCCACTTTTACTTCATTACATATTTTCAATGAGTTTAATACTTTTACTCCAATACATTTTTTTATGATTTACTCGTTACTCGTCACAATTATAAAAATGTTCCGAATTATTTCAAAAAAGGGAGTTTTTCCTTGCCACTGTCACACTGTTGCTTGCTCTGGAGGAAACTACTAGAACTGTTGGGTCTTTGTAAATTCTGGAGTATGGTCTAGATCTACTCTATCTGTAAAGTGTCTTGAGATAACTCTTGTTATGAATTGATACTACAAATAAAATTGAATTGAATTGAATTGAATTCAAACCCAGATTATCATGTAGATGGCTCTGTCACCAGGTTTGATGAAGCTCATCAGCGAATCAAGCTATCTTATAAAAACGCCGTGTGTGCTCCGTTCTGCCTTTCGCTCTGCTGCCTGCCTGCAATGAGAACACTTGAGCTTTATTAGTTTGTTTCGAGATGGAAAAACCCAGGAACACCCATCTTCAACACCTTCAACTTCGAGTGATCGTGGCGGTGAGGGTGACGAAGGAGACCACCCCTAACCCTACTCAGAGTCCATGTTTTCATTTGTTGGAGTGAAAGACAATTCCTATAGAATGAAGTGCCTACTATGCCCCCTGAAAGATTGAGAATGAATGGCTTTCAAAAATTCACCGTTGAATTTGAAGTAACATATCAAGGTAAGCTACAAATATAATACACAAATGGCACACCAGCTTGAGCTAGCAGTAAGCGCTAGCTAACTAGCTACCCGCGGTTCATGACATGCTGCGGTGTTCGCTTATGTTAACATTAACTAGCTGGCTATCATAAAAGCTGTGTCACTCTGAATGGTGTTTTTGACCCATCACTAACGTCAACTTTCTCTAATTTTATGACATAATAGCTTACTGTTGCCAAATTTAAATCGTAGACCATGTCTCTTTAAATGCGGCTCAATCCCATGCCCATTTTTATAGTGTAGTGTTTTATAGGGTAATGCCGTTGATTGACACTGACATAACTAATGCTAGATGAATAAACTGATTGTTGTAAAGTTGCTGTGGGTACACACAGAGCCGTAGGTCCATTAATTGATCTGTTTTTGTTGACAAAGAGTGAAGCTCAGTATTTTAACCCTCGTGTTGTCTTCCCGTCAAAATTAAAAATCAACACTTTTGTTGATGCTTTTTAGCAATGTTTTTAACTTTTTCTTATAATTTTGTCCCTTTTTTCAACACTTTTGACACTTTTTTTCAATGTTTGTTGCTGCTTTTTTGACGTTTTCAACACACATAACACTAACTTATTAACTTTAGTTTAACAGTTATTTTTTGAATTTATGGTCAATAAACCTCATTTATAGGAAATTATACCTTATGTTTGAGTTAGAAAATCTGAAATTAGGAATTATTTAGACTAAAATTAAAGGGATATGGATTATGTCAACTTTTACTCAATAGTATTTCACTACAATTTTTTTTTCAAATGCTATAAAAATGAATAAGACGCCCCAAAATTAATGAAAGTAGAGATTTGTACTTGACAAAGAGCGTTGTGTGGAATCAATCATGTTATTTTGGGGAATTAAAAAGAACATTGATATAAGACAACGGGTCCATTTGACAAAAAGAGCTCTTAAAGTTCTATTCAAGTCACTTTTTTGATAGAGCACTTGTACTTTTACTCAAGTCTGGGTCTCTAGTACTTTAAACATGTCTGATGTTGGGGTATTTTAGAATTCAAACTGAGACCGAAAGAAAGACTTTCAAAGAAGTCCCTTTCCTTCCGCTAAGGAACCCTATTTCAGAAAAAGAAATATGTATAGTAGTAAAAGGCAAGAGACAAATCCTTTATTGATCCCGTTTGAATTGTGCCATTAATTACACTTATAATGTTTGTCAATTTAAAAGATAATTTTGCGAAAGTTGCAGTTTGTAGTTCCATTTAGTTTTGAGTGAAACCACTCAGTAAACTACAAATTCCATCTAGCACAATATAGTTATGTCACTTTGCTTGCTAACGTTAGATAAATAGATCATTTTTAATTTTCCACGCACACATGTAATGTTATCATACCTAATGTGTCTTTTTATCAGCCTATCACTCTACCAGGTGATCTACCCAGGTGTCCATCATAGCATTCTTTATTATATTTTTTTTAAATAGACAAAAGTAATCGGTGTAATTCATTGCACAATTCAAACAGGATCAAAACATGAGTTGTGTTTTGCCTTTCCGTAACTGCTGTACATATTTTTTTACTATTATTCTGAAAGGGAAGGGACTTCACCTCCCTATAGGAAGTGTTCTACATGAGCTCTTTGGTGTTGGCTCTTTTAATCAGGCAAAAAGTGAAACGGTATACAAGGAATGTCTGACTGCGTTATCATCAGCAGCGCAGGGCAGCAATCATTTGAGTGTGAGGCAACAGATAGAGTGTGATAGCTCACGTTGTCATAAAAAACATAGATTTAACTTACAACGCACTCACACTGATATTGAATTTTGGTTTTTAAACTAAGTTCATTTCAGTTCAGAAGGGTGTTTTTTGTTTCCGAGGCTGAAAAAGGTGCAGGAAGTACACGTCAAACAGCAAAAGAGAGCAAAGAATTCCAGTCGTGAAAAATAAAAGTGTCATATACAGTACATAACTGAAAGGCAAATCCAAGTATTTAATAAAATGTTGAAGTTAAAATAGGCACACCATACCGTTCTATAATATACAGACAAAACAAAATTCAGAATCAAAAAGATCACAAAGGCTGGTGTGTTTTACATGTAGGTGTGTAAAAGTACAGACGCTGTAATCAAAGTTTAAATGATATTTATTTATACTGTACTTTTTTTTTCTTCTTTTTAAACAGTAAAAACCTGAACTGACTTTCAGCAAAGGGGGGACATGTCACATGTCCAAATATGGCTTTCAGAGTGTTCCCCTTTAGCAATGGTGTGTCCAGTTTACCTTTCTCTACTTGGTTAGCTTTTAGTCCAGGGATGCCATGGCAACAACGATAAAAGAAATACATAATGTTTTGGATGTATCATGCAAGTGGTAAACTAACTAGTATTTGCAGATTTCTTACACGCTGAAATCAAAAGTATTACACAATTATCAAAACCTTACACTCAAGGAGCAAAACATTGGCCCAGATGTGCGCCACTATACGCACAATGTCACCCTCACACCTTTTGCAAAACAATACACACAGTGATTTGCAAAACACTAAACACACTTGTATACATTAGACACAGAAGTATAGCAGGATGTCTCTTCCTTGCAATTCCAAAGCACTGACTGTCTGTGAAACACAGCCACCAGGTGCACGAACACATGATTGCTTAATTGTAGACCCACCAATCAGGTTCAGGCACTACACAAATGCAGCAGGTAAGTCTAGTATTTTTTGTATGTTTTTTTTCCATATCTTTTAAGTTTGTTTGTTGTTGTGTTTTAACTGTAATTGTAACTTGTACTGGATACAGTATTTCATGTGTTTCTGATATTCAATGAGCTAACAGTGTTATGCACACTACTGTAGTAGCATGAAAACAGGGACTTGTTGTTGTTGTTGGGATTCTCCATGTTGACATGTTGACTGATCTGGGTATATGGAATGACATAAATCATATTATCCTCAGTCTGCAGCATTTGTCTTGTGTAATGTTTGGTGAACTTACTGTGTTGTAAATGTGCCATTTCTGTGTGTACTTCATTTATAATACTCTAATCACTGAGATGTAGAATTGCTAAGTGTTTTAGAATAGCAACAGCAGTGTGTAACTGGTTCAAACTGAATTAAGTCATTTAGGAAACGTGTGTGTTTTATATATGTTTTTTTTTATAAATGAATGAATAGTTTTTGCAAGAGTTTTTCATTTTGCAAAGGGTCTGAGATGTTCTGCTAATTGGGTGTGTGCTGATGTGTAGTGTGTAGATGTGTAGTGTTCTGAAAACTGGTCCCTGTTTTCAAAATAGTGCTTAAGCAATGGGAAAAAAAAACCTGTAAATGCAAACAGGAACTTCAGATTATATTTTCACATTTAGACTTTAGTGAACATTTTGACAAAACATAGAAAAGAACCTTTAAACATTTTGAGAAGTTTTATATGATAGAGGCAGATTTTCTACAAGATAATTAGCTCTTAATGTTGAAAGCAGAAGTTCACTCTTACTACTACATTTTTTTATTCCGTCCTCCTTTCCCTTTTCAAATCAAACATATCTGTCGCAAGCAGATTGGCTCATAAATTCAGTTTGACGTGTCACAATAGATTTATAGCCGGATGTTGCAGGGCTGGCGGGCTCCTGAACATGCACGTGCGTACTCACAAAACACACACACTTCATGAACTCACACGCTGGCCAGTGTGCTCTGGGCCTGTATAGATTACTCTAGCCTGATTTCCTCATTCCCTGGGTGCTGTTGTGGTTGAAGATACTCAGGCAAGAGCAGCCGCTCCCTGCTGGCAGTGGTCAGGTAGGAGGGCTGGGCTGGGCTGGCAGGGCCTGATAACTACCCTACCCATCCATGGCACGGAGGAGAGGAGACAAGTGGAGGACAGAGAAGAAGACAAATGATGAAGAGACAGGGAGAGTGAAAAACAAGGGGGTTGTGTGAAGCCATAGTTTGTCTGGTTTCTTTTTTTTGTAATTTCATTGTGCAACAATGGAACTGAGGAAAGTGGAAATATGAGCCTTGGCTGGTATGCAAAAATGGTCAATAGTTTAACATTTTGGCAGAAACACTTAGGTTCCGAGCGTTAGATGAAAACATCAATACCACTCTTATGTCTGTGCGTTAAGTATGGAGCGAGAGCCGAGTAGTGGTTAGCCAACTTAGAGAAAGACTAAAGCAGCTATATAAACAGCTTATACCGTTAAAAAGTTAAAAAAAAAAAAAAAAAAAAAAGTGCCCTAAAACTCACAAATTTAGGGAAAAGTGTATTGTATGCCTTGGTTTACTGGGACAATAGAAAAGAGCCACTGTTAATGTTTTAACATGTTTTAAATTGCATTATTTACACCTGTGTTTGTACTCATCTTTCAGTCTGAGTGATTCTGTCAGGATTTACACATGTGAATGTGAAGAAAAAAGAAGTATTGAAAACAGAGAAAACAGAACTTCCTGTGGTTTGAGGATGAAATAAAGTGTATTTCACTTGATTTCCTTAGAGCTCAGGGAGAAGTTGTGGTATAATCAGCCTGGGCATGGGCAACATTTATACCAGCATGTAGTAAATGAGTTGCCAGTATGGTTTATCCAAAAAGTGCTTACTGTGAAAGAAAGATATTGAAATATATAAGACAAGCCTGCCTTAAACCGGCAAAATGAGACCCACAATGAGACACACCACAAGGCCAGGCTTATTTATAACTTTTATTTATTATTTATTACAGGTGACACATTTCAACACAGTGCAGTAGCTGATCATTCAAACAAACTATTCTGTAACCCTGTAATATAGCATAGTTTTTTAAATTTCTGGTATGCAAAGATCATGTAGGTTGAATGTATGTAGAAGGGTGTGTGTGTTAATCAGCTGGAGTCCATCCAGAGAAAGAAACAGTTTTCCGTTTGAAGACAAAGGTAAAGGACCATTGAGGACCATAACACATGGACAATAGTGACAATAGGATCCACATGGACCTGCTGACTCACAATCACACAATACACATGCATGCATATGCTCACACACAACCAGAATACACAGATTAAGCAGATAGACATGTGGAAAGAGAGACTGAGGCAGGAGAGATAGGAGGGTGAGAGAGGTAAACACAAAGAGAGAGAGAGAGAGAGAGAGAGAGAGAGAGAGAGAGAGAGCGAGCGATGGAGACTGTTGGAACTGCAGCTGAGGTGATTAACTTGTGTGTAGCAGTTTAAGTCTTCCCAGATTTGGCCACCATTTGTTTGGCCGTTTAGTTGTTGTTTTTCAGGACAAAAAAATGTAAAGAGCAATGTGCATGCAGCAGATAGCCCATAACAATAACTGTAAACATTTTGAAAAAATAACAAAGGTTGGTCAGGACAGCCAAGGCAGTGCCAACTGTGTCAAAGAGCAGCCATTTGATAAAAAAACTGCCCAACACAGGGATAAACAACAAAACAAGTGAGGAGATCAGCAGAGAAAAAGGCATGAAAGACACTCAGGTTCTTTGTTTACTTACATCATAAAATAATAGACTGGATCCAAGATTACCAAAAATATTTTTTTTTAAATGTAGCAAACAAAGTCTTCACACATGCTGTGAATATCACACAATAATCTCAAAAATCCCCCGCTCTTTTTATGATTTTGGAACCACACAATATGATATGTGCACATATGTGCTACATATGGCCACAAAATAGGGGCTGCAATCAAAAAAATATGTTTGAATCATAAATTGTCATCATTTTGCTTACTTGATTATCAGTTTAATTATTTGGTTATTGATCGACTAGTCTTGCATTGCAGGCCTTTCTCCACAGCAAGGTGTCAGAGGTGGAGTCTTGTCTGGCTACACCACCTATCTATTCTGCGATAGTGGAAAAAACACACTGGCTTGTTTGTATTTTATTTAAACCAATCACAACCATCGTGAGAGGGGAGGGACATCTTTAACGCGTTGGTAGTCAGGCTTTATCCCACCAATGTACATCCCCTGAGTCAGTTTCAGCTCTACTTCAAAATATGCAGTGCTGTGACAACAAAATGGGAAACTGCATCAAACCAAATAGATATTAAGCTATGAAAAATCATTGCTCCAAAAATACTTTAGAAGTACAAACTGTAATACTTTATGATGTGCTCATTCATATTTTGGATTAATATGCCAATATTTATTATGTGCCTTCATATAATGTAGTCAAACTACACCAGATCATCTTCTTACTGTAAAATGCATTGATAATATGCAGAGCAAAACTGTTCTCCTTCTGTAATTATATTAACAATCCAGCTAGAGCTGCCTGTCTTTTGTTTGATTTGTTCAAGTCCTAGTGAGATTGCAAAAAAAGTATATTTTATTCACATAATTGTTGAGATACGGAGTGGAATAAAATGCGCTCACACTTTGTTGATAACGTTGCTTCTGATCACTTCAGAAAGCAGTTTTCTGCAGCCCATTCAAAGTTACACAGGATAAAGTGCTCACAATAGGTATGGAGGGGTGTATGACTGTTTTCATATGACAAATAGAGCCGTAAGACAGAAAGACAAGAGATGATCTTGAACATCAAGACGGCGTTTGACGTTTTATTGAAGTGTAAATAGAAAAACAAAGAAATATACTAAGATGTATCAACGTTGTAAATAAATGTTTCTCATTGGAACAGGTGTTGTGAGTTAAACAGGGTTTTATAAGTAACCACACACAGCACACACACACACACACACACACACACACACAGACATCCCCACAGCCTTTTGGCGCTGAGTGTGCGGTCACATTTGTCACCCAGTTTCCTGACTTGCAGCCAAAGCCTTTTCCCAGCAACACCCTTTAACACTCACACACACGCGTAAAAACACACTCCAGACACATCCACTTAGACCTAATTTTGTCTACTTTCACATGGGCTCTGTCTAGGTTTTCCTAATTACACGCACCAAAGAGAAACATGGATGAAGTTCATTTCTCAAAAGCTGTGTATTCATGCTGCTATGAATCCAAAACAAGTCTGAGAATTTCTGAACTGTGTATTTGCCCTTATGTGTGTCAGTGTGTGTGTGTGTGTGTGTGTGTGTGTGTGTGTGTTGTGTTTGTGTGTCTATTTGGGATCTTTTAGATTGTGGCGTGGGGGGAGGGCAGGGGGTCATGTTGCTTGAGAACTTGTGCTCACATACAGCCACAAAGTAACCACCCACACAAACACACACACACACACACACACACACGCAGACATGTTTTCTGTTTTCCCGCTCAGACTTGGTCCAGCTTCCCCATTCACCTAGGTAAATAGAGCAGAAGGAAGGGCCTTTCAATGTATCTCACCATACACACACACACACACACACACACACACACACACACACACAGAAAATGGAGTTGTTATTCCATATAACCCCACACTACCCTGCCATCACCACAACTACACACAAACATTCACATTTCAATTCTTAATTTCATTTCAATTTTTCTATAACATCCACTAACACATACACATATCTGTCTGTTTCTTCTCCTAACCTCTCCTCTCCTCTCCTCTGCCCATCTACTCCATTGTTGTCTCTAAGTGATTCTGACAAGTCGATTCACATGGCATGATCACGCCTGAGTGCCCCGATTTAGGACACTCGTCACCGGGGTCCCACAGCAGACGATAAATCTGCCCTCGATCTGCCCTCCGTCCCTCCAAAACACACTCACACACCCCTTCAGATACACCCCCTACTGCCCTTGAACTCATTTGGAGGGTGGATGTGGTTGGAGGTAATGGAGTGAAAGTTGTGTGTGTGGTGTGTGTGTATGTGAGCAAGCAGGAGTGGGCATAATTGCACCAATGAGATAACAATACTCCGACCTCACGCTTGTTTGTGGTCTGCAGTCCAAAACATAGCCAGGCTGAAAAGGCAAATGCACACACACACACACACACACACACACACACACACACACACAGGCGCACACCCGTTCTCTTTTATGCATGACACTTGTTATGAAATAAACTGGCGAACAGAGCATTGACTGTCACGTCTGACATCATTAGTTCCAAGTTAGACAGCTAAAGCGAGCAAATGTTCCTCTGTACAGTTTATCTTTTCCTCTGTGTGTGTGTGTGTGTGTGTGTTGGGAGAGGACATATGGGAGGAAAGTGCATGATGAGGGAGACAGAACAAAAAAACAACAGTACAGCTAGCATTGAATACATCACACAGATTTATAGGACATTAGTGAAGTGTTCTTCACTAATGGTCATTTTTAAACGTGCAACATATTTCAATGAGAAATACAGAATTGGTGTGTAAAGGTCTTAACACTTTGCACTTAGACATGTCAGGAGGACACTTTGTACAAAATAAGCAGTATTGACCAAACATTGAAATACATGCACGTACACACAGCAACAACTCCTGACTCACTTCACATCAATACTCTTCTGTGGAAGTTCACAGGAAGAGTAGCAAGTGCTGACAAAGTACACACTAACCCAAATTTCTCTGAGTGTGAGTGTGTTGTGTCAGCATGTGTGAATGTGTGTGAGTGTGCATGCTCAGTTTGTATAAATGTTATGTGCCAGCAATGCTCTTTTTTAGCATTTAGTGTTAGCAAAAGTTGAAAAAGGTCACTTTGACCAAAGAGGCACAAATACAAACAAAAGAAGTAGAAGTTCTTAGAAAACCAAAAAATGTGTAAGAGGATGGTTGTCTCCAACTAGGAGTTTTTTTTCACACTAAAACATTTCCTGAAATAGACATTGTAGTATCAAAATGACTTCATCTGATGCATTATCTGCTGAATGGGCTGTACGTCTCTGATGGCTGCAGAGAAATGACGTTATCAATGGCGGGAAATTCGGAACAAACAGTTCTATGTGTAAGTTTGTGTGTGGGTGTGTGTGTCTGTGTATTCTTGTTTGATAAATGTACTAAGAGATGCAGATGGCAGGTTTTGAGACACCTGTCCCCCTAAAGATAAGAGAAAGAGATACCAGAGAGCTGGCAGTGTGTGTTTCAGAGGTCTTATCTGAGCTGATGCAACATGGTGCTGACACACACATATGTACACACAATGCTAAAAAGATCAAAAGGGGACTATCCATCCATCTATCTATCCATCTATCCATCTATCTATCTATCTAGCAGGGTTTTCTTTTTTTGTGTATTACTGTTATGCTATTATCATTATTAAAAGATAGTTTCCAGGATGCAGCAGATAAGAAAAAAATCAATCCACTAATAACCAAGAATTACACAATATGTTAAGTGTTTAATTACCAGCACTATGACAAAAGAGAAGTTGATGTGTGTGTGTGTGTGTGAGTGTGCCACAGGGCTTTTAAGGCTGACAATGCACATTTGCATTGTCAACATTAAGACTGATAAACCAGCAAAGTGTACAATGTGTTTGGAAATTATTTTCTCACACTCAAAAATGAAGAGAAGACTTGAAAACATCCAGTACATTGCTTGTCTGCCTGCTTTTTGGTAATTTCCTATTAATTATGAATTTACTGGTAACATAAGTGAATGTGACGTCACCGGTCACTCGTTAGTCAGCTGCATTTATCTCTTCTCCTGTAACACAATGATACTGTAAACAACATGGTTTAGGAGTTAATATTGTCTAATTTATAATATTACAGATAACGGATGACTGAACTCCAATGCACAAACTGTAGACCACTATATAATACATTATCTTCATATTAATGTAAACTATAAAATATCCTAAATTAAACACTTTCCTAATCTACATTCCAAACATACAATTTTAAAACGTTTACCCTACCATGAAGATTATTTTTGCTAAAGTACATAGATGGATACTATTAGCTTAAGTATCTACACCTAAGAATGTTAATAGGATGCATTTTGCAAAGAAGCAGTTAAAAAAAAGTAATGTTTGAAATCCAGATCTCTTTATTTATGTCTCAGACTAACAGCATCTTAAGTGTAATAATGATACACACCTCACGCGCACACACACAGACACACAGACACACACACAAAAAAAACCCACAGGCTTCACAATGTAGTTATCTGGATGCAACATTGGGGTAATGTGACCAAGCAGGGGTGTCTTAGCTCATCAGCAAGGGTTGAGGTGTGTGTGTGTGTGTGTGTGTGTGTGTGAGGATGTGGAGAGTGTGAGAAAGGGGGAGGGGGGGCAGGATTTAGGGTGGCAGAAGAACAGCCGTACAGAGAGATAAGAAGTTGTGGGATTGTTGAGTCGAGAGGGGAGAAAAAAGCAGTGAAAACAGATGGATACAGACTCTTTATGTGTGTGTGTGTGTTTGTGTGCATGTGTTATACCTCAACTTCAGCTTTGCAGTAGTGCACATATTAGAGGTCACATATAAGTGGAAGCACTTCAGAATAATAACGAGTTCATTCTTTTTTCATTAAAGTATTTATTACACTCACACGATTGACCCTAGAACCTTTAATGATTACAAATAGGATGCTTTTATAAACAGAAAACACATTGTTTATAGTCAACATAATGTTCAGAAAGTATTTCTGTTGTAACACGCAGCAGGTTTGCTGAATGTCTTCCCCTTCTCTCTCCCCTTTAATGCTGTCCTTTGCTATTAAAACCAGAAATGGCCAAAAGATGATCGTAAAAAGAAGAAGAAATGATTTCTGTTGCACAAACAGTGCAAACAGTTGTCATGTTGTCCTGGTGTTGAACACAAGTGGAAATACAGAAAGTAAACAGATTTACATATTATACATGACATTCAAACAGTGTTATCGAGAATGTATGCCACTTTAATACATGTTTTAAGCCTCCTTTATTCTGCACAACATGAGTTAATAGTAATCTGTCATGTTCAGCCCTTATCCACTCACCACGTACCATCTGCTGGGTGCAGCTCTCTACCTTTCGTTTATCAAAGAAGCCGTTAAGCAGGGGATTCCCAATTCCTCCAAGAGTTTTGTTCCTGCCATTTGGGGATGAAAAGTCCAATAAAAGCAGAGAAAAAGTTAAAGGTGAAAGAAAGGTCGGTATTGGATAATATTCCTCAAAGAAGAGACAGTGTTAGAAAGAGAGCGGTGACACAGAGCCTGAATGCGGCTCCACTTGACACATATATCCAAATAGGCTGACTATTTTCCCGGTAGCGCATGCGTGTTCGCACAAATACATGGAGACACACGTTCGTGTAGGAAAGCTCACGCACAAGCGCTGTGGCTAATGTCCATCCTGTATACGCATGCACACCCAAACAGGAAGATTGGTCACACACCTGCTTTTCATGTATATGTATAGTGATGGCAAAAAAAACAAAAACTGTTGCAATGCTTTCACACTCATTCTCTCTGAGCAGGCATTCACATATTCTCACCACACACACCCGCAGCACAGCTCAGCTGAGTTAAGCAAATTATCTTTGTGTTGTTAAAACCAGCTCTCTATCTATCCTCACGCAGATGCTCACACCCTTTAACACACACACACACGCAAACACACACACACACACACACACACACAGTACCTGTCATTTCCTGTCTTCCCGAAAAAAAACTTGATCTTACCCCTGATGGACGCCCACATGCTTGTACAGTGGTCATTATGGCAGTGGAAGCCAAAAGAGATGCAAGATGAGAGCGTGTGTGTGGAAAAGAGAAGCAGGAGTTATGCAAAACCAATTACACGACACAACATCGTCACACAATCAGCACGTCACTAACTGTATGGGTAAAACATGAGAAACAACGCTGCCCGGTGAGGTTTGGGTTGTGTTTGCTGGTATCTGTTGGTGATTCAGATTCCAATGAATGTGCATTTGTACACAAGAGGAAGATGTAATACGAATGTATCAGTGTCCATAATTTTGTGCCTGTTTTGTGTGTGTGGGCATGCACATCATCAGTAGTGAAGGTACATTCGGTTTAAATCATGTTCTTAGAATCTGCGGGCCCACATCAGATACATGTGCCACATGTATCAGACAGACACACACACACACACACACACACACACACACACACACACACACACACACACACACACACACACACACACACACACATTGTCATAAACAAAGGGTCATGTGGGAGGAAGTGTGAGGGAGGGAAAGTACCTCATCAAGAGAACAACAACAGCAGAGGTGCAGGGACTGACAGCTGCTCACTGAGAGAGACATGAGGGATCACCTCTGTACCATAACAACAAACACAACACTGCACAGCATGGCTGCCTCCAATCTCACAGACAGAGTAATGGACTAATCGACACACCTAATGGACAAAACGTTTTGGACAAAGTCTTCCTTTATTGTAAATTGGTTTGTATTCAACAAGAGGACTTTTGCCTTTTTAATTGGCAGTTTTAACCTCAGTGATCCCCTTACATTGAACATTGCTGTTTTTACGGTCACAGAGGGCCAACCTGAAGTACATTGACACTTAAGCTGAATATTCACTCTGTCTGTCATTCACTTCCAGTACACATTTCCTGTGTCCGTGCAATCTCTAGCCAGCTACAGAGTTCACTTTTGTTTAACTGTGTTCAGCCAATAGAAACACTCACACACTGTGTTTGGAAATGGAGAAGTTATTATTCTAACATGTACCCTGTTTAGTATGATATTACTCTACCAGATGCACCACCTGTCTCACAGGCTGTTGAGAGTTTGGGATTGCTCTGCTCAATATTTTTGTATTACCTGAATCCCAACTGTGACATCACATCCTTTTTGTGGGCCACAAGAGGGCCAGGTTGAGAGAGGAAGACTAATGTTAGCGTACATTTTGTCACCAAATTTTTTAAATGTATCCTTTTCTTTCATTTCGGCTTTTCCACACTACGCTGGCGGATATCACACAAATAAAGACTTTTGAAAACTCTTGAGAGCACAACATTTGAAAACGGGGGTCCTGTGTTTTTGTGTGGATGGGGAAATCAGTGCTTTTGCAAAACAATGGCGTAATCTGAATTTATGTTAAAATTTGTTAGATTACATCACTATCTCAAAAGGGTTATCTTAAATGACATACTGTATCTACACAGCAGCAAAGTAATGTGTGCCTGATAAAAGGAACTATTTATGAGCCATGATCTTGATGATCGTGATTATAAGCAGAAACATGAAAATATGTGCAGTAGTTTTGTTGATTACCGACCAACAGAGCATGAAGGAAAGGATTTAGGATTTAGCCATTTGTCTTTATGAACGCAACCTGGAAACACTAGTGTGAACACACATTCTGCATATTCAAATTTAGCTAGCTCAATGTATGCGTAGTGTATTAGCGGGCCACCGCTGCAACTGGGGTGTGTTTGTTCTTCATTAACAAATGTTTTCTTCTTTTCTTCTTGTAACTCTGAGAGTGTAGGGTTCTTTCTCATCGTCAGCATTACTGATACAAACACCCGAGGACTTTTCCACGGCTACAACATATTGCTTGATCCTGGAATCCCCTCTATTGCCTAATTTCCACTAGACTCAACTCACTCTTGGTAGCAGGTCCTTTTCTAAAAAACAGAGTCTGCACTTTGTCAGCTGTACTGCATTTTTTAAAATCTAAGTCAAATAAATAAAAACATTGCAGACGCTAATGCCGATAGCTTGGCTATTTAAAAATGGCGGGTTTGTGCACTGTGGCGGCGCCAGAGAGTTCTTTTTGCTGGTACTATTTGGACGCTCGACGTTTCAGTGAGGGTGCTCTAAAATGTAAAGTTTCCCTTGACACACGTAGCCTACACGCATACATGCAGATACGCAGATACGCTCCCACCTCCGCAGTGGTTTACTAAGCGAGCGAACGAGAGGGGGAGAGAGATTAATGTTTTTCATGCACTAAAGTTCCCAATACAACAGCACCAGGAAACTCTGATTAGCCCACCGAACATGTTTCAAATACCAGCCAATAAGCCGGGTTTACGCAATCATTACTGCAGCTTTCATACAGTAGCTTATATTTGCAGAAGAGTAATGCAGCAGGCCAAATAATCACACACAGCCAATTACACACATAAACACACACACACAAAAACATACACTTGTGCAATCTAACACAACATTCATACTTGCACACATGGTAACAATAATATAATGTTTTTCGTATCTGTAGTGACTATATCTAAATAATCCACTGACACTGTTTCAAACACGTTTTCAGGGGCTATAATAAACCAATGTCCAGCGCGCTGTATAACTTTGGATTTGGTGATCCATTTATTCAGTTCTGTAAAACACACGTTCACTGTAATCTTCTGCTATGAGACAGAAAAGAGTGAAGTTCTTGCATAGACCCCTATTGGGTGAATCAACATAAATTCTTTCAGGAAGACCTTACTTTTAATCAGTGCACTCCTAAATCAAATCAGCTGTTATTCTAATAAATGTATTTTTTTTGCTGTATATGACGCATACTATAAATGCAACTAGTCTCTCATGATTTAAATATAGCTCAGTGTAAATACTTTCAGAAAGACCTAATTTAATCAATGCTCTCTTCCTGAATGGAATCAGCTGGTGGAGGCGTTCACCTTCCTGCTTAACCAGTCAGAATTGTACACAAATTACAAGGGCTAATCACAGAGTCACAACCGTGCTTTTAAAAATCTATTTCTCCCTGTGCTATTCAGCTGTCGTTGCAGGCAAAGAGTGCGACCCTCCACCTCCAGTCCTCTACTCCAGCTGACCGGTCCGGAGCCTCCTTCGTCCTGGTCTTCAGGCTCCTTCGTCGCCACCACCGGTGTCTAGATTCCATCCGGGGGTCTGATGGTACTCTACCCCTATATAGATATACAAAATATTCATATAGCTATGGAGTCTAATCGCCAAAGACTTTGTACATTTTATTGAGCTGTACAATAAACCTCATTTGCATATCTGCAAACATGTCTCTTCTGGTTAAAATGTCATTCACAGCAGTGAATTAGTAACGTTAACGGTTTTGATACAGTCTCTTTTAGGTAGTAAAAAACAACCCGTTACTAACGTTACACTCACTTCGCTAATCCCTACGGCTCCAAATATTGCACTCTTCTTCCGTGTAAATACGTTACTGCTGAAGTAAGGTCAAAAGTTGAATGTGTGCTTCACCCATTGGTCGACTAGTATCACCTGTGTTTGCTCCACGTTTTTGTTCTAAAATAATCAGGTTGTTTTATTAATGTATTTATTTGTTTTTTAATATAAATTAACACATTAATGAAAATATTTATTTTTTTACACCACAGCAATTTCTTAGGGGTGCTGAGGGGGTGCTATGGGAATCCTAGGGGTAGCTAGAGCAGCCCCAAGCCCCTCCCTGACACCGCCTGTGTTTGTGCAGGACTTCTTGTCTCAGGCTAGTGCCGATTCTCTCTGACCAGTCAGTGGTCTGCAGAGTTTTAACTCCATCTTTTAGTGTTGGATCAGCTTGCTTGAAACCTTGACTGACTTTATACCAAAAGTACTAGTTACTAGCCACGATTTTTGACTTGGCTTGACTTGAGTAGAGTCGTGCTGCACCATGTGGAAATGCTGCATCTGTCGTTCTTTTTTTTGTCGTTCTTTTTCACTGAAGGTGTAGTGTTTGCTATATATATATATATATATATACCGGGAATCCCTGACTTGCTGTTTGACTGTATGAAGAATATGAATCTTACATAGTCATTTTAGTCATCCATCATTGTGCAGTATTGATAAGTGAAAGTTGTGAATTACGTACCTCAGGGGAACTCCCGGCAGCATAGTCACTCTCTCACACTCACACATATGCAAACAGGCACACCTGCCTCCAGGGGAAACCACCCCAATCAGCATGGCCATAAGGGAGAAAATGGTAGTAATGAATATAGAAATGCCCCCCCCACCCCACCCCCCACTACATGTAACAGCAGCAACCCGTAGAGGTATTTGACCTGACACAGTTGTCTTAAGTGTTATTGTTAGCACGTTAGTCAGGAGAGTTTTAAACTGCAGGTAACAGCTCTCTGGACAGATTGTTGCAGGGCAAGGAGGAGATTTCCATATGCAACACACACACACACACACACACACACACACACACACACACACACACACACAGGTGCATCCAGGTAGATAACCTGGAGCCATGCAATTTTATCACCTCTGCCTTTGACGTTACAATTTCTTTCTCTGCAATATATAAGATAACCACTCTTAACACCCACGCTGTGTCCAACTCTTCAAACTTATTAAAATTTGCATTTTTGCCAACTTTCCACACTTTTTATTTACATAAAGAAAGGAATAATACTTACTTATTACTTGCCCACAACCAAACACAACAAAGAGCTAATTGTTTTCACATGTCACATATTTGACCAGAACCGTTTGTACAGCCAACCTAAAAACATTGGCTATAGCTAGTGTACAGCCCAGAACTCACCAGGAACTCCCTATCCACAACAGGCAAACATCCACATTGTGTTTCCCCCGTTTGCAAAGTGGTCCTAGACGCTATCAGAGCTTAGGCTAACGTTAGCAGCGCTTTACATTTTTGATTTTTCAGACAAAATCCGGGGACATTTTCAGCTCAGAAGCGTATATAACTCCAAAACACGTCATGTTTTTATTTTTGTAAAACTTAAAACGGGGACACTAGACCTAGAGTTGTTCTCATTAGGGGCTGAGCCCCCCACTAAAGGTCTGATCCTAGAATCACCCCTGCAGCTACTTCATACTTGTGCTCCACTACACCTCAGAGGAGAATGTTGTAATGTTTTCTGAACTACATTTATCTGACAGCTTTTGCTTTGTTGCTTCAGGCTTGTTTCTGCAACAGCTCATTGAGTAGCAGATACAATAAAAACTATTGAGGAAATATTTTCCTTTGACATTGATGCAGTATTAAACAAGGTTGCTGCAGTCGGCAGCAGAGAAACAAGCTACAGTGTAAATTAATAGGACAATTGCCCAGCTTGTATTTACGTTCATAAAAGTGATAGTTTTGCTACTGACAGACTCAGATTAATATTCTGTGTCTGACAACATTATGGAAAGGATTTCTAAGGAGGTCAACCTTTCTGGCTGTCTTGAGTCTGCCTGTGCAGGGTGAGCGAATATCGGCTACGTTTGGTCAACGTTTTCTTTCTGTCATTCCAATTTCGGGTCTTTGAGTCACGGGGAAAACTGGAGACATTTCCAGGGACAGGTACAGCCGGGGACAGGTCACCAAAACCGGGGACTGTCCCCGGAAACCGGGCTAGCCAAGGTTTTAGGGAAGTTTACACTTCAGCAAAGGTAACTGAGATAGCCTTACGTTTGTCCCAAATATTGGTAAGTCCTCATCCTACAAGGCTATTTTCTTGTATGCTGAAAGTGAAAACATAAAATGTGAAAAAGTATTTTAAGCTAAACAATCAAAAAAGTTTAGAACGATATAACAGTCTGAACATACATTTTACCAGCATTTGTTCAACACTGCAATACATCTTTATGGAAACATTTTTGCCTTGGTAGCTTTAGCATGAGTTGTTTATCATGTATCTAGCCATCAAGGGCATTTTAAACAATTCTTAACTTAGAACAAGTCTGCTGGAAGAAGGCGACCAGAGAAGGTGTAATCAACCACGATAACGTTAGCTTATAGTTAGCTAGCTACCGCTGATAAAATTGGTCACTGACCAAAGGTCAAAGGTTGACAGCTAAAAATGAGAAGCATGTATTTGTCTACCTATGTGTGCAAAGGACCCATTGCTTCAAACATTACTAGTCATTTTGAGCTCAGCTTTGGATTTGATTGCAGCCTAAAATCAAGTTATACAGGATAATTTGTAGGGGTTTGGATCATAATAACTGTGTTTATTGCCAGAAGAAAGGTGCGGTATCATAAAACCATGTAATAAAAGCTTTATGATATGAGATTTGTATTTAAACAAATGGAGGCTGCAGATGCCTTAGTGTTAAATGCTCTCTCCGAGGGGGGGCAGAGAAAACCGGCTGTTCCTGAATCAGCCAGCGGCAGACATTTTCTGGGAGGGCATGGGGAAGATTGCAAAACAGGAAACACAGGGCCTTGATATAAAATACACACACACACACACACACACACACACACACACACACACACATACAAGGCACTTGCACATACAAAAAGTGTGTGGGCATGTGTTGTAGGGCACTTGGAAACGGGTCAAAAAGATGTATCACGTGTGTATGTATCACAGCAACAGGGCCCCTTCTGATGCTCTTCTTTACACATTTGAGTAAGTACAGGATGTGTGTGAGGGCAAGTTGTGAAGTTGAAGATGTGTGTTGGTTTTACAATAAGTGCCAAGATGTTCACAAGGTGTGATTGATGGAAATGTTGGCTAATTGGCCATTGTTTGCTCTGCAGGACTAACAGGTACCAAAAGAAGGAGGCCTCAGTGAAAAAAAGAAGAAAGAAACATAAAGGCAAAACATCATAAACATAAGGAACAGTAAGATGGGTAAGTGCTCTTTACATTAAGATGAAGGAGTACCTCCTCTTCTCTTTCTGTATCTGTTTCTCTGTAATACACACAAACACTGTGTTGTCTTTTCTGTGACTCCTGGACGAGTTTGAACATGCACCACCCCGTGATAAACACTCACAGTACACACATATTCAGCCAGCACTTAGCAAGGATTGTGTCACAAGGAAGTTATTGCTGAAGTTATTAATCGTGACAAAAGAGCCTACATCCATGAATGGTACAGTCCCGTGGCTACCACTCTGAATATTTCCATTTGGTGTAAAAAATTTGTCTTTAATATTCTTTAAAAGTCAGTTTCTTACCTTGATCATCCTCTACAGAATGAAACATCAGCACTTTTTTCATTATGGCTTCATTCAGAAATGATATTATTACAGTCACATTGATTCATATTTGGCACCTGATCTATAAGAGAGGAATTGTGCCATCGCTGGACAACTGAGTAGAAAAGAAATTATCTGAAAGATAGTTCTCTTTCTATCACGCTTCCATCCAAATGTAGCGCAAACTTCAACAAACAGCTGGTGGCACTAATTCTCTAGTCGGTTGCCATTAAACCATTGCAGAAGTAAAAGACGCAAGAAGATCATGTAATTAAAAGAGCGCCAGATAAATCCTAAACAAAAACAATTTGGAAAACCTGATTAAATATGGCCTTTATGTTTGTTTCAGGTATTAATTTGAGGAAGATCTGAGGTTTTCGTTTGCCGCCATTTTTTGTCTCTTCAGCTGAAGCAGCAGTGGACTTTTAATTCACTAAACTTGATTTGGTCGATAAAGTCTCAATTAATAATCATCGTGAGCAAGACCGGTGCTTGCCAACACTTGGGCCTACCAGAGTAAATTCACTACTTTTTCTCATCAATTTCACCATTTAAGATTAATTTGCTGCCATCCATGCAGTTGGCATGTATTTTCAGTTGTTTCAATGCTACATATGGAAATGAGCGCATAGCATTGTATATTTTATATTGTGACAAAGCAAGCCGTCACCGCTGGATTTACATCTGTGGACTGAGTCAGAACGCCCGGTATATGTACTATACTGGCTTTGTAATATAATAATAGTTTAGCATTTTGACCAGAGAAGTATCTAAGGAAGACATGTCAGTTCAGATGCAGAGTTATTGCAAAAACACATTATACAATATTCTAGTGATGGTTTTGTTTGTCCTACAGTCACTGCACAATGCAGTTGTTAAAATGGGTTCTTCATTCCTAAAAATAACAAAACCACTACAGCACAAATCTTTTCTTCTTCTTCTGGTAACTCCAAAAGGTAATGAAGCCCCCTACAGTAGCTAGACCTTGAGACAACATCTATCTGGCCTCTTTTGCGAAACATGAGCAGCACTATTTTACTTTTGTGGAGTTTACTGTACATGCTGTGGTAGGGGTGTATCTGTGTGTGTGTGTGTGTGTGTGTGTGTGTGTGTGAGGGGGGGGGCGAGGGGGGGATTCTCTGGAACAGGATGTAGCTGTGCAAACGCCTAAAAGGTTCTTTTGCTTGTGTTTGCACAAGCGATGAAACAGCAACAACAATAAAGATCCTTTACCTCTAAGCCTCAGGTTTGCAATGACTTTACCACAAGCTGTCAGTCCGAGAGAGAAGGTACCACCAGTTAAAAATCTTAGTTTGAGATTTCCTTCATATCATAATGTAGTACCTTCAGGCACACACAGAAAAGCACAATATTTTGCAAATATATAGCTAAATGTAACTTGGCAAGCAATTGGGTAGAATGCAAAACTATGCAAATAAGATGCAAAGAGTGAGTCAGCCCTACATTGGAAAATTTCTTCTTGGCTCAGGAGACACATTTTCCCTTTAGTGAGTAAGTAAATAAAATGTGATGTCTTACAATTTCATAAATGATTTTAAAACAATGAGTGGTGACAGCAGTATTTACTTTAAGTACTGTACTTAAATAGAATTATGAGATACTTTGAGTGTTTTCATTTATGCTACTTTATACTTCTACACCACTACATTTATATGACAGGTGTTTCTTTTCATTCAAAATAAAAGAGCAGCTTCTAAAATATGATGCATTGTTACAGATAAAAGCCCAAAAGTAAAAAGTTAAAAGACTCCATCTTGACTATTTTGGGGGGAGCGCGAGGGCGGGGGGAAGGGTTAGACGAGATGCTACTTGCTAGTTTTTCGACATTACTTACCCTGCCGTTAAGTAGAGTTTGCTGAGAATACTTTTACTGAACTTCAACTAAAGTAAAGATTAGAATATGTTTTCCACCACTGCAACAATGTTACACTTTAATTATTTTTTCATAGAACACCTTTTTTTGGTAAACCTAATTGCACATTATTCCACATGCAGCGAAAACACTTAGAAATGAAAGTAAATAATGTGTTGTATGTAAAGTTCTTGTTTTAGTTGCTCCCTGAATAGGTAGGTCAAAGGTCGGTTGGTAGCCTGGCTTGAGGGCATCCCGGCTGAGTCAACACCAGCTTAAACTCAGTCCTTAGTGTATGTACTTAATTGATGTGGCATACACAGTATATGGACACATACAGGGAATACAGGTCTATTAATCAACTTACTCATAATTCCCCAGAATGTTCCTTAAAAGAGAAGGAAGAAGGGGTGAAGGAAAGAAATCCCTTCAGATCCAGCTGAAATGAAGGCAAAGAACAGGTTTGACAGCTATGACTTCATCCTCCCAACAAAAGGCACTGAGGGAAGGATGGAGGCATTGGAAGGAGGAAGGAAAGAAGAGAGCAAACATAAAAAAAAGTCACATCACCGGCAATTCCTGCTACATTAGTGGGTAACATGAGATGCAATTGGCAGGAGAAATGAACCACACCCTAGCATATTGTACATATATGTCTGTATTTGTTTCTCTATGAACAGCTTTAAAGGTGTATTTAACCACTCACGTTGACTCAGGTGCTCTCCTGGCTTTTCACCCTGACATCTTGATAGAACCACTTGGCTATTAAGTGCCTGTCTCCAAGCTGAACACAACTTAGTAGACAGTTATGAAAGCCTTGTGGTCCATAGATGGCCAGCTGATGCTTATCTAGTGGTTTTTCCCATGAAGCTCACACCTAATCCCTCTGAGTGTGTGTCTGCTGTCAGAATCTCACCCCCCCCACCCTGTAATACACCAAAACATGCCCCTAGTCTTTCCATGCTGCTCCATTTATAATCTATCTATATATCCATCTCCCTGTCTCTCTTTTTTTTTCTAGCTTATACCTAGACCGAAAAACGCCAAAGTTTTTTCTCGTGGGAAACTCTTGGGAGAGGTATGTTGCCCCGTGAGCAGGGAGTGAGAGTGGAATCCCGTTTTTCTGGGTCTAGTCTCACTCCCTGTTCCGCGATCCCATCCCCGGCTAAGTGTCACAATCAGGCATCGTGTCAGGACTCGCCGCGGTGTTAGGAAACTCTCGCCTGTTCTTGCTCAGCTGGATTCTGGAGTTTTGGTTGTACACAGCACATGTGCTACTACTTCTCCCTGAACTTGTTCTGCACTTTCTTACATCACTGTTTTTTTTTTTTTTGATGTAAGATTATTTTTTTGGGCATTTTAGGCCTTTACTTTACAGGACAGATGAAGACATGAAAGAGGAGACAGAGGGGGAATAACATGCAGCAAAGGGCCGCAGGTCAGAGTCAAACCCGGGCCCGCTGCATTGAGGAGTAAACCTCTACAGTATATCTGGGCACCCACATCATTGGGTTTTTAATCATTCTTCCTTAATTTAGGAAAGAAGTCAAGTCATAGAGGCATCTTGCAATGGCCTTTGTGATAATTAAAGCAGTGTCAACTATCAAAAGATCCAATAAATTTGCATATAATGTTTAATGATATAAGTTGGAAACTTTTGTCTCAAAAGCATGGTAAAAAATATTATTTCTTTAATTTATGATGCTATTCTGTTATCCGGTCACTTGGCATACTTTTGTTTTGTGCATGACACAACACACCTCTAGAGTGCATCTGCTGCCAGCCCTTACGTATCAACCTCCCCAGGCAAGTCAAGCGAAGGACTTTTCCTGAAGTCACATGATTTTCAGTAAGCGGTATCTAAGGAAATCAAGTAGAGTGAGAAACAAAGTCTGGTTTCTAGGTGTATGTGCATTTAGTTTCCAATGTTGAACAGTGCAGAAATAAATGCAGATGTACATGTCACAATGGTTTTCAAAGGATATTTTGAACAAAGCACATAGAATCTTAAATTATAAGTTACTAAATGCATGTAAACCCTGACAAAATGTAACACTGATTCACGTCATGTTTTCGTCACTATGACCAAGTCCAGAGGATAATTTCTTAACAACTATCCATATTGCCGTTATTCATATGGGTGTTAAGGTGCCCATGTGACAGTTCAATGAAGTGAGGACCAAAACACAGAGGAGGCAGGCAGGCAGGCGGGTGTTCCGTAGAAGATTTATTAACAAAAGAGTCCAACAAAAAAAATACTAAAACAAGGAAAACACAAAAAGGAACAAAAAAAAAGGAAAACACAAAGTCCAAAATCCAAAAAGTCCAAAAGAGAAAAGGAAAAAACAAAAACTGGAATACAGAGACTGGAAAGAAATCACGAGGGGAAGACGTTCACAGGGAAGAGCCACACCGGCCGGAGCAAACAAACAAACCGAACACACAAAAGGGTCTGACAGCAGACAAGGGGAGCACAGACACTAAACACACTGGGTAATGAGATACCGAGAGGCAGGTGACACAAGGGCTGGGAAACAGGTGGACGACATCAGGTAATCACAGGAGCGGGAAAACACTGGAAGTAAACCTAAAGACAAGACAGCACAGAAAACCAGACTATCAAAATAAAACAGGAAACATACGCACACTCATAAGGGAACACAAGAAAGAAACTACAACACAAGACCAGGGAGGAAACAAGGACTAAAACATATAAAAACAATGAAAACTAACACAAGGACAAAATATATATGACATAACGCCAAACCACAACAGCCCAGAAGGTTAAAGCAACTACAAGAAACTTTTATTTTGTGTTGATTTTGGTGGCCCCTGTGGAAAAAAAGTGCTAGTGTTTCCATGAACACCACCAACACATTCTCACTCCTATCTTGTAAAATAGGCTTTAGGAGACCTTTAGCGTCATATAACACGCACTTGGTCGGGACTATTGGCGTCCCTTTTGATGCTGTTAGGCTAAGGAAAAGTTTGTGGGTGGGCTTACGGCTCTATGATTAGCGGGAATGGGACAGTTGGGTTTAGGAAAAGGTTGTGGGTGGTTAAAGAAGAAAGCGGCTTCCCTGACACACTGTAACCAATAACGGGACGGTTAAGGACACACGCAGGACACAAACCCCGCTCTCCTGGGTGAAAGTCCTGTGTTTGAACCAGAATTTCCCCCTTACATACTAGGCCTACTCGCCAAACCCCGTCTACATGCTGCTCTCCCCAGTACGTTCTACACGCACGCCCAAGGGTGCTTTTTTTGTCCCATCAGACGCGGACAGCCACTGTCCAAACATCCGTATTTTACTAGTTTGGAGTGAGAACGGGTTGCAACACCACCTTGTGTCGTAAAGATCTCTATCTGGCTATCAAGTGCGTTTGTTTTGGAAAAGAGTGAAAGAAAGATGCAACTTAGGCTATTAACATAATTTACACCCCTTGCTGCATGTCATTCCCCCCTCTTTCTCCCTCTCTGAATGAACAGATGCAGAGAGAAGGAACAGGAGAAGACGGCAGGAAGTAAGTGATATCAGCTGGGGCAAGGTATGGGAGAGATGCAATAAAAGGTTTTTCTAAGTCTTTCAAGCACACACACACACACACACACACACACACACACACACACACACACACACACACACACACACACACACACACACACACACACACACACACACACACACACACACACACATTATTCCCGTATCTTATCCAATCTTGTATGCAAAATATTATGTATTGTCTGGGTATATTTTTATTGCAAGGAAAAAAAAATTATATATATATATATATATATACATATACAGTGGGTACGGAAAGTATTCAGACCCCTTTAAATTTTTCACTCTTTGTTTCATTGCAGCCTTTTTCCAAAAATCAAAAAAGTTCATTTTATTTCTCAGTAATGTACACTCAGCAACCCATCTTGACAGAAAAAAACAGAAATTTAGAAATTTTTGCATATTTATTAAAAAACAAAAACTGAAATATCACATGGTCATAAGTATTCAGACCCTTTGTTCAGTATTTAGTAGAAGCACCCTTTTGATCTAATACAGCCATGAGTCGTTTTGGGAAAGATGCAACAAGTTTCTCACATCTGGATTTGGGTATCCTCTGCCATTCCTCCTTGCAGATCCTCTCCAGTTCTGTCAGGTTGGATGGTAAACGTTGGTGGACAGTCATTTTCAGGTCTCTCCAGAGATGCTCAATTGGGTTTAAGTCAGGGCTCTGGCTGGGCCAATCAAGAACAGCCACAGAGTTGTTGTGAAGCCACTCCTTCGTTATTTTAGCGGTGTGCTTAGGGTCATTGTCTTGTTGGAAGGTAAACCTTCGGCCCAGTCTGAGGTCCAGAGCACTCTGGAAAAGGTTTTCGTCCAGGATATCCCTGTACTTGGCCGCATTCATCTTTCCCTCGATTGCAACCAGTCGTCCTGTCCCTGCAGCTGAAAAACACCCCCACAGCATGATGCTGCCACCACCATGCTTCACTGTTGAGACTGTATTGGACAGGTGATGAGCAGTGCCTGGTTTTCTCCACACATACCGCTTTTAGAATTAAGGCCAAAAAGTTCTATCTTGGTCTCATCAGACCAGAGGATTTTATTTATCACCATCTTGGAGTCCTTCAGGTGTTTTTTAGCAAACTCCATGCGGGCTTTCATGTGTCTTGCACTGAGGAGAGGCTTCCGGGCCACTCTGCCATAAAGCCCCGACTGGTGGATTGCTGCAGTGATGGTTGACTTACTACAACTTTCTCCCATCTCCCGACTGCATCTCTGGAGCTTAGCCACAGTGACCATTGGGTTCTTCTTTGCCTCTCACCAAGGCTCTTCCCCCGATAGCTCAGTTTGGCCGGACGGCCAGCTCTAGGAAGGGTTCTGGGTCCCAAACGTCTTCCATTTGAGGATTATGGAGGCCACTGTGCTCTTAGGAACCTTAAGTGCAGCAGAAATTTTTTTTGTAACCTTGACCAGATCTGTGCCTTGCCACAATTCTGTCTCTGAGCTCTTCAGGCAGTTCCTTTGACCTCATGATTGTCATTTGCTCTGACATGCACTGTGAGCTGTAAGGTCTTATATAGACAGGTGTGTGGCTTTCCTAATCAAGTCCAATCAGTATAATCAAACACAGCTGGACTCCAATGAAGGTGTAGAACCATCTCAAGGATGATCAGAAGAAATAGACAGCACCTGAGTTACATATGAGGGTCACGGCAAAGGGTCTGAATACATATGACCATGTGATATTTCAGTTTTTGTTTTTTAATAAATATGCAAAAATTTCTAAATTTCTGTTTTTTTCTGTCAAGATGGGTTGCTGAGTGTACATTACTGAGAAATAAAATGAACTTTTTTGATTTTTGGAAAAAGGCTGCAATGAAACAAAGAGTGAAAAATTTAAAGGGGTCTGAATACTTTCCGTACCCACTGTACATACACACACACACACACACACACACACGTACGTTTGAAGACGTACGTATGGTGATGCTAGTGTCATACCAGGTGACATTACTCATCAAACTCACATATGTAAGGAGGCGTTTTCTGTTAGTTCCACACATTTTAAAAATGTTCCCATACACTAGCCAGCGTACTTGCTTTCTTGTAAATTACAGCACATATTTTTCTCTTTACTAGTGGGGAAGCTCAGATTAAAGTTTGAAATTGTGTGTTGTTAGGTCAAGTCAAAACTGAAAGTAACTTAATTAAAATTTTAGCAGCAGTTTAGTTAAAAAAAGGGAAATAATCTTTATTTTTTGTATAATCACCCCTTGGAGAACTCAATTGGAGGAAGTGTGATGCAGGAGGAACAACAACAAAATCAATATCCAGTTGTTTAATGTATTAGGTGTATCCCTCTTTCTGCAACACACAGACACACGCACACACACACACACACATGGAAGAAGAGAAAAGGGGAAATTCTCTTTCAATGAGGTGAACAATACTTAACCTATCTTGACATATTTTACTACACACTTCCCCTCTTTGTGACAACTTCCTCACAGTTTTCACTACCAGCGCTACTTACTACTAGAGGCTGCATATGAATGAAGAAAGATGCGCGCACACACACACACACACACACACACACGCAGAAGAGGAGAGAGAACAAGAAGAGTTGTTTTGCAACTAGAAAGAGGAAGGTACATGTGTCACTCACTGTTTTTGTGACGCAACACGGACCACTCAATGGAGACACACACACACACACACACAGCCTCACGTTATTCCCGTATCTTATCCAATCTTGTATGCTAAATATTATGTATTGACTGGGTATAATTTTATTACAAGTCCTGGGCAACGAGGGCTCTGAGGGGGCAAGATGGAGCATGCAGGTACACTCAGTCACCCACCTCTCCCTGTTGGCAACTCACTGGCACAGCGGATTTGCATAGATATTTGCCAGTCAAATGAGATGCATTGGAGAGTAGGGGTGTAACTTTGGACAACAATCTCCCCCAGAATTCCCCTCTCCTGGGAGACTCCCAAATCCTTTCCAAGAAAAAAAAGACAGGTGGGATTTTTAGAAGGTAGCATACTGTTTGAAATTGTTGTTCACAATGATTTCAAACTGTATGCTACCTTTATTATAGTAAGCTTCTCACACACACATCTGTGTCCAAACATATCAGAGAAAAAAACACTGTATTGATATTCTCAATGTATTCCACCTATATCAACGTCAGGGCAGATTCCTGAAATATAAGTTGTCACTGTAATTGTTTGATCTTTCTTTTCTTTTCTGCTAATTGATGCGTGAGGGGTCAAAATCTTGCTGCCCTTCGGCTTTGATTTCACACTTATAATAAATAAATCATCCATTTGCCTGACAATTTTTTCTCACTTTTTATAACTTTTTTTAATCACTTTAACCGACTTAACCTCATTGCTCGCTTCCCAGGTTTTTGAAGCTGGTAGCTAACTAGTTATTGTACCAATACATTAACTAAAAATTCACAACACGCAGTTTTGTGATTTTATTTTGTTATTATCCTCTGTGTGTGTGTGTGTGTGTGTGTGTGTGTGTGTGTACAGTATATACTGTATATTTAAATAAGCTGTTGGAATTCACTGCAATACTTATATTACACATGCTACCTCTGATATTAATACTTATATCAACAACTTAAATTAAAAACAACTACTATAAAAATGAATGTGTTTATAGACATTTATGAATCAGCTCAGAGTGAGTGGGAAGATATAGGAACACACTCTATAAAGGTCGCTGTCTTGATGTGAATTGAGCTCCTTTGAATGGACTGGGTGACATTTTGAATATGCAAATGTAAGGGTCTGCCCTGGGGCCAATTGGTCCTTAAGTTAGAATACTATTAGGTCTAATTTTCCTCTATTTTGGGTAATTAGGAATTTGATAGGATCCTCAACAGGCTTCACATTAGTCTCATGTTTAAGCCACGGCTGTCTGTCTACCTTCATGTCAAAGATGATGTCACAAGAAAATATTACTGATACACTATAATAAGTTTGACACTTTACTTTTAGAGTATATCCTGGAGGTAAGGGTATTTTGTGATACAAACATGAACACAACTCTCTGCACAAACAAGAAACATGATAGTGTAAATAAAAGTGGTTCATTTGAGGTTGGATCTTGGAGGAAATGTTCTGGATTTAAATGTGTATTTTTGTTTAAAACTATCAAGAGGCACATCCCCCAAATATAGACTAAATAAACACTGGCATGCATGGTTTAATTCAGCACTTGAAGCCTTGTTTACAGCAGCAACAACATATCTGAACCTGTGTAATTGTGTCTTTAATAGCAATATATTTTGTATAATAATGCAGAGACAAAAGGAACAGGACAAGCAGGTTGGCCTGTACTTGTAATAAACAAGAGGAGACATGACTTACAGGAAGCTGCTCAGCGGGCCTGAAGAGGAATTGCACAGACCAGTGGAGATTTGGCTTCTAGTATACAGTGTGTGAATGCAATAAAACAGTTAAAGACCCCTATTACAATGATTTGGAGGGCCACCACTCTAGAAGAAATAACCTTAAGTATTTTGTCTTTTCTTCAAAGTATCTTGAGTTTGAAGCCCACAAGAAAAAAATGAGAGGGAATAACATGTAGCAAGCACTTTTGTAATGTATACTCATAAATGGCCTTTTAAAAAGGGACACTACACCAATGTTACACATGATGCTCAGTTTACTGGTCATGATGCGTACTACATAGCCTGTGAAAACAGCTTGGATGGAGCTTGAAGAATAAAAAACACCTTAAAAATAACACTATTGATGCCATCATAATGTTATTCACTGAATTTCAGGGTCCAGCATTTTCCGAACTTGACCCATTCCAGGGACTAAAGGTCAGAATACTTTTTAGCTTTAATATTGATATTTTTTTTCTTCTTTTGAGTTCCACAACTTTATTGAAGTGCAATAATAAATGACACGTCAATACAGCTGACGCTTTTATCCAAAGCGACATACAATTGCTATATACAGTACTGTATGTCAGAGGTCGCACGCCTCTGGAGCAACTAGGGGTTAAGTGTCTTGCTCAGGGACACATTGGTTGACGTCTCGCAGTGGGGATCTCCCACACCAAAGTCATGTGTCATATCCACTGCGCCATCATCACCCCATAAATCACTGAAGTAGTCCTTTAACTAAATATATATTCCATCAGTACATATAAAGTTCTAAAACCATGCAGCTATTGTTTTTAATCACTATACATGTGTGGGTAGTACTGCAAAGTTCACTACCAGAGTATAGATTTGAATAAGATAAACATAAAAACACAGGAAACCATTAACAACCCAGTTAAATAAAAAATAAATGATAAATGTTTTTGCACCATTTGTATATATATATATATATATATATATATATATATATATATATTGGTGACAGATATAAAACAAACATTTGTCATTTTATGTGATAATGAGTAAGTCTGCTGTCAGCTGCAGACACTTGCATAATAATCTGTTGCTGAAACTTGTGTGAAATGGTCAACAAAATACTGAAAACCCCTAATGTACATTAGGTTCTTTTCACATGCTAAAAGCTCTCCCATCTGCCCACACGTTCCCTACACATATTTGTAGTATGCAAATTGCTTGAAGCGGCCAACAAATCTATGCATACGCACACATTTATCCCTCCAAAAACACAAAATAACCACACAGTGAAACACAAATGACTGTGCTAAGATGTACAGTACTCATTATCTATGATTCGTGCTCAGACAGACACATACACACACACACAGAAATGGAGCAGGTGAAATGTGGCAGGTGTGACACTACAGTACCTGAGGGCTGTTTATCACTTGGTCAGAGTTACAGCAGCGTGATAGTGATTAAGAAAGTAGGATAAGATCTTAAACGCACACACACCGTCAGAGGTGCAAACGGGTTTGGCTCCTGGATATTGATCCTGTACATACAGTATTTGTTTGCAGAGTGTTTGTGAATGTGTGGGTGTTGCATGTCAGAGATCTCAAAACTGCATGACAAATTAACCCTTTATTTCCCATAAGTGTACGCTTTAGTCATTCCACAACACAGAGTGCTGCTTGGAAACCACCTGCTGCGCAGAGACACTCAAATGCAGGGATGAAGAGGAGTGTCACATGCTAAATCCAGTTTGCAACAAATTGTAGTCTACATCTGTACAGATGTGAATGCATAGCTTTTATTATTAAAGAATGTGCAGATTATTAGAAAATTGATTGAATTTGGAATTTAAAAAGTATTGCTGTATCTACTGTATGTTTTTTTGGTTACCATTTGATGCTTAGTGTCTGGAGGTCAGAAGTTCTATTTTTTATTCACCCTAAATTTTCCCTGAAAGGTGCCCTGCCACACGTATTTCATTACTTCGTGGTAATGTCTGAAGTTCTACCATGGACTCTAACATTATTTTGTGGAAAAATGCCTTGGTTACCTTGTTTCAAGTCATTCTGGTGCGGGATAGACTGCAGGGAGACTCAGCTCGATTTGTGCCAGTTCTCATTAATATTCAACGAGCTAAGCTATTTAACTCTGACTGGCTAACAGCTAGCCAATGAGAGCCTGGCTATCAGCATCTTTACCCAGCGCAACTGGGCGAGCTCATGATGAGTAATGAGCTCAGGCAACATGACATCAGACTGACAAGCTTTTTTGGTCTGATTTCTCCTCTTATTTCTTTTCAGTGGCTAGAGCCAACAGAGGAGGTAGCAGTTCATTTTCACATTCAAAATAATAAATAATAAGTAAAAACGGTTTTGTGTGGCAGGGAACGTTTAACTTCAAAGTTTGGTTAAATGTAGATAGTGTGTATCTATCATTTTATAATTTTTTTCTGAGATCCAGATCTCTTTGTCAAGAGACCTGTACACAAGAAACACTCATACAACAACTGCACAACCTGTTAACAGGAAGAACATGTACTGCATAAAGCCAGACAACCAATAATCAAGTGAAAAATAGAATTAATAAAAATAACTGTCATAACATAGGTCAGATATGCTTTAAAATCTCCAAGGGGACTTACGTAATTTAGCTTGAGGAGGTTTGCAGTTCAAGGTGTATAATTCCTGAAACTACTCCTGTCATGCATACTGTACATATGGCATATTCAAGGATAAGCCACTTTTAAATTGTGTACTTTAATTTGAAAGTCTTAACAGAAGGGCGTTGATTAGTCCTTTGTGTCAGAAAGTAAGTGCATGCAACCTTCAACCTTCTGTGATTCAGAATGCAATTATGAGTAAGAAAGTCATTAGTGATAAAGGGTAAGGCACTGTGGCATTGCATGTACATATAACATTAGTTTTTAGTGACAAATCTATAACACAAATATCACCTCTACCGGGTACAGGATTAAGGCTACATTGAAGTTCAGTGTTCTTTTTTCTGTGTGGTCAGAGAAAACCAGAGTGCCCCACTCCCACAGCACTGTGGAGGGATACAGTACTTCATCTTTAATAAAATAGCTCACTTGGTGGTCTATATGGTGACATGTAAAGTATGAAATGCATCACATAATTGTGTCTTACATGCTCTACCTCCTTCTGCTGCTAATCTACAAATAGAGGACACATAGCAGGGATATGACTAACAAGAGATTAACCCTTTCAGTGCAGAGCACAGTAGCCAGACAGACAAGGTAGGACAGACACAGCAAATGTACACCACAAGTTTCATTTTTCACTTTCTTTCAGCCTCTTTTCTTTATCTCACAGCAGTGGAGGTTTCAGAGTTCACTTGACATTTTCTGCTCAGATGTGATTAACTGCTCTTTCTTTTTAAATAAACAATCAGGTGTACTCCATATAATGGAGCATTCACGTCTGATGTCTTTTGCTATGTTTATGCCTCGCATCCACACTACACCGCCATTTCCAAACCACTAAAATGGAGATATTTGGGAAAACTAACCCGTTTTGGTTTAAAAACTCTGGGGTTGCTTTGTAGTCTGGACGGGCAGAAACGGAGACCTTTTGAAACGACGTCATACGCCAGTCAGTCTATTGCTTAGGTAGGCTTAATGTTACATACCTTTCAGTAGCAGTTTCACCTCATCGTCAGTCCAAGCAAATTAATCCCTGGTCTTACTTTTTGCTATTGTTCTTTCTCCAAAGTAGTAGTAACATTAGACAATCTGCTTCCTGTTTACACCGGCACGCACATGCCCAGTGCATGCAAAGGGTCATGTGATATGCGCTGTCAGACATGTTAATGTGGACATAGAAGTGCTTGTGTAGAGTGGTCTGAAATCATTTTTGTTTTAAAACGCGGTTTCTACGACTTCCACATTACTTCTGTTTTTTAGTGTTGGTATCTGTGAATCGTCTGGTCTCCCTTCTTTGTTGCAGCCTATGAGCCGGGTTGTGACACATGCATGATCCCTGTTACTCTCACACAGCTATTGGTGAAAATTGCCCAAACCTTTTGCAGTTTTGCACTTGTAGGTAGATGGTTATCTGATCTATGGGGCACGTTTTTACAGAGGGAGTCGTTGGCTGACTGCCTTTAAGGGGTTAAAGAGGGGGTTCTGTTTGCAGTGTCAATATTTATAGTGACACATGCTAAATGAATACTGACTGACTGAGCGGAATCATGTATGTGTTTGAGCGGGAGACGGTGAGAAGGAAAGACAGAATTATCAGCATGAATAGATGATCAGATGTCATCGTCTGATGAATAGATTTAGGCCTTCAAAAACAAAACTTCTATCTTGTTTTGGATTGCGTGTGCTCACATATACCCAAAGCAGTAGCATTTGAAACAGCTGGGCCTCTGCAGCTCCACAAGATGATTCAGAAGAGTCAAGCAGTACAGTGCAATGTGATTTAATAGGTTACCAAGTACAAATGGACTTTTATCATAATCTCCAAGACTCTTTTGCATTGCAAATGAGAGATATGCAAATGAGGGAGGGAAATACAGGCTCTGTACAACTTCTCTGCTCACTACACTATCAGTATCTCTTGTTCTATGTGCTTTCCCTCTTTTTTCAACCCTGTATTTACATTAGCTTCACTTGTCTTTATGCTTCTCTTTGAATATTAAATACCCACTAACCCTCTTGACATTAATATTCCTTTGTCTTACTGTTTTTTAACAATTCCTGTTTTGTAAAAGTTTTCTATTAAACTGGTGACAAAATGTGAACAACCTCCCTGTAATATTTCAGTATGCAGTTTTATGATTCAACAGTGTGACTCATTCAAGCTTCATGTTCTGTTGTTTGTCCTGCAAACTACAACTACGCGCAACCTAACACGTTTGTTTGTCTTTCTCCCTTCCTCAAAGTTTTCTGTTAACACATCAGCTCACAGCCCCCAGCTACGCTTATATCACATAATTCATCATGTTGATTCCCATGTTGACTATTGTATTGATACTGTAAACAAAAGCAGCAGGGAGAGGCACCAATAATGTGCCCCTATCATAAGGAGCTTTTCTTTCATGAACAATGCCACTGAAATGATTTTATTGCCCTCTAGTGGTCAAAACATGTTATTTGGAAGATGAGCTGCATCCTTCTAAATTCAGTCAAATTTGTACACACAAATACACATGGGCTACCTAATGCATTGGGTGTTAATTGAAAAAGATTTATTTTATTGTTCACAGTGCTCAGAGGTTGGTTGTCAGAACAGAAATGTACGTTAAAAAATTCAGATGGCAAACATCTTATTACCTTGCTAAGTGCATGTATTCATTTTGGATATAATAGACTTCATTTGAAGGTGTTCATTTAAGAATTATATGATACTTATTAAGCATACCATTACTTTACCTTAAGACATAAGGTAGCTAGCATGTACTGTAGCTATCCACTGCTATCAGTAGCTATTGTTGCCAAAGAAAGAATGGAAATTTCCATGTGATATGATTGAAAGCCCCAAAAACAACTTTGTTTTGACATATTTTGAAACAGTTTGGCAAAGAATGAACTTTCAGATATTTAAAGCAAACATGGACAATAAATGTTTAAAGTGTTTTCTCACACGTCTCTGTGCTGATCATACTCGAAAACAAATGACCAAAAAACAGAAAAAAAACAGCATTTAAACTTCTCTCAGTAATAGTAGCACTAGATTTGAATCAAACACACCAAAAGATAAAAGGATGTGTTCTACTTACTTCTGAGTGTTGGGCACTGGGGTAACAATACACTCTATATGTGAAGATGGAGATTATGCTATTGGACACACACAGTTTAATTTGGGGTGAAACAGCACCACAGGATAAGTTAATTGATCACTTTAAAACATGTATGGCCCTTTAAGGGGGTTAAAAACAGAAAACATGAAAGTAAAAAATATCTTTTGTGTCAAATCTTTTGATAGAAGCTACTGTACTGTTTATAATACCAGGTGGGCCTAAACAAATCTTTCTAAACCATCACACAGTGAATTAACAGATTTCATGAGACATCTAAACATTTTTTTATACAATAATTCACATATAATAATCACTCTGGCATGGAAATGTGTTTTAAACACATACAGTACACATTTGTACTTGTTAGTGAAACCAGTATGGCTCAGTGACCCTGCATCAGTTCTGATTCTGAGAGCTATTGAAATACAAGGCATCCGGTTTTAGGTAGTATATATAGTATCTGGTGTTCTGAGTACATGGTTCATTCTTAGTAACCGCTGACAGATAGTCTTTGATTCCCCATAACAGGAGAGAAGTAAAACACAGTGACAGTTTGTACTTCAGACAATATCACAGCTTATATATAGTGGAAGTTTCAGCAAAGCCAATTGAGTGCTATAGTTTATTAATTTATATATTAACATGGATAGATTATGAATATGGCCACTTTCTTACAACTTGGCCAGTGACTTATCTTTGTAAGACATTGTTATAGAATTGTTTTGACACTTTTAGCAATATATCTGTGATAGACTTATAGAATACATCGTATGAAGAATACACTGTGTTGGCTGGGTTGGTGGATTCATAAAGCTCAGGTTATGGCTCCGGGATGACGTGGGGCTTCTGTTAGCACCATGCCAAATGGGAATCTTAAACAACCTGACAACCTTAAATATATATATTATAGTTATATTATTATATTATATTTAGAGCAGAGTGGTAAAAAAGCCATTGTATAGCAGTATATCTTACATTTGGACCAAGTAGTATTTACAAATTCTTTATATGCTTTGTTTTAGGTGACAGTATTTCAGCTTCATATGGACCAGTTTAGTAACATTAAGACAATTTATTTTTCATATTAAAGATGCTATATAGTTTTCTTAATTGTCTTGATTCTCACTGCAATGTATCATGAACTAGATGCTAGAATTAGAGGTTTTTTGCAATTACTAATTGGCCCAAGTCTGTACGTGACATACAATGCAGTGCACATAGTACAGCAAGTGTAAAAAGAAAGAGTGAGTCAATGTTAGTCAGAACAGTATATTAGCACCATGACAATGCTCACTAAAAAAAAACTATCTAAACTTGATACTGGGTGAAAGATGAAACAAGCTTCTACACTACTGTGTGTTTGTGTGCGTGTGTGTGTTTCAGTATGCTGGTGTGGCTGAAGAAAAACAGGAAGAAAGTGTAAGAAAGCTTGTCCAGAAAATGATAAAATGACATCACACAAATTGTGTTTCACAGACAGACCAAGTTGCTGTTAAGGCTTTGTTGTATACGAGCTTGTAAAGTGAGGTTATCAGATAAATAAATGCACCTATTGAGTTACAAAGGTAACACCAGTGTATGAGTTATATTTCCCAATTTCTACACCCAATAAAAAGGTTACATTGCTTAGATGTTAGCATGTGAAGAGCTGAGGTTGTCCGTCCCAGTGTGTAAAGAATATACAGTTAATACCCATTACATGAACACTAGTCTCACTTTGCCAGACCTTCCTCCACAGCGCTGTTAAGGAGGGTCTGGTTAGTCCACACAGCATTGGAAGATGGGAGAGAACCGTGCTCTGGTTTATTGACATTTCTTTAAACCAATCACAATCGTCTTGGAGGGCGCTGAGCACCGGGCAGACCCACGGTGCCGCTGCAAAATAGGAACGTGTTTTGGTGGAACATGTGTACGTTCAAAGGTTGTTTTAATCGTGCAATAGAAAACTAGCTGTCTGGATTTACCATGCAGAGATCTGAGAAAAGGTTAACCATAGTCCTCATAAATCCACCAGAGTTTAAAATTTCAACACATAGAAAGCGGAAGGAAACAGACATCTGGCCAAAAAAGCGGGACATCCGACAGAATTTCCAGGGCACCGGAGCAATCCCGGAAGTGGAACATTGTGGATATAGACTACATGAACACAAACACTGTGGAAAACAAAAACATCCAGCTGATGAGCTATCGATTTCAGCGTTGAGCAACTGACACCAGCTGTAGATACTTTGTGTTGGTCATTAATTGTGTCGGTCAGTTCGGTCAGTCAGTCTTACACAGTTCAAAGAGAATACATTATACAGTTTATAGTACCAACTTAGTGAGTTAAAAGCGCACTTTAGTAAAAAATAGTATCCAATAGAAGTGCAAGCTGTACAAGTGTCAAGTGTCAAGAGCTTATTACAGTATGTATTCTCTGAAAGTTTCAAACCTATAGTATAGTGGATATATTTTTATCATCTTTACCAGCACAGTCCAGCTGACTTGTACACAATTTATGCTTTCTCATTTCTTTATTGTTATTCTCTTTATTGTTCTAGCAGCACTGTGCAAACACATTAAAACTGGTCTTCACTGATCCCTCTTCTGCATTCAGATAACCTTGAAATTCCTGATTTTTTCAGATACTTTGCAGCAGATACCACTGTGGTAAATGCATGACTTTGTCAAATTGACATATTCAATAAGATTATCAATCCATCTGCCCTACCATGAATCTCTCCGTCTTCTTTATTCCCCCTGCAGGGCTATGGTCCTCCGCTCCAGCAGAGGGAGCCATATCTCATGATTTGAAGCCAGACTCCCATCCAGTGCTCCCATGTTTAGAGCCTGTAAACCACCGGCAGTTGGAGAAAATATGCTGGAGGACAAACGAGGAGGTGGATAAACTCCTCTGTGTACAAAAGGAAGATCAAACATCTCAAGATACGAGAGAAAGATTAAGAGATGTCTCCCCCCTCTCCTGGTCCTCCTTTGGGCTCCTCGGTGTGGGAGTGAGTCTGGGTATCTGACGGTGTGTGTGCATATCGTAGGCAGCTCCAGCGGGCCTTGTTCTTGTACAGGTGAGCCATCATGTTCCTGCTGAGCAGGCTGGGCTCGGTGAAGCGGTGCCACTCCTCAAACAGAGGCTCCACGATGAAGGAGATGAACCCTGAGGAAAAACATAGCGAAGGTCATCTGCTGATAAGTTGAGGGACCTTTTGATGATAATACTGTATACAGGTCTTGGTGTGTGTGTGTGTGTGTGTGTGTGTGTGTGTGTGTGTGTGTGTGTGTGTGTGTGTGTGTGTGTGTGTGCACTGTAGTAATTACCTATCTGAATGGCTGGTACAGAGTCAGCCTGCTGGTTACACTGAGGACTAATCTCAAAGTCAAACTTTCTTTCCAGGTCACCTGTTAGATTAATAGCCAAAATTCAGAAAACAGTATCCACATGAATAAAAGAGACGCCATAACAAGATATGATGCTTATGTAGACCATCATTAAATTCTTTAGGGTAATATTTTAACACTCTGATGAATGCCAAAGAAAGGTAGGGAACACAAGCATTTGTTCAAACATTATTCAGGTATCAATACAATTACTTTGAACAGAGACTATCTCTGAAAGGATTTGCAGACAATTTTTCAGATAAATCCGACTTGGTGCTTAATGTACGAAAAGTGCTGGAAAACCAAATAGCCATGGATGCCAGATGTCAGACGTACTGCTGAATTCTGTTTTCAAGGAAAGGAACCCCATATTTATGGATATAGTGAAATGTTGGTGACAGTATATTTAACCCTCGCACAGCCACCTCTGCCATCTTAAAACCATGAGTTGTCCTGCAAGTTTCTTTCAATCGTCCTTTAATATGAAACCAGGTGGTTTGTTGGTGTTGTGGTCTTGTTCTACAAATATTTCTGACGTGAAATTGAGACTATAAATAATTTCCACTGCGGTAAAGTAAATGTTAATGGTATCTAGGTATTTGAAAACCATGACAGCATTAAAGTGCAACATAATAACAATGTATACTTTATTAATCCTGCAAGGGGAAATTACAATTTACACTCTGTTGTTATTACACACATTACACATAGGGCCTGAATTACACACACACACACACACAAACATATGCTCAGTACCTGTACTGTATCTATACATGCATTAACCCTTGTACGGTATTCGGGTCAAATTGACCCATTTTAAATTTTTAGTTACATTTTTTTCTACCTGAAAATCAACGACCTTTCCTTATTTTCTGTGATAAACATGTATTCCTGACTCAATTCAGAAAATTATTCTGGATATGACCACTTATCTTTTTTTCCATAGTTTTTTACCAAAATTTGAAATGGGTCAATTTGACCCGAATACCACACAAGGGTTAAATGGAGAGATGTCAGAGTGAGGGGGCCTCCCATGCAAAGGTGCCCCGTTCAGTGCCTTGCTCAAGAGCACCTTGGCAGTGCCCAGAACTGGCACCTCTCCAGCTACCAGTCCACCACCATACTTTGGTCTGTATGGGGACTTCAACCAGCAACCCTCCGGTTCTGGGGGGAACTGGCATCCTCTTACCTAGGGGGGCAGGGGATGGGGCTGAATGTTGTCGCTCCCCTCCAATTTTAACAGCACTTTAGTTACCACGCACCTTATCTCCACTCCACCATACAACACTTCACAAATCATGACATGCATCTAACACAATGCAATACATTTACAGAGGCATGCATGGGGGTAGAGGGTGTGGGGGGATCTCATTGGCCTCGTGTCCTGCCCCTGGAGCCCTGGGGCATCTGGGGTGCCGTGGGGTTGATGGCCGCTTTGCCTAGCCTGGGGTGGGGGGGCTCCCTTGGTGGGGTTGTGCGCTCTGGACCCAGAGGTCTGGAGCCTCGGGGCGGGTGGCTTGTCCCTGGGCCTGGGATCCATTGTCTCCTCTCCTCACCGGGGCCATCTTTGAGGGGGGTGGGGCTCCCGCTGTTTTCTCCTGCCAGCTCTCTCGTAATGAGGGCATGCAGGGGTGTCTGACCGGGGGGGGGGTTGGGCCCCCATCCAGGGTCTTGACCAGGCACGGCTCTCTGCTGTTCTCCCTTGGGATGGGACATGTGGTCTCAGGTCCTTTGCGCTTTTAGAGGGTCGCGGGGGGTGCCCTGGCTACTCGAGGTTTGGGGTCACTTACAAATTTCTATTCCACTCCATTATAGACAGAATACCAGCTGATCTGGGTGGGTGGCTGACCTCTAATGCAATATCTACACTGCCCATTATCAGCAACCATTCATCCAGTGTTCCAAGGGCACATTCTGTTAACTAATCTGATGTCATTTTAAAAAACTGAGAAAACATTGGAGAACCCTTTTGCAATTATGTAAGCACATAATGTAATCTGAAAACGGCTGCCCTGGTTAAAAAAAACAATCAATGCAACTGATCTCAGCTGGCATTCTGTCTGCAATGGAAATTTCTAAGCGACCCCAAACTTTTGACCGGTAGTGTAGACACACACACACACACACACACACACACACACACTGCTGTGTTGTGTTGTTTATTTCTTTTTCTTAACTTTTTCTCCTTTTTATTTTTCTTCTTTTTGTTTTCTTATATCAGCTGGTTATTGGTGTTGTTTGGCTGTCTGTCTCTTTCTCATTTCTTTTGGTTTGTTTGTTTGTCTGTTTGTCTTTCTCCGCCCCAAGTCAGGGGGACTTGGGGTTTTGTTGCTTTGTGCAATTGTTGTCTCCCCATCCCCATCCCCATTTCTGTCCCCCTGTCCGGCCCGGTGACAAATCATAATATAACTAAATAAACAATAAAACAGACAAAGGAGTATATTAAAACTCTCTTGTTAAATTAAAATATGCAGGGCAGGATAGGTTTAAAAATAAATAAATAAATAAGTAAGTGCTACATGTCATCCCTTTCATAAAACACCAAGTATTTTATCTTTTTGTATTTTTTTTTACCACACTTTACTCACCCTGCTTGTAGAACTCCTCACACACCCTCTCACTCCACTGTTTGCTCAGCTCCCAAAACCGACATGGATTACAGACGTCTGCACACTTCAGAGCAATCTGAAGGGAAAGAGAGAGAGAGAGAGAGAGAAATACACACTGTGATGTCACGAGAGGCTGCGTTCTGGAGGGACGCTACATTCCCCTGAGATGGCTGCAGTCACAGACAGTTTTGGCTCCATCTGCTGGTGGAGGTGGTAACTCCACCCCTCGAGCACATGACATCCCAACACACCTGAGACTGATCAGGGCTTAATGAGCGGAAGGGCTTTGTAAGGCCCAGAGACACAGTTGGCTGAGGGGAGAGTTGGAGAGACAAGCTGTGTTGTGCACTGAGAGGAGCCAGAGGTCGAAGTGGCACTTTCCTTGTGAAGGACTGGAAGATTGGAATACTTACCTGAAGGTTGGAATACTTACCTAAAGACTTGTTTTCAAGGAAGAAATGTACCCGAGGGGATCGGGTCTATGATTTAAGGTTTGAAAAGACATTGTTTAAGTTTTGGACTGTTACATAAAGTAACCATATCCTTAGTTACCCTTTTTGGCTTTGGCATTTCTTGTTTTGTTATTTCCCCAAGAACTTTATTAAAAACCCTTTGAAATAGTTTACGTTTGTGTCCTTGCACTGTTGAACAGTCCCGCCGAGAGCCGTGCAGCCTCTCATGATATCACACACACACACACACAGTGTAGCTAAGCTAGCTTTACTCTTTAAATAAAGTATACATTATGGTTTGACATGCATGGATATGATGAGCAGTATACCTGCAGTATAAAGTGCCTGTGAGAAGCGAGCTGAAGGTCCAGGTCCTGGTTGTCCAGATGTTCTCTGAAGGTTGACAGGAACTCATTCTGCCTGCTGATGTCTGTAGCCAGGATGAGAGAGCCCAGCTGCTGTTCCATGTCCTGCCTGCAGAGTAGGGGGGGGCACCACTGAGCCAAAACAACAAAACCACTAATGTCTGTGCTAAATGTATGCCACCTGCATCTACAGCTACAGTTTTGGGAATGTACTATATATTTATAAGTAAGTTATCATAGGCTGTTCTCTGTTTACTGTACCCTTACTACTCCTTTTTACCGCTATGTGCTAAATGAAGAACTCCTGTGTTCCATAGCAAACCCTGACCTCTGACCTTACGGTGGAGGTTGGTAGATAAAAGGAGATTATGATACCAAATGCATCATCATTATTGAACCAAATCAAACATACTGATGTGTGTGGTTGTGTGCGTCTGCTGTTTTTAATCTGGATGTATGCATCTATGTTCCGTGATAAGTTACAAGAAATTGCAGTACAGAAATGCCATAGATATGTTTGTGGTAAGTCTAAAAAACACACACACTAGTACATAATTTGTCTACTAACACTTACACATACATATCTTGGTAATAATTATTCAATGACCTGAGGATTAAAGAATCCTTATAATCCTTATAAATGTTCATATAATGTGTTTCTGTAAAAGTTCTTACGACATGTCAGCAGGCAAGTGGGACAGCAGTCGTGACTCTCGCAGCATGCCTACAGTGGATCTCCAGTGGTGACTCTCCAGCACAGACGTGTTCTGTAAACGAGTTTCAAACAGACTCAGTTAGAGGCTGGACACAACCTACCGCACATTTAAACCCACACGCTGACACATATCAGCACACCTGTGTGTACCTGGTAGAGGGATGCCAGGTGGTGTCTGGTCTTAATGAGGAAGGGCTGGTTGACTCCAGGATGGTCAACGTCGTGGGCGGAGGCCGCCATCAGACCCAGGAACACGTCCAGAGGACTCAGCTGCTCTGCCAGCTACAACACACAAAAGGGTTGACAGTGAAATGATTGCTCCTTATGTAGGAGGGACACCTGCACTCCTTTCAAATTAACTTGATTGCTCTGATGTCCTTTAATGTAACGTGTACTTTAATGTTTTAGTGTGTAACTTTGTGATATTAATGAATGTCTGTTACATTCATGCCATTGCCAAATGAGTCGCTACAAAGCTAATTAAGACTATCAGCTCCACAAAACACTCTTTCTATTTCAGAAATGTTTGGACTGTGTTTGTACTTTTCCATATAACTTATACAACTGTATTCTTTGTGGTTCATCATCGCTTTTGGAAAACATATTTCTTTTTGTGATTTAGTAGAGGACACTTTCTGGATAATTTTATAAATAAAAAATAAATAGGTAAAATAAGTAAATTTACCTGACATTAAATCATTTTACCTCAAAGTTTAAAACATATTGATGTTAATATATAATAAATGCTTGATGGCATATTGATTGGAGAAGCAGCAGGCTTGACGGCTTATATTGTGAGTGTGTGCTTGTTATCTAGAACCCACTAGCCTGTGCTTAATTCAATTTATTTATGTAAGTGCTTCTAACTAAATAGCTGCACCACAAAGTGCTTTACAGCACAACAACAGCACACAAAAGCAATTACTGAATAAAAGGGAAAGCTGCAGAGAATCTTAATCTGGTCAGAGGGCTTCAGGGATTTCTCCGGGCTGAGGATGGATGTGTTGAGTCTAAGTGAGCAGGAATTATCTCTCAGGAAGAGAAGCTAACAGAATATGTCAAGGAAAACAAGGAAAAGCCTAGGTCTGGTGAAGTCTTATAGTGAGTGTGTGTGTGTGCGTGTGAGAGAATACAGGTACATCATTATTCATTACCTTGGGCTCCTTCAGGTAGCAGTACATGGCTTGGGTGACATCAGCAGCATGAACAGCATTGTGATAGGGATTCTGGGAGTGGTAGTCCTCTTGAACCATGCCTGGTCAGACACACAAGGTTAGACCCCCTTAAATTATCTCAACTTCAACATTTTTAATCTGATTCGAATGTCACTTAAGCAATACTACTGAAACTCTTATATAAATGCTTTAATTTGAAAATCAGGGCAGAGTCTTATCTGTAGAAATGCTTCATTGATTTTACCTCAGTGTTTTGATTCACTGGGGCATGTGAACACACAATTTAGATGTTTTACAGTTCTTCAAATTGCATACTTTGACATCAGCTGCAGCAACCCAGTAAACAAATGGACAAGGGCACAGGGATGTCTCATAGCAGGCAGCAACAACCAGCAAGGCAGTCTTTTGCCTTTGTCAAGACCAGGAAGAGGGCACAGCAGCAACCAAGCCCACCAGGGGGTCTCCCTGCTGCAGCACGGGACAGTCAGCTGTAGACCAACATTGGGCTCAGAATCTGAGACTACCATCGCAGTGACCACACTTAGGCCAAACATGATGCTGATGTTGCGGGGAGCCCATCGAGGTCTTTGCAGGCCAGTCACTCTGCATGGTACTCAACTCCTTGGAATTGGAACACAGATGCCGCGGAGAAGAACGTTTGAGACAGGGAGACACTGAAGCCACCATAACTTATCTATGTGGTAAAATAATGTGGTAAAAATTCATTTATAATCAACTGACGATTTTAAAGTTTACATTTTGACCACCAATGTCACAGCATTAGCTCTTCAGTTTTCCATTGTCCAACATCCGTACCATACAGGTTTCTGTAGGTTCTCTTCATACATCCCTTTTTGTGTGCATAAAAAACACAGAAGAAAGAAACACTTTGTTTCCATAGCGACACACAGCTCATTGTTGCTCTGCGATATCTGATTGCAGCATTTAGCATGCAATGGATATGGGATTAATATTCCCTTACACCAATGTCACTTTATCCATATGTGTTTTTATTGTAAGGAACATAAACCCTGTGACTGTTTTGTAGTGACTGACTGGCAGACAAAAGAACCAGTTGACGTCAGTCTGGGCTTCCCTTCTCAACTTTCAAGAGCATGCTGCCCCGCCAAAAAGGCCGCCGTGTGCTCTTTTTAGAGAGTAAATTTGTTTTATGAAGTGGTGACTAATGGGGGGAATGCTATGTGTTAATACACCAGTGCTGCTAACCATTTAAATGTATCAAGCTATAGTGAAAGTTGTTTAAAGCCCAGTTCAGACCAAAGATTCGTGACAAGACTACTTGCAACGTGCTGTTCTACAATGTTCTTAAACCTGCCAGATGACATTAATGCAACGAGATTAATTGGTGTATCATCTTACAAAATGTACTTCAGTTCAGTTCAGTTCAGTGCCGTCTAAAGCTCTGTCATTTCGACCAGTTGACAGTTTGTAGCATAGAAATAAAATGGAATATGGATCATTTTATTTCTATAGTTTGTAGCTGTCTTTACAAGCTGACTTCACTATTGGCTGTTGAAACAGGTAACGCCCCTTATGTTCTGAAACCATCTTCTGGCAACTTGAGCAGCTTAGTCGCAGGCGACGCCATCAGCTGGATTGAGTCGAGCTGCGATGGGCCAGTTCTGACCGCTGCGGTTTAGTCTCGTCGTGAATCTTTGGTCTGAACTGGGCTTAAGAGTCTAGCAAATTCAAGTCAATAAGACTATAATATTAGAATGCAGTTTTACATCTCTTCTTGCTGGAGGATAAAGTGGGACAGAGGGTGGATGGGTGTAATCCCTGAGACTTGCTTGCAGCTTACCGAGAAACCTGTGCAGTTTGACCATGTCCAGCTGGAAGTGGTGAACAAGACCATAGACGTTGAAGAGATGGCACATCAGAGTCACCAGGCTGTTACCTACAGCACACAAATTAATTCAAGAAAAGATGTTTTCAGTGCAGTATGTTGGATGGAAAATATCCTTTTACAGTACACAATGTATTTAATAACTTTATTGGGCCAGTTAGAAAAAAACACTTCAAAATCTAAATTTGATCATAAAAAAGAAAAAACACTTTAAACTCTAATCTAAGAATTAAATTGTAACATAAAGAAAACAATGCTTACATAAATATTTCAATTGGTGAAGGAACATGGTATAGCTGAGGGATAACATATGGTAAACTTTAAGTAATACATGAAATATCCATCTTACCATTTGTAAGACGATCAAAGAGGAAAATGTCAAAGTTCCATTTGCCTACTTTTGATAGCATTTGCTGTAAAGAAAGACAGACTGTTTTCAGAACTGATCAGTGATTCATACCCGACACATACAGAGAGTTTGAGCGACAGGGTACCTGTACTTTACGTTTGTTGGGCTGTGAGTGTGTGTTCTTACTGCAGCTTGTCCCAGGTAGCTGTCATCTAGCAGGTGTAGTGACCCGGGGGTGTGGGGCACCAACCCCCTGAGTGGCCTGGAGGCGTGGCAGTATCTCTGAAAGCTCAGCAGACGCTTCACTTTTCTCCTGGTGTCGGCCTCTACCTCCCCCTGTTGGGCACTGGCTGAAATTATAAACGATTTACATTAACAGACCATGCAGCAGAAACCTGACAAAGTAGTGCATCAGTGGCAGATAAACATCTTCAAAACAGTTTTAAGATTCCGTGAATTATACATGTCTCTTTCACAGTATTACTATTTTTAGTTTTGAGCAATTACGGGAAAGTTAATGCTCCATCAGGTGAGTGGACAAATTTCAGTTCTCACTTAACACTTTAATCACTTTATGAGGTTTTATAACATTAATATGCATTTCCCCAGCCTGCCTATTGTCCCCCAGTGGCTAGAAATGGTGATAGATGTAAACTGATCCCTGGGTATCTTTGGGTGGGTGGGTGGGTGGGTAGGTAGGTAGATAGATAGATAGATAGATAGATAGATAGATAGATAGATAGATAGATAGATAGATAGATAGATAGATAGATAGATAGATAGATAGATAGATAGATAGATAGATAGATAGATAGATAGATAGATAGATAGGCTAAATGTTTACTTTTACTTTTATAGTGCAAAAATAAGATACAGTGAATACACACAACCCTCAGCTGGAAGGTTACACATTTGCTCTAATCACTGTGATCATAGTATTTGAAAGTTTAAAAAGGATTCCTGAAAAACAAATAGATGAGAGCTGTTAGTTGACTGAAAATTGCTGACATGGTCAATATATGTACTACATTGTTTTGCAATCAATGGATCAGAAGACTTACTTTTGAGGATTCGCAAGTCAATCAGCGGGTAGGAGCCTCGTCTCTCAACCAGCAGCACACCAGCATGACCAGTGTCCAGTCTGCCATCAGCTGCACATAGACAGAGAGAAAAATGAAGTAAAAGATGGATAATATAAACAGTAAGTAGAGAGGGGCGGTGAGTGTAGAAATAGAGGAACAAAGCAAGCAAAAAGATTGATGGCTAAACAATAAGTCAAGCAGCCAGAGGGGTGATGAGAAAACAATGGTGTAGATGTTCAACATATTCACCCTTATGAAAGCAGATTCAAAGGTTTTTGTGTGTGTGTGTGTGTGTGTGTGTGTGTGTGTGTGGGGGGGGTGTTGGCTAGGCAGCTATCTAGTAAACATATGCTGGAAAAGCAACATCATTCCCTATTTATTCATCTTTTAGTGCAACTAATAAATATAAACCGCTCAGGGGAAGTGAGTGTAGAGTTAAGGAAAGTAAGTAATGAAGTAAGGAAGAAAGTAATCAAAAGAATGGCTAAACGATAAATCTAGCAGCGGGCTGATGAGAAAATGAAAACCTGTTCCCAACATAATCAGCCTCATAGAAACATATTTTGAGTGTCTCTTAAACCAGATTCTCTGAAAACAAGAGGACATTTAACACTGCAGAATCACCAGGGCATCATGCATCTGGGCCGAGTTTGCCCAAGGAGAATGGATTTCACGCCACTGCGCAGCTGCTATAAATTGACTATGAACATTCTGTTAATTTAATAGTTGTTCTTGTTTTTAGGAGTGGTCTTACAAACAATAGTTTTTATATATGAAGTTTGATTCTAAAACAAGATGAGAAAAAGAGGAAATGTGTATTACTGACATGCTGACAGCACATTTTCTCCTAAATGGATATCAAGCGTTTTTGTCTACTGTATGTAATGAAAATGTCTGCAGAGTCCCAGAGGTAACCTTTTGTATTTCTTAACCTTGCAAGCAAGCACGAAACAGATGGAGAGGGACCATAGCAGCACCATGGGTCCTTGAATCCGGAATACTGCCTCTGTTTAAAATGCACAACTCACACACCCTGACGCCAGCGACAAGACACAACAGAACTAGGTCCCTAGTCACAACGCACACACATGAAATCTTTGCATGAATAAACTGAAAACTTTGAAAAATATTAAATAATTTACAGATCATATGTAAGGAACTGGTATGTCCCCAAGGTTGTCAGTACAAACCACCTCTGTGACTTATGAGAGCAGCTAAACTACCTGTTAATGGGGTTGGAGTCACTGTGGTAACTCCTCGGGTTGCCAGATCTAGCCTGGCAAGTGTGGGTGTTGCCAAAGCGGCACAGTTTAAAGGCACTGAGTTGTGGTTTTGGTGTACTGTGTAGGCTGCTATACATAAAACAGTAAAAAAGGGGCATAATTTTCTTTTTATGCATCTCCATGTCCACAAACGCATATAAAGTGTTTGGGGGAAGTGACTCAGTTTGGTAAAGTGAGGCAGAAGAGTCCTGTTGGTCTAGTTTAAGAAAGAAAAGGAGAAAAGAGAGAATGCCTCTTTGTTTTTTTTTCATCCTGTGTGCTGGTGGGCAAGGAGAGAGGGAAATACATCATCTGGAAAATCCCACCACCAAACCCCGTTCAACACCGACAAACACTCAGACACACACATCTTGCTCTCCTCCTTCACTCCAGCAATCTCTCCATACTTCCATCTTATGTGTTAGTCCATATATAATACCTCCCCTACCTCTGGCTCCTGTATCCACATCCTTCTCTCTCTCCGTGACTACTCCCTCGACCTTCCCATCATCCTTTATTCAACAACCTCCTGTTTCAGTTTCTCTTCCTTTAACTCTGTGTAACTAGGTCATTGTCTCTGTGCGGCGTAGAACTGGGTCATTTAGGATGAAAAAAAAACAGTTGGAAGGGTTGTTTGAAGATGCTGCAATGCACATGTCTTGTCATACATCTGTGAATAAACACACACACACACCTCAATATGTTTACTTGGCTTGTATGAATCTGTGGGTGTTTATGGCACAAACTGTGCTTTGGGGCGGTTTTTCTTCTCAGAAAAGACAGCCTGACACATCTCTGCCATGTGAGGGCCAACACTCCAATGCAAACTGTTCTAAAACACACAGTGGCTTGTGATGTTTCCTGCTGCAGCTGCTGCTTCTTTATCTGGATACATACATACACAGCTGGCTGGAATCTCCAGATACAGTGAACTCACTGGCAGTGCTAACACTTCTCTGTTATTGTGTGTTTGGGCTAAAATGACACTTGACATTGACAGAAGCCAGATGCGCAAAAGATAGTAAAAATCCATGTTTTAAATGTGTGAAGGTGCACTCTTTACTGATTTATTTTTGCTTACCCCTCACGTTTTAATTATTTAAAATAAACAGGCAGAATTTTTCATTTTTCAAAAACACCAGAAATTTCTTTTCTTAATAAACTGATTAGTTGGTTGGTCTATAAAATGTCATTGTTATAAAAGTAGTTAAAAAAGAATCATGGCAAATCCCAAGTTGCTATATTCAAATGTCTTGTTTTGTCCAAGAGGCCCACAATCCAAAGACATCTGTTTAATATGATAGCACATTGAGAAACCAGATAATGGTGACATTTGGGGGAATGGAACTGGAATTCAGTTTTTTGGGATAAAATTAAAGGACAATTAAGTGGCTAATAAATAATTGCTGATTAAAGCTTGTTAGGCACTTCAAAAATGCCATAGTAATAGAAAATCAACCTTGTGATGAAAAACTCTGGTCAATCACAGGTCATTTCAGAGAGAGAGCATTCCTATAGGCTATTCTGCATTGCCAGTGGAAGGAAGGATGTGCCTTCATTTGAATTATCTTCAAAATTGAACATATTTTACACATTATCTTTTAATCCAACGAGCTTCTCTACTTTGTTTTGCTATTGCTAGTGTCCTAATGTCACAAAAGAAGAACATTTCATAAACTGTTTTGCCCATAGGCTTGGGGTAAAATGCTAACTCTGAAACTCTGTACTTTTTCTACCTGAATGTACCTATAAATAATAGTCTTCTTTAAATCCTTTATGACTCACTATCCCCGCTGACAAGTTATCTCACAGTGTCTCAACACATGTATGTGGTAAATCACGCAGACAGCCTCTCACCCTCTGTAAGGAGTCATCAAACGACTGTGGTCATCACAATGCAAAGGAAAAGTCACATTTGTCCGTTTCCCACCTTATGAGTCAGTGGTTGCACACAGGTAATTCCCCACGGTATGAATCATCACTTCATCATAACTTTTCAAAGGATCATTAAAGATTTATATGTCCATTATTCCATTTTTATCATCAACTGATTAATGGTTAAAGTATTACTCTTATTGCCCATCTTAGTATTCATTAATCTTGTTTATATGCTAATATGAAAGCAAACATTAGCATGTACAGACTGAAAAATGTCATGTACTGTTGTCTATTACCATAATTGTATAATAACAAATTTACCGTACTTCCTGTCATTACTGTTGAAATTAAACATTAGCTCAACGTCAAATTATCCATTCTTTAATTGAACTAATTCACATCAAACTGTCAACAATATTAACTCTGCTTCTCTGCAGTGTTGCACTTCAGACAGACTTGGCTTGATTAATGGTGTTACTTCAGTGTCATCAGTACAGCTGCAGCGCAGCAGATGGTAACACACTCTGGCTTTACAACTTAAATCCCTCATTTCACTGTCTCCTCTGCCCGCGCATCTAAACTGCTATGAACCTCGTCTCGACCCAACTCAATTACACAAACATACGGCCAGAGGCTCAGTTCCCAAAGATAATCTGTCACACACACACACACACGCACCAGCACACACCCAACCCTTGTCTAAAAAGAAAACGTGCAAATAAACAATAAATTTTACACAAACAAATTACACATTGACAGGAATGTGCCCCCAAAAAAACTCTACAATGGATGTGTTTTCATGTAGCATACACAGTTACTGGGTCAAACAACATTAAACATTTATAAGAAATCTGACTCCCATAAGATTAGCTGTACTTACTGTAACATTTATTATGTGCAAGTTACCTTTCAGATGACCGCTTCTGTCCTCTACGTGATGCTTCACCTCCTCTACTTCTTCCTTCTCCGATTCCACCCAAGTGCTCGCCTCACTACTCTCGGGCCCCCGAGGGCCTCCTCTGTGAGCCCTCCAGGCTGTCCTGAGCTGCCGTATGAGAGACGGAAGCTCCAGGGCCAATGACAGGCTCCCACAGGTAAAAGGAGGCTTCCTGAGATGCCCCCAGATTGGCGAGCGGGGAGCCTCATCTGGACAGACCCCAACTTCTCCAACACCAAGACCGGAGTCCCGCATCCTGAGATCTGGTCCCCAGAACTCATCCAGTACTGGCATCCTCACACCAAAAGACAACAGATAGGTGACAGACCGGTGTAAGGAAAGGAGATATCAAAGTAAAGACATGGAACTTGGGAAGGAGAGAGAAAAATGGAGAGTTGTGAAAAAGAGAATAGGAGTGGAAGTTGACTGTCAGGTGGACAGACGGACAGACAGACAGACAGACAGAAACAAGTCAGAATGTGGGACAGAGGAGTAAAGGCTGGAGGGAGAGACAGAATCAGCAGCAGGAAAGAAAGAGGGATGGAGAGACTAAATGCAAATGGATGCAGAGTGATAAAAAAGACATAACAAATGCAGAGAAAAGAAGCAGGGAAAAGCCAATGAAAAGAAGTGTGAATCCGTCTCAATCTCTGTCTCCCAGAGTCGGCCACTAGCAGTCTGCTCCCTCCTTCTGCCGCATTCTCTCTCCTATCTACAGTCTCACTCATGTCGGTGTTGTTGTGTCTAAAAGCCCCTCCTCTACCCACTCGGAGCTCACTTGCGCTATCTCTCACTCTACATATGCTGCTAGACCAACGGCAGACCAATAGGATTTGTGTGAACGAATGTGGGGCTTTGGGTCCACGGACACGGTCTCATGGTCAAGTCAGTGGGACCACACACACACACACCCACACACACAGAGTCATACCTTCCCCGCACCGATCTCTATCACATTTTTTCTTTTTTTATCCAACATCTGTCCATGAATCCATCCAAATTTCCCAGAGCCTACAGCGATGCGCTCATATTGCTTGTCTGATCTTACACTATTTGTGCTCTGCTCAGTCTCCTTATATCAAATTATTTAAATGGCCTTAACTAACCCGCTTTTAACTCAGAAGAACTAAACATTCGTTTGCCATTGAAAACACAGTCTTCCTATTAAATGTCTTAAATTTCACACACACCCAAAGGCTTTCCTGTGACTGCTGAAAACCAGATATCAATTAACATGAATACAATTAGGGGAATGTAAGTAAATAAGACTTTTGTGTTCCTTACTGCATATACAGTACATAATAATGAAGTATGGAGTGCTACTTTATAACCATTGTGGAAAAGTTCCCTTGAGAAACAGTCAAATGCAGACAAAAGTACTGACACACACACACACACAACACACACACACACACACACACACACAGACAGACAGACATCCTTGAACGCCACATATCAGACTAAAGAAGTTACAGAAAATCACGAGACAAACAGTGTTAAGATAAACAATACAGGCTGTGAGAGGTAGGCAGTGGGACATAATGTACAACTGCTCAGTGAAAATCCACCATGCCTATGTTCTCCATGTATTTTGTTGTAACTGCGAATCAGCAGGTGGTGTAAAATATTGTATTTTCTTGTTGGGTGTAATCATGTATTGAGAAATATCTAATTTCTAAAATTTAATATCTGAAACCAAGAACAAGAACTTGATTCAGAAATGGTCAACAAGTTCTTCCCCACTTCCTTCCTTTAAGATTAATGAAACCTGCAACGACTGCATAAATACACAAATTTGTTTGTGTTGAAAGTCACATAATGAACAACAGAATAGATAGATTACGATTACAGTGCAGCTGTTAACCCAATTTTGTTTTCTCTCTCCACTATTGCCTACATTATAAAAAATATACAACGCAGCTTATCGGCTGGTAGCATGCAGCTAAAGACACAGGGTAACGTTAGCTCACGAGTAGCCTGCAGCTGCACTTTTTCCAAACACCATGGCCACTGCCGGAGTGGGAGATGACAGAGAAACAAAATACCCCAAAAATCTTCCTGCTTCCTTGAAGTCACTGATGTGACTTGTCTTCTCTGTGAGTTATGCAGATAAAAAAACAATGAAAGCCGACTTTAAAGTATGTGGGCTCAGACGGGACCTCATGGTACAGTCAGGTACACCTGAGGTCACTTGTTCAATTGTTCCTCGTAAAACCTTGAGAAACTGTTGTTGTAAAGTATCCTTCTGTCCTTAAAGTAGTGCTTATTGTGGCATTGCCATCACTGTTTTAAATTGAATCGATTTGTGGATTACTGAGATTGGTGACAGCCCTACCAATTCTAATTCTAATTAGCCCTACAATCATAAACAGCTCTTATCAGTCTGAAGGAGTGGGACAGTGCCGACGACTTTCTTCATGTTGCCACTGGCAAAAATATACTGTATGTGACTTCAAATAGATGAGAACAGAGTTGCAAACAAACAATTGCAACCAAAAAAGCTAAAAGTATAAGTAAAAAGTATAGAGATCATGGGACAAAATGAGAGAGATAGAGTTGACAAGATCAGTGGAAGTCTTGAGGAGTAAACATGGGAGTCAGCCAGAGCGCACACACGCACGCACTCATGCACGCACACACACACACACACACTTTTTATCATATGTGTAAGGTTGCTTCACCCTTGCACGCAACTACGCACTTCTTCAGGGAACTTTTAAACAACCTTGACATTACCATGGAAAAAAATAGAATCAGCTACATTTCAAGGTCTGAGACTGCAGTTCTGATAAACAGCTATAGTTTACTTTCTCCAGTCCGGACACTCCATTTAAAACATGCCTACAGTAAAACTCAACACTTTTGGAACACTTACACTTGTGTACAGGCTTTTCAACAAATTAGACGTTTTCAGAGTTATGAAACTTACTGTATTGAGCACCACTGTTACTCAACAAAAGGCATTCCACTGGACATTGTTGTGTATACAGAGATAGCAAGAGATTATATCGGCCAAATTAGTTAGTGACAGCCCGGAGCACGGTAGGCGACAATTTGGACACATTTTGCCCCATCAATTTGCAGCTGGCTATATATATTAACAACCATTTGCACTACGGTATTCAGGTCAGTTAGTGTTCTTACCCAGCATGCAAACTTGAAAGGCATTCTGCTCCGACCTTTTAAATGCGACTGCTCCACACCTCTGTGGCAGAGAGAAAGAGGGAGAGATACAGAGAGGCTGATATTAATAGTACAACACCCCAAAATACACACTGCTATCTAAGCGCATCGATGAACCTAGCTAATAAACAGAAACTAGGCAAAAAGTCATGGTGACCCTATTTGCAAAAAGGCTTCACACACTCAGAGACCTCTTTCTGGTCCGTTTTCACACAAGCCCTCACAATCTCACTTAATGTTTAGCTTTCTATTCTTTCACAGGCATGTGACATTAAAACATATACAGTATACTGTAAATTAGTGGTTCACTATATTATCTATATCATTTAAAATGCAGGATTCTAATTCTGAATAAGCAGCTGTGGCAATACAATTAAAATAACCTTATCTTAGAATGACCTTTAGCTCACCCTGTAGAGTGAACGCCCCATGTAGGCTGAGTCCTTGGCAGCGGCCGGGGTTCAAATCCCACCCCTGGCCCTTTGCTGCATGTTGTCCACCCTCTCTCCCCTTTCCTTCAAACTATCTTGTCAATTGAAGGCTATAAAAAGCACAATAAATTATCTAAAAAGAAACCTACTCTTGAGTCTCTAACCTACATAACATGCTACATATCATGTTAGTGTTATATGTTATTTTATGTCCTATGAAAGTTTTTGTCCAGTTAAAGGACCAGTGTGTAAGATTTAGTGGCATCTAGTGGTGATGTTGCAAGTTGCAACCAACTGAATACCTCTTCCCTCAACCCTCTCTTTCCAAGCATGTAGGAGAACATACGGTGGCCTTCAGTTGATTATACACTAATGAAAACATACCTGTGAATATTAGACTCATTTTCTGCTAATAGAACCCCCCCAAATCCTACACAGTTTTTTTTAACAGTAACTATGGTGACAATTTATGTTAGGACATCTTATCTACTTATTTCTGAATTACAAACGGAATCAGGATTTTGGAAAATGGATGAAAGGTTGTTTAAGGTTTAAAGACTATTCCTCATCTCAGTGACAAAGGGTAGGTGCATTGAACCCTTGAACAGTAGCATCTGTGGCATCAGCACATGGTCAAGACTCTTGGTCGTCTTTTTTTTCGTCTTTTAGCCATTTCCTATCAAAGGTGCATTTGTGTCAAGTTTGAGTAACATTGTTTATTTATTTTTATTTTATTTTTTAAGAAAATACTGGTAACGGATACAAATTACAAATTTGTACAGTACATCACATAGATTTTTCAATTTCTTTCCATCAAAACCCGCTGTACGTAGTGAAACATTCACCATCACCATTGAAAGTTAGTGAGAACTGGATAAGGACCACAGCAACTTTAAATTAGAATCACGGCTGCAACTAACAATTATTTTTCATATTGTTTTCTCTATAAAATGCTCTGAAAAATGGGAAATATACTCACAGCAATTTGTCAGACCCCACGGTGGCATCTTAAGTATGCTTATTTTTGCTCAAAAGACTACAGGCCTACTATATAAGACTAGACGACTATCAATATTCAGTTACAGTCATTTAACAAAGACCGGCAACAAATCCTGACATTTAAGAGGCGAAAACCTACCGTTTGGCATTTGAGCTTGAAAAATGACTTGACCTGATGATGACCTGATTATCAAAACTGTAACCAATTAATTCTCTTAACAATTCATTCTAATAGTTTCACCTCTAAATCACATCAAACCTCTATTGAATTCTCCTGACTCCTGATAAAGACTCAGCACAGTACATTTAACAATTGAGGTCATCTATATATAATAGCTAGTAATGGCAATAATATTTATAATCTGTGTGCCTAGTGGACAAGAGTGAGAGGGGACTGAGTGCACTAAGCACTGCTGTTGGTTTCAAGAAGCAAGAAGGCAAAGACATTTGATAGACACCAGGTAAAGCAAATGACCTGATACACATACTCATCATCTGTTACCTGTTATTACTCTATTATTATCAGTTATCTCTTATTACTGCACATAGTGTTCAATGTTACCCCTCTGCAGGAAGATAGCCATAAAATCGTACCTTGACTAAAATAGCACACTGTTGTTTACCGGTTACAGGAAACGGGTGGATGGAGACAAACCAGAGACAATGACTGTTCACTCATTCAGCCCACTGGTTTTTGCATTTTTACAAGACGCCTTCTTTCAAATGTTTTCCATTAGCTTTAGCTCTATACTCACATTATTATTTACCAAAACTGGCTCTTTAGCCAAACACTCGCTCTCACTTTCTCAGCTTCTGTCAAACTGTTTACATTGGGCATGTCTGTACACTGTAAGCTTTCCAACAGTCAACAAGTAGCAAGTGCTTATTCAAAAATCAAAAGCTTGACACTGGATATGGTAGGCCTACTCAATACACAAGTAATGACAACTGAGCTATCTCCACGACAACCAAGCAAACTCCATCTGCTAAGGGGGTTTGAAAGCTAGTAAGTGACTTGTGAGTTATATACAGTACTTTTTTTGTCCAATTGTTTACAAGTCCAAGTACAATATAATATCTTTACATACAAATACAAAAAAAGGGAAAAGGGAGTTTGGTCACTTTCTTCTTCTTTTTTTTTTTTTAAATAAGCTTTGAAAGCTCAGTATGAAGCTGGGAAGTGGACCGTGAGTTAAGATTTTTCTTATAAAATAACATTGCTGTATCTAAGGTCAAGATGATGGTGAACCCTAATGCACCAATATTTGTTTTACATATGACAGTCACTGTACTTTAAACGTACAATAGCCTAATAACTCCTCATCAACTCCTTTGTTTTCACAATCAAATTCGTGCACAACCACTTTATCTGTAGGCTACACCCTGTGTGTATATTAAGATATATTATTAAGGGTTGGCTGTAGTAAAGCTGTCAACACACTGACGAGACACACTGCAATAATACACAAGGCCTATGTAGCCGATCACAGCAGCTTATATGGCCTATATGAAGAAGTCTGCACCAAAAAATGATGTGCAGTCTATCATCAAAAAAAAACAATGCCACTAAACTCACTATAGCCTACCTTTATCAAAACATGTTAGCCCCCTTTGAAACCACCACAGTTATATAAGTCCTATCGTAATAACGCAACAGCACAAAGCATATAGGTAGACTACAATCCGGTCATTATACACTCTCTTTTGAGCACCAATTATACTTTAAAAGGTCCTTAAAAAACGTGTTTTTGTTAGCAGGCCTATTCCAAAACAACTGTGTGTGTGTAAACGCCTGTCTGTGTCTTTCTGGAGACACCAGCCCGTTTAGCTGTAAAGTCACAGTCTACATACCTCGACCGTTAAACTGGACATTTAACCATCTTGGCCGCTCGTGGACAGCAACTGAATGCAACGGAATCAGGCGCGTGCAGGAGCGTTTTCGCGTCACGGGAAGAGCACGAGAGAACCGCATACAGCACTCGCCATAACTGTCCTTGCTGACACCCGTTTAAAAAAGTAACGTTAACTTTTACATTCCGCGGTTATGTCTGACATTACATGCACTTCAAGGACAGTATGTTTTTTTTAAGGGGAATGTGAAGTTGCTGTGCTTTTCTCCTGCCGCGCCTGTCCGCGTGCCGTGGTAGCGAGCAGCAGAGAGCGCGGAGAGGGGTCTGTTGAAGCATAACAGGGGCGGGACTTGTGATCCCTGATTATGTCAATCAAATTTTATTTCTATAGCACATTTAAAAACAACAGTTGACCAAAGTACTGAACAGGGTCGATGTCAAATACATAAATAACAAGTGTAAAAATTATAATTTACAACTGGTGTCATGCTGCTCACAATAAAATAAACTTAATGTTAATGTTCCTGTCCAGCTTGTATGTATGTAGGCCTATGTGTATGTGTGTGTGTGTGTGTGCGTGTGTGTGTAGGCCTACTCTCTGTCCAAGCCAATAAAACCACTAGGTTTAAACAACAAAACAGTAATTTAACAAACGGATGCTTCTACTCTAGTTTCAATGATCATTTAAATAAAAGCTTTAAAGTACTTCATTTTGTTAAGTGAGTTATTAATTTTATTTTTGCATAGTCTGCAAAGCCCCAAAAATGTGGTTAGTAACCATTAACAGAAACACAGAACAGAACAGAAAACTGCTCACACTCACATTTTGGCCACTTATGAACAGGGAAAATCCACAAAAAAAGAAAAGCTATATGACCAAAAGTAGCTTAAAAAAAAAATTATTACAAAAAAAATATATACCTTTGTAATATGTGTGTGTGTGTCTGAGTTAATTATAAGGATGTGGTTAACACAACTAGTTCAGCTGATGATGTTACATACGTTGTTTAATATATCCGGTTACAAAGAAATTACAAAGAAAGCCTGCAGTGACATTTACAGACAACAATCACAATTTTATATTAGTGCCTGTTTTTTGGAACAGTAAGTGTCTAGAGGGATTATCTTTCCCATCCTTAAAAAGCCATGTGATTTTGTGTTTTGATCATTTTTGCTTCAATCTCTACGATAGAATATTTATTTATTAGCCAAAATAATACAGAGCCTCTATTACAATTACGGATTAAGCTTTGTATGAATAAAACATTTAAAGTTTTAATACATTTTAAAACCTCACAAATTAAAAGTATGCTTATACACAGCTGTACTTAATATAAAAAA